>JAANDH010000013.1:1583719-1614249 GCA_011799765.1 Nymphaea thermarum | reverse complement strand
AATTATCCGTCTAGAAATGAATGGTGCCGATACCAACAGACCACCTGACATGATGATGGATATAAACCCAACATTTCCTAACACCTTTGAAGAACCAAGACTCCATGTTGGGGCACTTTAAGGTCCAAAGACTATGGAAAGAAAGATATTTCTTCCTGATAATGCTCGCCCAAGGGGCCACATCTTGGCAAATGTGCAGCGTGATGCGACCGATACAAACTTTGTTCCAATCAGCAAGAGCGTTCAGCCCAACACCCCCTTCCAAAATCGGGTGGCAAAGAGTCTTCCAGGCAACTAAGTGCACGCCTTTCCAAGTTTCTTGGCTGCCCCAAAGGAAGTTAGTCATAGTAGCTTCAAGTTTATGCTGAATAGAGTTAGGGAGCATGAAGACCGAGCACCAGTAGCCAATGAGGCTTAAGATGACATACTTAATCAGGCAGAGACGCCCTGCATAAGAAAAAAGCTTAGAAGACCAAAGAGAAAGTTTCTTTTCCACCTTCAAAATAATGAGGAAGAGAACCTTGAAAACAATCAGAGTTGCTAATGAAGGAGAGAGGAGTTCTTTGTTTTCCAAAGAAAATCGCATGGGATTTATGAGGGTTAACACTTAAGCCCGAGGAAAGCTTAAGGGCCTCTAGAGCATGCATAACCTCATTGTAAGAACGATGTTCACCTCTAGAGAAGATGATAAGATCATCGGCAAAGGTGAGAAGAGAAGGGCAAGCTCCTACCCAAGTAACCATTCCAAACTCCTGTACTCTAAATTCCTAGAGAGTTATTCCATGACAACAAGGAAAAGATACGGAGACATGGGGTCCCCCTGCCTCAAACCTCTGCGCATGGGGTGAAAATCACCTAGAGCACCATCAATGAGGATAGCAAAATAAGCAGAGGAGACACACGTCATAACTCTGTCAACCCATGGTAAGCTGAAGCCCAAGTCGATAAGAGCGTTCTTAAGAAAAACCCAGCTAACCCTGTCATAAGCTTTGGAGAAATCAATTTTAAAGTAAATATTACTCTTACGCATACCCTCAAGAGAGTGAATACATTCATGAGCAAAGATAATATTTTCAGTGATAGAACGACCTGGAAGGAACGCACCTTCGTCCTTGCTGATGACTTTCTGCAAGTAATTTTTCATGCGAAAGGAGAGGAATTTTGATATAATCTTGTACAAGACATTGCATAAGGCAATAGGACGGAGATCATCAACTTTTCACATGCCCTCTTTTTTGGAAATGAGAGCAATGTAATTACGATTAATTTTCTTAACCAATTTCCTAGTGACAAAGAAGTTGTTAATAACCTCCAATAAATCTTGGCCAACAATGCTCCAATGTTGCTGAGGATCATGGCACTTTTGAACCTCCTCTTGGCCAACATAGGGAGCTTTAGCAACGGCTTGAGGATTGTGCTTAGGGGATGATGTGAAAGAGAAGCCAGGTGGTATTTCAGAAGGCATACATTCGGTCTGATGAAAGGGGTTAACCATACTAGTCTGGTTCTCAGTAACATCCCTCATAATGCCTTTACCCTTAGCTCTCCTTGTAGTGGTGTCGTGTCTAGGAGTTTGGAATGATAGCTTCACACGTCCTCTATTAGTATGATCTTGAGGGGACGAGACGACTTTAATGGTGAAGGAGCTCTTCGTAGGATCCTCGTTGGTGTCGTCCAACTCCATTAGAGCTCTGAATTGATTCTTAGAAGTTGGTAATCTCTTTTGTCCTTCCACACTTGGACCTTTGATGGAGCTGGATGCCTTCATAGAGTCTTTACCTTTGGCCACCTCATGGGGATGAGTCCCTAGATTGCGGGAGTCTCGCTTGGGGCATCTATCAGGCGGATGAGAGTTGACACTGCATAACCTGCAAAAACGTAATCTCCCCTCATAGATTAAGGATTGGGTGAGGGTGTGGCTATCCTATAACACAAATTGAAGTTCTGGAAGTAGTGGGGCACTGAAAGGAAGTTCAACTCCAATTCTAGCAAAGCGCCCTCGATTAATGTCCCTGGTTTGAGTGTCCTTTTCCAAAAATTCACCCTGCAAACCCTTGGCAATGTTGTTGAAGATTTGCATAGTCCACATGTTCGGAGGCAGATTTGGGAGTCAAATCCAAAGAGCGCCAGAAAGCTCAGGCAGCATGGTGAGGGGTTGTCCTGGCTTCCAACGGTGGGTAACAAGAGACCTGGTCCCAACCCTCCAAGCTCGTTTCTGAAGAATGCACTGAAGTTGCTGTTCATCCTCCACCCGAATGAGAAAGGTACCACCAGTGAGCATGGTGAACTTAGGGTTAGCTTTACCTGCCCATAGCCTCGTGAGTTCTAAAAACACAAAAGAGAAGTTGGTACGTCCGTTGGGGGAAGAACCTTGCAGATGAGCCAAGGCTGCCCATTGAAATGATCAGTTCATCTCTTCATACGCTTCTTGGGGGATGAGGATTTTGAGTCTGCCGTCATGAAGCTCCACCTCCAATGGGTGCTCTGTTAGGCTACCAGCAGAATGCCCCTCCATTAACCAAGGATGCCCACGAGCGTTCACACCCCTGTTCCATACGCCTGCCAGGGGGAGACGATGAGGGGAGACCAGGAAAGGGAAGTGCCCCTTTCTCCAAGGGAGAGGATACCTGTCCCTGTAGAGGGGGAAATTCAACATCCGATGCCATGGGTGTACCTATGGCCCACGGTCCCACCCCACCAAGCGGAAGGGGGGGGGGGGACACAACACACTCCACCAACGAAAACCCTAGCAAAGCCTCTCTCTCCTCAACGGTTGAACCGTCGCCAGTAACTCACCTCATTCATGTTTGATTAATTGAGAGAAAAACAATAACTACAACAAATACCCATTGTATTGACGGCCATGGTCGTTCGCAAAGCTGGTTTTTTTCTGATGGCTTTGATCGTTACCATCCATCATGATAGACTAGACAACCCTTGCGAGTGAGCCGATATGCCAATGTAAAGTGATGCACTAAGCATGTAGTGAAGAACAAAGCATAATGATGAGTAAGTATTAAGACAAAAAATGTCAAGTATTAAAAATATCCATGAAAATAATGTTCAAAGTGAAAATGAACAATCAAAATAAAAACTACGCTGTAAAGACCCAATGTATACTATGGCTTGCATGTGCTTCATAGAAACAACGATGCTAATCTCTTCTGAATGTTTTGACATGTTATCAGCACAATTTACGGAAACAAAAGGATAACTCTTGAATGGATGATGATAAAATGCTCATAGAATTTTTTACAAAAGGTTATGGCAAAGAGAATTATGCATGACCCCATGAAATCAATAACCAAATAATTGAAATATGACAATGAAATAAAGATTAGTATGATCGATCTCACCAGATACAATAAATCTATTAATAAGGTGAAGATAGACGCCAGCAGGGCCCTTGGCCCCCTCAACTTTTCAAAAAAAATATATATATATATATATATATATATATATATATATATATATCTATATATATATAATTTAAAAAAGTTTAATTATATATAAAAGTTTTGAAAAATTATATGCCAGCCCCTATTAAAATTTTGAAATTATCCTCATCTACCCTAACCTATTAAGCCAGAACTTGCATTTCAATGTTAGTAGCTAAGGTATGCTCATACAAAGGATAAGAAATGAGATTCATGAGAACACATTGGGAATTTCTATTGTTGGATATTAAAATTTAGCCAAACATTAGTGGTGATATTATTATTCCTATTATGAAATTTTTAAAAATTTTAAGCACTTCAATTCCAATTCTTACTAACGATATCAATGTCATGCCATGGGGTTTGAAATTATAGCCCTATAATTATTACTAACGATATCAATTCTTTCTAACATTATCAATTCGTTTAAATTTTATAACACTAAAAACCATTACAAAAAGTAGTTGTGGCCGGCTGAAACGGTCTTGATCAGTAAAATCTTAATTGAGACTATGTATAATTGGGTGGACTCTCCAATTAAGCCTCTCAAATAAGCTAATAAGATCGAGTTTTTCAAGGGAGGATAGGGCATCTTAGGAATTTTTTTATAAGGTCTCTATAATTTAGACTTTTGATATCTTATAATTCCCTTTTGCTCTTTCTAGAAATTTCATGTTTGACTTTATCATGGTATTGTAGTCATTATACATTCCTTGCATGCACAAAAAATGTGCACGTAACCAGTTTCAGTATACATTCTCTATCATCCAATGAGAAGCATATTGACCATTTTGGCCCCGAACATATTTCTCAAAAGCATTAGAAGAACTCTATTGGCCAAACAGTTCAAATTGCTTACTTTGATTCTTTACAAGCTTAAGCTTACAGTTGAAAGCTTTTGATTGTAAGTATGGAGACCAGTTTCATATTGGTTATATTAATTGCACAAAAACGAAAAATTAGGAAGAATTTGTCTTTTATTAATTGCTAATGTAACTTTAGGAAAATTTATTTTAAAGCAAAAGTAAGGAAAGAAGAGATGGTGGCAGAGTGATATGGTGGTGGCAACAACCCTTGGCGACGGTGGCGGTGGTACAAATGGTGGTAATGGTTCCGACAAATGTCAATACTTTGCAAACAGCGGTTTTGGCTCTGACAAGTTAGGAGTAACGAAGGAAATAGAGATGACGGTGGGAAGATGGTGCTCATTTCGTGAGATGATAAAGATGGTAATGGCAGGGATGATGGCAGTGGCGCTGCGGCAGTGAGACTATAAAGTTCGTTATGGCAGTGATACTGGTGCAGATGCCTGTGATGGTCACAGTGGTGAGAGCTTCGGTGGAACAACTGGTGAAAAGGTGTAGGTTACTTACTATTAGTGAAAATGAGACTGGCTTCTACTTAGAATTACAATATTTGTTAATTATAAAATAACATGGAAAGGTAAAACTACGTATCGATAAATTACAAAGCAAAATAAAGCTAAGGTAGTTATAAAGTTCATTCAAGGCAAAATAATATAGAAATGTAAAATTACCTGCCTATCCATAAAAGTATTTCTACTAGTTTAGTTAGTAATCTAATGTAATTTATTTTCAATATCGTATTGTATGTAGCATATAGTGTAGACCATGATATGGACGAAGTGGTGATGGGCATTAATCCATACCCCTATTGCTTCATCTCAATTTCCGTAGGAAAGTAAAATGCTTCTTTTTCTCGGATTTCAATGATTTAATACAGGTCGTATTCAAGGGCTGTGGCTGTCCGTGAAATTCTTAAGGCCACGTTTGATGGCTTGGATTTTTTTGAGGGGGAATTTTTTCAAGGGTAAAATCTCCATGGTAAACTGACAGGAGGGTAAAATTCCCTTTTTCTTGTTTCAGGCCATGTTTGATGGCCTGAAACTTTTTTGAAGGGGAAAAAATGCCTAGTTTGATAGACATGAAAATTTTTTCAAGGAAATTTTTTTTGACCGTTTAAAGGATATCATCTCCTCACATAACAATTATGCATATCAGATACATCTTTTTAAATGCACGAGAGAAATAAAATGGCTATGCAAGACAAGATCAAAGAGGAGATGGATTATACAGAAACTTGGGCGGAATAAACATATAGATTTCATTTAGCATCTGAACAAATAGATACAGCGATAAACCTGTGCAATTGTTTCATAGATTGGTGTAACCACTTCTTTCTAAAGTTCCAGCCCTGCTACTCTGTACCCTGAGCTTTACCAAAGTGCTGCACAAGTGAACTAGAGAGCAAAGTACAGCTTCGCAGGTAACTAAACTTGACAGATTAATGAAAGACATTCAGGTCGACGAAGATGTTCAATCTCTAATTAAATAAAAAAGTTTAGAATAACTTCATTTTTCCTTTGTCATGTGGGCGTCCTCACTGCATAGATTTTGGTGTCTTCTCTGTGAGTTCCATAAATAGAATTTAAAATTCAGCAAGGAAGAGCAAGAACTTTTTTGCAATATCATCTAAAATTCAAAAACCTGTCTGTTTAAAAGATTCCCAAATGCTATGTCTGTTCATGTTTCCAACATTTCTGGCTTTCATTTTAAATTCACTTACACTTTACAAATAACTTTGATGATTGTTTTACAGTGGGGAACACATCATCTATTCTAAGATCGTGTGCAGCTTTTGCCCTTTTGCAGGTGCATATCATGTGTTTCTGTGAATGAGAACTGAAGCGTATATATTATGAGAATTTTGGGATAGACACTGGCCACTGGAAAGCTTTCCAAACTTTCACGTGGCTGCCAAAGGCAAACATGTTTGCCAGTTTCTAGACAAGATTGGTGCTTTTTCAATGCTCATCATGCCAATTTTATTGGAGACTGGTAGGAAGTCATTAGACTGTGATGGATACTTCGTGAGCTACTGCTCTTATAAATATTGCAGATCTCTAATCTGCAATTTCTGCCATCTGAAATTTAATTTCTAGTTTCTCTAATATGTTAGCTGGTGACATTTTTTACTGTTAAGGGGCTTGCTTAGTTGTTTAGTATAATCGCTGACACATAAGAAGCACCACAAAAAGGGAGAGAAATTTACAGAAAAGCATTACTATTCAAACTCTTGCGATGTACAGTGGTGTTTAGAAGACTTTGCTGATATATAACTAGAGGATTCTAAGTTTATATTGATGGAGTGGCATGAACAAGAAAATGGTGTAAAATCCGAACTCATTGACAACATCCAAGTAGTGAAGGTATCCAGAGATTGAAGATCCTGACATCAGAGTGCTTCCAACTTTAGAGCCCTTGCACAATTTAGTTGGTCCACATGAGCAGGTTAGCCAAAGGTTGGGAGTCTCAGAACATCCAAGACAAGTATAGAAAGAGGAAAAAGTAAAGAGGGATTGCAGCAAAGATGGAAATAAAGAGGGATTGAAGCAAAGATGGAAAAGAGACTCACCAGAATGGGACAGACACTGCTTCTTCCAACCACACGCAGCGCGAAGGAGGAAGAGAAAAAAGATAGTGAGAAGGAGAGGGCTTCCCCCGACGGATGTAGCAATATTCTGAGGGCTTCGACCAAAGAGAGGTCTTTCACGGAGGGAGAGGAGCACCGATAGGGGGAGAGGGCTTCCACTTAGGTAGAGGCCTTCGACTGCGGAGAAGGCTTCGACAGAGGAGAGGTCTTCGAAGGAGGGAGAGGAGCACCGATAGGAGGAGAGGGCTTCGACTGCGGAGAAGGCTTCGACAGAGGAGAGGTCTTCGATGGAGGGAGAGGAGCACCGATAGGAGGAGAGGGCTTCGACTGCGGAGAAGGCTTCGACAGAGGGAGAGGATCAGTGAGAAGGAGCAAAGCGAGGAGAGCCCTAACAGCTCGTAGAAAAATCCCTGGAAAAAAGTCGGACCTTTGGAGGTCTGACTTTTTTCCATGTTAAAATCTCCCTTGTCGTACAATTTTTTCGAGGTAACATTTTCAGCGTTTGATGGCGAGCGGAAAAACCGTACAAGGAAGTGAACTTTACCTCGATGAATAGTGTTTTCCCTTGCAATCAAACGTGGCCTAAAGCCGTAAGTAATAATATACTAAGAACTTTCTATGAGGAAATGGATAACAGAAGCATGTCAATTAATAACACTAAAATAGCTTACTTTATTTCTTCTCCACTTTCAGGAGCTAAATCAGTGGTCAATGTCATTCTTAATGGGTCAAACACCTAAGAGTGTGCACCTACCCGCTCATTGATTCAATTTTCTCTATTTTTTTCTTACTAGTATATTTGACTTTCGTACTTTTAGTTTTAACCTTAAACTTCCAACCATACATCAAGGGGTAAAAATTCAGGAAAAAGGTCATTCGTTTGGGGCTTAAACATTTTTCCTGCAACATTCTCAACACCTACGTAGCAAGATAAATTCCAACTCTTTAAAAATGAACTTCCGGATATCAAACGCCCCCTCAAAGAATTATCTTTCTCGCAATTTTTAGTTTTTTGTTATTACAATCGATCATCCACTAGCAGTTTAATTTGTTGTTCACCTGTAAAATAGTCACTACGTCGAGTTTATTTTTTCTTTGATAATGTCAGTAATTCCTCTCTCTCTCTCTCTTATATAAGGAACAACAGACAGGTTCTAGCTCGACAATGTTCCTGTCAAGCCCATGTCCCTCTCTCTCTATCACACAGTTCCTCCAAACTCCTACCACCATGCAGCCTTCCCCTCCCAACAGTCCTCCTTGTGCGCCCCAAGTCACTTTATCGTTCGGTGAACATTTACCATGCAGCAGTAACCTGATCACTCCGGCAATGCCGTAGGCTGGGGCCGTGGGAATATCTAATGCCGGTGACCCTCCGGGGGAGAGCCTGCAGCTTACAAACACATGGGTGCAGGGGAGGGGGAGGCCCGCCTAGGCCATGGCCCCACCCCAGCCAATGAAAAAAAAATTACATTGAAAAAAATAAATTTTTTAAATTCTGCTATGTAATTCATGGATTTGAATTCAGTTTGGCCATACCTGCATCCAGAGATTGGACTATCGGCCCGCCCCTGAAGAAAATCCTGTCTCCACCCCAGAATGGGAGCACCCAAGGCTGCTGAGTTTCATGCATAGGGAGCCTTCCATCTTCACGCCATGGAATCTACTGCCGCAGCCAGAGGACGAAGACCCGAGCCACTGCAGAGGTTAGCACCAGAAACCTCCACATCTTGTATCAAATTTATGGATAGGCCTGAATCGACTGAAACGTACTATTGATTCTATTATTGTTTTCATTGGTCGAGTTAACATTAGATTTTGCTCGCTTTGTGAATTAATTAGACGCAATCTCTTTGATCCAATGATTCTCCAATCTTGATTATTTGGTTTTGTGAAATGGTTTAGATTTAATACCAATCTAGAACATTCTCATGAATTTTCATTACAGGAAAATTTCTTATTTAAAAAATTATTAAATATAAAGCGAAAATAATACTTTTCCCTTAACTCCATTGATTTAGGAACAACTATCATTATGACCGAGGTTTTGAGCATATTGGAGTCCCAAACATGAACCAATTGACGTCTATGTTCGATCGGACATGGGCGGAGTTGGTTTTGTGGATGTAAACAGCTCTATTGCGTCAAAACTGATATGTACCCAGGAAACCAAAAACTCTAGATGTCCTACATCTCTAGCTAATTATATGATAAAAATCATTATCTATACCCATGTTGTCTAAAGCAAGAAATGTTCCCTTCATCATGCTTTACACACACACACAGTGTGGCAGCTCACTCATCAAGACGGTCTGATCCATTGTAATTGAAGATTGATAGAAAAACAACAAGAACATATTTTTGTCAGGTCACAACTTTCTTTTTTCTTGTTTTATTTTTAACAATCCATTACAATAGATCAAGCAACCCTCATGAGTGCGCTAGGTGACTTGAATAGCTTGAGCCACCGTTTTGCTCATACAAACATACATTCTCTCTCTCTCTTGATATATATATATATATATATATATATATATATATATATATATGTATATGTATATGAACTAGGTGACTTGAATAGCATGAGCCACCGTTTGCACATGCCAACATACATTCTCTCTCTTGATATATATCATAGCATTTGCCCAAAAAGTCAAATGCATAGTCAAGTGTCAACTTGTGTTCTAAATCACTTTGCAATCCTAAAGAACTAAGCACCTAATACTGATACGCATCAAGCTCTACCATATTATGTCAGTCATAAAATAAGCTAAAGATAAATATCTTTGTCATTTTCTTAATATATTGGTGGTCATTTTTTGCATGCATGGACAAAGTTCTTAGGCCATTCCATTCAAATTTTAGATTCAGAAATCGGATTCATCGTGATCTTAGTTTTGACCAATTAAATAACGTTTCACAGCAAAAATCTCTTTAAAATGTCAATATTTTAGGAAATGACTTGATTTAGTGTATGTTCCGTACAAAATTCAGTTTTGAGGCTATTATGAGATAAAAGTTCTCTCCTTACAACAAATATAAATGGAGAGGACATGGGAGAGACCAGACACCAAATTGCAAGGCTAAAAAGCTTGTGCTAAAGCTAAAACCTTGACTATGTTGTGCTCGTCTAGGTGGAAAAGAGCATGTTGGCCAAAATTTTGTTCACATTTGGTTTGTTTTATGCTAAACTTTAAAGGTCTAGATCTGGTTTTTTGTTCCAAAAAACTAGTGATGAGCGGTTTTCTTCTAGGCAAAGTTTTTTTGAGATTAAATATTTCACAAACTTCAGGATATACCATATTAGTTATTTCCATCTCTCTTTTTCTTTTTTTTTCCTTGCTTTATTTAGTTTTTGCTTGCATAACTGTTTATTTCTTATTTGGCAAAAGATTAAATCAGTTTGCAATTTTTTTTGCGTAGATCTTAATGTTGTGAATGCATGTTTTTTTTGTAGTGCATGCACAAGACAAAGTTAGAGTCTCTATTATTTTTCCTTTTAGACTCCATTATTTTTCCTTTTTAAAAGCTAGAGATCTGCACAGTTGCTCAAAGTAAAAGTCTCCATTAATTTTGTTTTATCTCATAAATATTTGATTCCATTTGACTAGCTATGGAATTGCAGAGGTACATGATCTACGATTTCACATGGTTGATATGTGAAGTCTCTCTCTCTCCCTATATATATACATATATTTATTTATTTATTTATTTATTCTTTTTCCTTATCCCATTTTGTTAGAAAGACAACCTTATGTTTATTATTTATTATTATTGGTTTTGTCACCTTTCAGCGATCACCAACCCTCGTTGATGCTAATGTGTCCAAAGCAATGGGTATTAGAAGTTGATATTAAATGTCTTTATCAAAAATTATGAGTCTGACTAATGTTTGGATCTTGGATCTTGTGATCAATCGTTCTTTCCATTTAAGATCAGAAGAAAAATTAGTTAATTTGCATGGAAAACCAATGTATGTAAATCCTGCTTAAAACCAATGCAATATAAACTTCTTAACGTGACAGAAATAATAGATGTGCACATTTTATTACGAATCAAAAACTGCAAATTGTAGAGGTACAAGGTCTGTCGAGGGCTGCCTGAGATGCTGCCGAGGCATCACCGAGACCTATTCTGCTGCACTCCTGGAAAGGCTTGTAAAGGGTTGCCTTCCTTTCATTTTAAATTGATATACTAACAACATAAAAAGCATTACTTGGGCCATAGAAAGCTTTCTTTAGGAAAACAAAAAAAACAAAAAACCATATGTAAGAGTTATAATACTTTGCCGACCACCACTCTTTATTATTATACAAATATTGACAAATAGGTATAACTTAATTATGATCTACTATCACTCAAATAAACAGTAAAATTCTTCAAAAATTTAAGTGAGAGAGGACAAAATGAAAAAGTGTGACATTTCATGTGTGAAACTCAGAGGTCTTTATGCTCTAAGCCTATATGGTGATTTTTAAACATTAAAGGTGAAATTTAGTGCTTGTGTATCTTTTCAAGAAACTACATCGAAGATATTAACGATGAAATATCTATATACTCAGAATAATTTGTAAGAAATGAAACTTATACTTAAAAAATTACTTGTACATAATAAATAGGAGTAACCAATAAGGATATATATGTATATCATAGCTTTAGCCCAAAAAGTCAAATGCATATTGTAGGTATCAGGATGCAAATCACATTGTGTTCTAAATTACATTGGAATCCTAATAACTAAGCACCTGTTGACATGCATCAAACTCTACCATATCGTGTCAGTCATAAAATAAGATAGAGATAAATATCTTTTTTATTTTCTTAATATATTGGTAGTCATTTTATAGGGATTGTGTGCACAAATATTGATATAAATTTTGCATGCATAGACAAAGTTCTTAGGCTATTCCATTCAAATTTCAGATTCAGAAATTAGAATCATCGTGATATTAGTTTTGATCAATTAAATAATGTTTCACAGCAAAAATCTCTTTAAAATGTCAATATTTCAGGAAATGGCTTGATTTAGTACATGGCACGCCTTTCTAGATAAAATGTAATTTTGTATCTATTATGAGAAAAAAGTTCTCTCCTCACAAAAATTATAAATGGAGAGGACATCGGGGAGACAAACACCAAATTGCAAGGCTAAAAAACTTGTGCTAGAGTTTGGAAAACCTTGACTATGGCGGGCTCTCTTGGGCAGAAAAAAGTATGTTGGTCACACTAAAAGGGCCTCCGCCCGTTTCACGTCCCTGTCAGGATGACATCGATCCGGCCCCGCTTCGGACTTAACCCCTATTGGCTCCACACTCGACCCGACCACTCTGTTTCAGTTCAATATAATAATTGACTTTGATACAAATATTAGAATTATATATAAAAATAATATTTTTTTTTTAACAAGTTGAATCGGGTCTTGATTCGAGCCTAATGCTCAGCCTAAATACCATCCCTTTGTATTGATGTGGCTGCAGATCTGGATATGAATCTGCTGAGTATCAGGAGTCCAATTTAATTGAAAAAGTAGTGATGTTGTTAATTGCGTATCATAACGAAGACGACCTACAATTAAGATTATGCTACAAACATTCACCACATATAACAACACTTTGGGTTTTTTTCTTGTCCCACTTTCTGTTGGATTTTTCACAAAGTTGTAGCTGAATCAATGCCCCCACCGTCTCTTTTCTAGAATGGATCGTTCCGATGACACTGAGACATCATCTTAATGCAGACATACGTTCATTTTCTGAATGACTGGTGGAGGCCACCTCATGCAGGGCGGCTGTCGGTGGCGTGATTCCATCGGTTGCAAAATGAAAGCATAAATACAAAGTGGCATCATTCAAATTTAGTGCTTAGTGGGTGCTTTGCTTTTGGCTGTTGTATAGCCACCTGATGAAGTGGGAGTGCAGTTGCTTAGCGGGTGCTTTGCTTTTGGCTGTTGTATAGCCACCTGATGAAGTGGGAGTGCAGTTGCTCGAGCAGAAGGTTCTTCTACAGAAAAATCTTAACAATATACAAAAATTAAACCCTCTGCAACTGAAGTGGAAGTGCAGTTTCACTCTGATCACATGCAATTCTGAATCTTAACAATATATAAAAAGATGTAACATTAATTATCTCGGTAGTACCAGACATTAGCTAAAGCGATAGTTGTCATCCTCTATGAGCTCGAACATGGTGCCACCCATATTTGATTAGCCATAATTTGGTTTGGATAAACGATTCAGAATTGCATGTGATCAGAGTGAAACTGCACTTCCACTTCAGTTGCAGAGGGTTTAATTTTTGTATATTGTTAAGATTTCTCTGTAGAAGAACTTTCTGCTCGAGCAACTGCACTCCCACTTCATCAGGTGGCTATACAACAGCCAAAAGCAAAGCACCCACTAAGCAACCCCGGTGAAGTTTTCATCGAAATTCTGAAAATTAAGGAAAAAAAGGGTTACCTAAGGATATTATGTTCAAACATTTGCAAATGGCAGCTGATAATTTAGATAACTTTAGAATTACCATATCATTCTGCAAAATATTTGGAGACTGCTTTTCAATATTTCGTTGTTTTATTTTATTTACTTCATGTTTTTTCAGTTTGCGTTTTGTATATATCTTAGGTTTTGTTAGATTGGGTCCAACCTCAAGACCCGACCCGGCCCGTCACTTAAGTGACGGGCGGGAGAAAGGAAGGGCACCCGATGGTGCCCCTCCTTCACGCGTTCTCTCTCATTTTCTCTCTCTCTCGTTAATTCTTTTGGGAAAAAGAGGGCTTCTTCTTGGTGGCTGCTCACGACAAGAGAAGGAGAAGGAGAAGGAGAAGGAAGGAAGAGAAGGGGAGAAGGAAGGGAAGAAGAAAAGAGGAAGAAGAGCACGGTTGTGGGTTTGGGCAGCCGTGTGGGTTCAAGCACAGAGAGAGAAAGTGAAGAAAACAAGGGAAAGAAAAGAAGAAAATACGGTGATCTCTTTTCTTGTTGTTGTCTTGTGCATTCATTCTTGAGAATGATTTATGCTATTCTCTGCAAGATTAACAACGTAGTTGTATTGCCTCTTTGAAGTATAAATATATATCTCTCTTGCCTGTGGTTTTTACTTCATTATTGGGGGTTTTTCCACGTAAATTGGTGTCTCCTATTTTTCTGCATTTCTAGAATATATTTTGATATATATTGCTGCAACATTGGTGTTGGAAGTTCGTTCTTATGCACGCTGCCCTGTAATTTTGAATTTCAGCAGTTTTATTGGTTTGACATTTTTAATTGTTGTCGAAACATTCTTTTGGGAGAATACGACTATAACAAAGTGGTATCAGAGCTAGGTTGGCGCCAGGTTAGCGTCAGGTTGGTTGTGTGCATTCTAATTAAAGGATGGAGTCGACCCCCACTAGGATGGAGGATTTGACCATATGGAAAGCCAAAATGGAGGATTTGTTATACTGTAAAGATTTGTATGCACCTATTGAAAACCAAAAGCCAGCGAATATGACAGATGAAAAATGGAAGTTATTGGATAGGAAAACCATTTGTACCATCAGACAATGGTTAGATGACTGTGTTTTTCATTTGGTATCCGCAGAGACGAGTGCAAAGTCGTTATGGGAGAAGTTGCATGATCTTTACGAGAGGAAAACAGCAGGAAACAAGGCTTTCTTGATTAAGCAATTAGTAAATCTGAAACTTAGAGAGGGAAAAACCAGTGTCAGAGCATAATAAATCAGTTGTCAGCCATGAAAATGATATTAGATGATGAGTTACAGGCACTCTTATTGCTCAGTTCTCTTCCCGACAGTTGGGAGACTTTAGTTGTTTCTTTGAGCAACTCCACTTCAGATGGTGTGCTTACGATGAAGCATGTAACCAGCAGCATTCTAAATGAAGAAACAAGGAGAAAGTCTCTTGGTGCTACTAGTTCACAGGTGCTAGTGATGGGAGACAGGGGCAGACAGAAGAACCGTGTCAAATGGCAGGGCAGGTCAAAATCTAGGTCCAAATCAAGACCAAAGATGACAAGTAAATGCTTTCACTGTGGTATTCCAGGGCACAAGAAGATTGATTGCAGAAAATGGAAAGAAGAAAAAGAACAGAAAAAGAAGAGTCAAGAGAATGCGAAGCCAAAAGAGTATATTGCAGTTGCTTCAGATGATAAGGTAATGTTATTTTTATCTGAAGAAAATGATTGTCTTACAATTCATAATGGTGATTCTACATGGATTTTAGATACAGGGGTATCATATCATGCCACACCATGTAGAGAGTTGTTCTTATCCTACAGAGCATGTGATTTTGGAGTAGTTCACATGGGCAACAGTGACACTTCGAAGATTGTTGGGATAGGAGATGTTTGCATTCAGACGAGCACAGGATGCAAGTTGACTTTGAGAGATGTGAGACATGTTCCAGACTTGAGAATGAATTTGATTTCTGCAGGAAGACTAAGTGAAGATGGATATTGTACTTCGTTTAGTTAGACAGGTTGGAAACTGACCAAGGGGGCACTAGTGTTGGCTAGAGGTGACAGATTTGGCTCTTTGTATGAGATGAAGACTCGAATCAGTAGTGTGGATGTCAATGCAGTTACTGGTGGTACTTCGTCAGATATGTGGCATAAGAGGTTAGGTCACATGAGTCAAAGAGGAATTGACTTGCTCACCAAGAAGAATTTGTTACCAAAGGCAGATGGTGCACAGGTATCTCCATGTGATCATTGTTTGGTTGGTAAGTTGCATCGAGTTTTCTTTCAGAAAAAGCGCTCTGTAAAAACTAAACATGTATTAGATTTAGTTTATTCAGATGTATGTGGACTATAAATGTAACATCTAAAGGTGGAGCATCCTATTTTGTTACATTTATTGATGATGCATCTAGGAAGGTGTGGGCCTTTACGATGAAAAGCAAAAGTGAAGTAAGTAGTATCTTCATGACTTTTCATGCAGCTGTTGAGCGCGAGACTGGTAAGAAGATGAAGAGACTGCGTACAGATAATGGTGGTGGGTACATAGCATCTTCCTTACGTGATTATGGTCTAAAGCATGGTATTAGACATGAAAAGACAGTTCCTTATACTACACAGCATAATGGAGTGGCAGAAAGGATGAACAGGGCTATAGTTGAGAGAGTTAGAAGTTTGCTATCTAACTCTAAGCTGCCTAAGTATTTTTGGGCAGAGGCAATGCGTACTGTAGTTTATTTGATAAACAGGTCTCCTTCAGTGCCTCTTGGTGGAGATATTCCACAAAGAGTTTGGTCAGGTAAAGAGGTTAAGTATGATCACCTCAGAGTTTTTGGTTGCAAAGCATTTATGCATGTACCTAAAGAACATAGGACCAAACTAGATGATAGAGCTATTCCTTTGATATTTCTTGGTTATACAGATGATGAATTTGGTTACAGGTTATGGGATCCAAAGAATGACAAAATCTATAAGAGTCGTGATGTTGTCTTCAGGATCAGACAATTGAAGATGTCATTGGTCACACGAAGTCAGGTGTGAATACTAGTGGTGTTCATGAGCCAACCTATGCAGAACCTGAAGAACTTTCATCTGAGCATGGTGAGACTGATGAAGATGTAGAGGAAGAGGAAAGAGAGGCAGATGAGCAGTATACAGATGATAGTCCTATGGAGACTCAAACTGATCATGAGCATGAATTGGAGGGGGAGTTTCCTCCTCATTCAGAACCAATTGAGGAGCAATTGGGAAGAGGTAAAAGAACACGTATACCATATACTAGATATTCTACTGATGAATATATCATGTTTAAAGATAGTGGAGAGCCAGAATGCTATGCAGAGGTGCTAGATGATATCCATAAAGATGAATGGATTAAAGCTATGCAGGAAGAGATTAATTCTTTATACAAGAATCACACTTTTGATTTGGTAGAGCTACCAAAAGGTAAGAAAGTGTTGCAGAACAAGTGGGTCTACAAGCTTAAAAAGGAAGGTCAAGGCAAGTTGAGATACAAAGCCCGATTAGTGGTGAAAGGTTTCAAACAGGAAAGAGGTATTGATTTTGATGAAATTTTTTCTCCTGTTGTTAAAATGTCATCTATCAGGGTAATACTTGGTTTTGTGGCATGTCTAGACTTGGAGTTGGAGCAGTTAGATGTGAAAACTGTTTTTCTTCATGGAGATCTAGATGAAGAAATCTACATGAGACAACCAGAAGGTTTTGTGGTTGCCAGGAAGAAACATATGGTTTGTAAGTTGAAGAAGAGCTTGTATGGTCTTAAACAAGCACCTAGACAGTGGTACAAGAAATTTGATTCATTTATGATAAATCAAAAGTATCGCAGGTCAGCCATAGATCATTGTGTCTACATCAGAGAGTTCTCATCAGGTAGCTTCATTATCTTGTTATTATATGTAGATGACATGCTTATTGTGGGACAGGACTGTCAATTGATTAGCCAATTGATGAAGGACATGGGCAAGTTCTTTGATATGAAAGACTTGGGGCCAGCACAACAATTGTTAGGCCTAAGGATTGTTCGTGATAGGAAGGCCAAGAAGTTGTGGTTATCACAAGAGAAATACATTGAGAATGTGCTTAGCAAGTTCAGCATGAAAGATGCCAAAACGGTAAGTACACCTTTAGCAGCACATTTTAAATTGGGAAATGAGCAATGTCCATCCTCAGCAGATGAGAAAGAAAGAATGGAAAATGTACCTTATGCCTCCGCAGTAGGGAGTCTCATGTATGCTATGGTTTGCACCCGCCCAGACTTGGCTTATGCAGTTGGTATAGTTAGCAGGTTCTTGTCAAATCCAGGCAAGGAGCATTGGGCAAAAGTGAAATGGATCCTAAGGTATCTGAAAAGTACTTCCAATTACTGTTTATGTTTTGGTGAATCTAACCCAGAGATACAAGGATTTGTTGATGCAGACATGGCAGGTGACTTGAACTCTAAGAAGTCTCTTTCTGGTTATGTCTTTACTTTTGCAGGAGAAGATGTATCATGGCAGTCCAGGTTGCAGAAGTGTGTTGCACTTTCCACTGCAGAAGCAGAATATATTGCAGCAACTGAAGCATGTAAAGAGTTGTTGTGGATGAAGAGTTTTCTTCATGATATAGGCCTTAGTCAGAAGACCTATGTGTTGCATTGTGATAGCCAAAGTGTTATACACTTGGCGAAGAATTCAGCGTTCCACTCAAGGACCAAGCACATTGATGTCAGATATCATTGGATTCGTGATGTGCTTGAGCAGAAACTGATTCAGTTAGAGAAGATACAGACATAGAAGAATCCTGCAGATATGATGACGAAGTCTCTACCTAAGGAGAAACATGACATGTGTAGAGACTTAGCTGGGATGACTGTCTTTAAGGCAGTGTATTAATTTTGTTCATTTTGCAGGTATGTTCCCTCTCTTGAGGCTGGAGGGAGAGTTTGTTGGGTCGGGTCCAGCCTCAAGACCCGACCCGGCCCGTCACTTAAGTGACGGGTGGGAGAAAGGAAGGGCACCCGATGGTGCCCCTCCTTCACGCGTCCTCTCTCATTTTCTCTCTCTCTCTCTCGTTAATTCTTTTGGGAAAAAGAGGGCTTCTTCTTGGTGGCTGCTCACGGCAAGAGAAGAAGGAGAAGGAGAAGGAAGGAAGAGAAGGGGAGAAGGAAGGCAAGAAGGAAAGAGTAAGAAGAGCACGGTTCTGGGTTTGGGCAGCCGTGTGGGTTCAAGCACAGATATAGAAAGTGAAGAAAACAAGGGAAAAAAAAGAAGAAAATACAGTGCTCTCTTTTCTTGTTGTTTTTTTGTGCATTCATTCTTGAGAATGATTTATGCTATTCTCTGCAAGATTAACAATGTAGCTGTATTGCCTCTTTGAAGTATAAATATATATCTCTCTTGCCCGTGGTTTTTTACCTCATTATTGGGGGGTTTTCCACATAAATTGGTGTCTCCTATTTTTTTGCATTTCTAGAATATATTTTGATATATATTGCTGCAACATTGGTGTTGGAAGTTTGTTCTTATGCACGCTGCCCTGTAATTTCGAATTTCAACAGTTTTATTGGTTTGACATTTTTAATTGTTGTCAAAACATTCTTTTGGGAGAATACGACTATAACAGGTTTTGCCTCTTCTTTTGCTATTACTATGACTCAAACATGGGGTCGAGAACTTAAGGGCCACCGCGTACAACAAAATGTGGTCTGTAATTGGGCCACATTTTCTATGCTAAAACCAAATCCCTATTGTGCTTCTAGTGGCATCCACATCTTCTAAATTTACGAGTTCTAGCACAAAATGATACTGAATTCGACCAGTGGTGGAGCCCGAAATTTTGATTTAAAGAACATTAATTAAAATTTATAATATATATGTCCAAGTGCAGAATCAATATATATAATCATAAAATTTTGTAGGCTGGTGTAAGCGGATGCCCATGCCAGCACACGTGTAGCTCCGCTGCACTGGCAACTGCACCGGCATTAGCACCTTTGTTTCAAACGATATTTGAAGCTAGATCTCCTTCCATATCCACTTAATTACTGTTAGACACCTACATGAGGTTAAAGATCTGCATGTGGATCGGTCATCATCTGCCACAAACAAACACAGCTATAGGCAAGCGTGGATTTGTTCATGTTGGTGGCCATAGGGCACGGTTAACAAATCATTTTTAGATGGCCTTTTCCTATAGGAACGAGGTTCGAGCTCATTTCTTTTCTTTGTGACTGATGAGTGCAATAACATTCTGGAGGCAATTGAAGCCTGCTGTCGCAACCTAATTATGTGAAGGAGGGGGTTGCATATCAACAACAGGAATCCTGTATGAATTGTATATGCTGTCTTTAAGAGGTTGGGTGGGATTCACTTGCAATGGATTCACATAAAGACCTAAAACACATGCATGGGTCAACTGAACTCAAGTATAACAGATATAACACACATATGCAATCAACAACAGTAGATGATATGCAAAAGGGTTTCATGCTTAGGAAAGATTTATATAGTACCATGTATTATTTATAGAGCAAGGTAGCTTACTATTAGCCATCAAATTACATGGAACCTATTGAGGGCACTTCAGGAATGAAATAACTTAAATACTTTATTCTCGGTCACAACGTTAGCTGGCGATAGCTTGGGATGTTTACTTCAAAGGTGTGTATAGATGACACAGCTAGCCAACTAGCATGTGAAGTAAGATAACCGAACCCACTGGAAATCCAACGAGGATCGGCTTCATATTTCTTTCGCCATTCTTTGGTGGCGGGCTTGGATTGCCATTGGTTGGTGGCGGACTTGGATTGCCTTCGGCGATGTTGTTTCCTGTTACACTGGACAAAAGAGATAATTAAAAAGACTCATCCCCTTCTATACATGGATGAAATACCATTACCCAATTACAGACATCGTACATTTATTTTGCGATATTTTTAGTTTGCATATAGCATTTGATGGTATCTAATCTAACCACCCTGGGCATGATTCTCACACACAAGATATTCTGATCATAATGCTGTGTCACTTACTTTAGTTTTATTTTTTTTATTGCTTGCCAATGATGCCGGTAAGGATCCCGTGAAATTATTGTATGCCAGGTTCCTGCATCGAGCCAATGGAAAACTATCATGATAAGTCAAATTGTTGAGTAAGCAAACTTGCATATTATTCACACTGTACGATTGAACTAACAAGCACCAAAACCAGGTTGGGAGATAGGAAGGTGGGTGGGACTTCAGTTAGGTGCGGAGCAAGAAGTGAGCATATGTGTGCAATTGTCTATATAGTCTAATAAAGATTCCTTGTTTACATATTGATTAAACATAATATTTTGCATATTTACATATAAAATGCTCCTTACTTGAACAGATAGTGCCCCTCAACCAAATATGTCGGACTTTGCCGCGGGCTTTGGTCCACTTTCTTTTCCCTTTATTTTCTCACATTTCCAAATAGTGCTGGTGGTCCACTAGGTGCACATACGCCTAGTGCACATACCAT
Source organism: Nymphaea thermarum (assembly GCA_011799765.1). Classification (NCBI taxonomy): domain Eukaryota; kingdom Viridiplantae; phylum Streptophyta; class Magnoliopsida; order Nymphaeales; family Nymphaeaceae; genus Nymphaea; species Nymphaea thermarum. The sequence continues at coordinate 1,593,413 of JAANDH010000013.1, read as the reverse complement.
TTATCATTAATAGAGAAGATATGTAATGGGTAATTAAAGTCTGGAACAGCCAAAGCTCAACTAAGTGGACCAAGCGTATTGGCGTGCGTCCACTTCCCAAAAGCATTTTAAGATGTAAGATGATTAAATGTCTGTTGTAATGTTGATCTGCAGCTATCTTGATTGCATCATAAGCCTTCAACTTCGCTATCTGGCTTCGCCTTCACCCAGCTCCCTTCATAACGACACCATTCCGGGCAGACACCTTCAAAAGCTACTATCCAGGTTCTCCTAAGCCCTCAAATGTCTAAACTTTTTCTGTTGCATAATTATCTTAGCGCCGCCTAACAGCGGGTAAGGCGTCTTAGAAACATATACTGGTTTCACACGAAATGAACCTAAGTTTAGCGACTGTTACTTGAGTTAACAATAATAGGATGACCTCGACGGGTCACGCGGTTCTTTTCCCATAGTTAGAGGGTAAGATCTGGGTTAATATTCCATCACGTATGGATGCCCGTAATGTTCTTAGATGACTTACTTTCTTGCATGCCGTACGGACGCAGACAGACCGAACACTTAAAAAACGGTTTATTTTTGTTACTGTTGCAATTAATGGGCGTTTGACCACAGTAAGTACGAACGAGGGAAAGGTAACCATGGTGCCTATGTGAACTGTGCAGAGTCGGGCATTTGCTGGAGGAACTGCCAGTACGGAGACGTGAGTGCGATGCCTGACGACTTGACCCTCGATTTTTTAGCCATTTTTTTACGGTTCTGGAAAAACCTGACGTTTATGGTCTGCCTCACAGGTCGAGTTCAATGCGGAAAAGAGGTCTGCCAGAAAGGTTCTGGGTAGCCCCCGGGACGGGAAGCTAGGTTGGTGCCAATGTGTTTATTTAACTACATGGACTGCATATAGGTATCTGTCTGTGTACTGCATACACATTGTATGAATAACCATGGCATTTTGATTTTTAGCCATTGATACAATCAGTTAAGTCGATGTACAATCACTAAAATCTATTGGCCTCCCTCTCGCTTAACCTCATCCTGTTCTTCTTTACAAAAGCACAATAATTGTATTGGTAAACATGTGTTCTTTTCCTCCTTGGTGTTGCTGTCACTTCAGGTTGTCATGATTGACCTGAGCAAATGTGAGAAAATTTTGATGGTTGTTGCTTTCTTTGTTCAAGCAGTAAATATAATTCTATCTTTTTCCATAGTCATGTGTTGTTTAGGTTGGCCTTTGCCTAGTATTGTAAGAGCATTACGGACACGCATCTCTTTTGATGGTTGTTGGTACTCTCTCTCTCTCTCTCTCTCCCTCTGTACCCATATATATATATATATATATATATATATATATATATATATATATATATATATATATATATATATATATATATATATATATATATAAATGACTAAAATACTCTTTAAGTTGTGTTTGACTACCTTGGATCTCATATCTGAGATCAGTTTTACTGAGTAAATTTGAGGTTTATCAATCTGTAGATTTAAGAATTGCAGGTTTTATGTCGGCGAGAATGCTGAAATCCATGGATCTCAAATCAGAGGGGGGTCTTACTTCAAGTCTGGATTTCAGATCCACACATGAAGCTAGAGAGGGGAAGAGGGAGAGAAGGCTAAGGGAGTGCATGAAACATGAGCTTTTAAAACCTAAGAGCTTAAAATCTCATATCTCAGGTTCTAAATTCTATCTTAGATCCGAGGCAAGTATTAACCTATTTAACTATGTCACAACTATGTCAAATTATCGTGTTAATTTATATTTAAGTGAATGAGCCATTATTATCCGTTAACAACAAAATTAACTGCGTTACTTTTTTTTTTTTCCTTTGTGCTAGAAAACTTTTCAAGAAAAACTTAAATGAATGTGCAAAATCAAACATATTTCTCATGCTCTCATAAAGCCCAAGACAATAATTTTCACAAAAAAAGCTAGAAGATAAAAAATGTCTGCAGCCTTCAAAAGAGAGGAAGCTCATTCCGTGTAATGAAAGACAAACCGCGCACGCCATGCACTTCCCATACGCTTTAGCGCAAGGTGAGCTTAAGCATGGATCGTGGCGGAATCACGACCGTGTCTTTTTTTTATAACAAAAGTTGTCAGCAGATTTCTACAATCTCTCGCCGCCGCTTTTGTTTATTAAAAAGGCTGCATGCCATTGAATTATTCGTTCTCTCATGCACCTTACCTTCTCCACTAATGAAATCTGTAATCTGTAAGTCCGCAGCAATGCCTAAGAGATCTCTACGTTTGTAATCTGATGTTGTTAGTTTACAGTGTGTTGTTTTTCTATAGACCACGGTGGTCACTTTAACCTCCTTTTTAAAAAGAAAAATAATTTTATATGTAAAGTTTAAAGAAAATTATTTATCTTATATAAAAATTTTAAAAAGTTATATTTTCGTCTTTGTTAAAATTTTGAAACTACAATTTGGTTCCTTTCAAAAAAAAATGGTTCTCGTCCCTACGTTCAGGTTAAAATGATGTGACTTGAAGTAGAGTAAAAGGTATGGATTTGAGGGTTTTATGTGAAAATAGTTTTTCATTGACAATAATTTTTCATAAGTAAACATTTAAAAAAAAAATGCAAAAAATGCATACGTTAAATAACATTGAATCTTAAATATGAAACTGACTTGAGTTTTTCCCCATAGTGTTACCTTTCAATAGAGGTCAAAGTTGGTTGAAAAAAAAAATCCTAAGCTCTTTATTTTTTGGCAAAATTGGATAAGGCCAATTCTTAAGAAGCCAACCATATGGAGTTGAGTTAATTTAGTTAACGACCCATTGCGTTCAAATAATATAAATACTTACTCTAAAGTTATAAACACGCATACACCAGTGGGCAGTGGCGGAGCGGGGGCACTTGTAATAAAATAAAATGTCACTACGTAAGTGAAGCAAATTTAGTGGATCCCACAATACTCACAATAATTTAGAAAATTAAAACGCCAACGTATTGAAATCCCACAATACTCACAATCATTCGAATCTCCTCTCTTCTCCAATCTCCACAAGGGGAAGGCGTTTACTTGGCCCAAATGAGAGAGACAGAAAGGCGTTGAGGTTTCAACTGGTGCCATTTCTTTTGCCGACCCTGCTCAATTGCTTTCCTGTATTTAGTTCCACAACCTTGGCGGCTCTGCTTGTCTCTCAGCCATTTCCTTCTCATCGTCAGTTCACCTCCGCGTTCGGGCTTGCTGTCCAGCTGCTTGCTTTCACGGTTCGGGATTTCAGATCTGCTGTTTCCGTTGCAGACTTTTGAAGCGGAGTGTGCTCCTGGGGCCTCAAGATCCGTCAGTAACTTCAGGTTTGTTGCTGCATGCTTGTCTGAGATTCTGCGGCTTCAAAGTACTAAACCAAACTGGTGACGGAAAGAAAATAACGTACCAATAGCCACTTGATTCTCCAAGCACCACGGCGTTCTTTGTATTTTAACAGTCCGACCCTAATAAAACCTATTTTTTCAACACCTTTCCATTGTAACTTCAGGTTTGTTGCTGCATGCTTGTTTGAGGAATTCAACACCTTACAACACACTCTCTCTCTCTCTCTCTCTCTCTCTCTCTCTCTATATATATATATATATATATATATATATATATATATATATATATATATAGTGTACTATGAAAGGCCAAAGGGAAAAGGATTTTCTATCTAACTGAGAAATCCACAAATCTTATGTATAAGAAAGAGAAGAGAGTTCACGAAAGGTAAAGCGGCTTTGCGGCTGTGAATACATGTAACATGAGTAGATGAGATGGTCCGAACTTTAGGGAGGCAATGAAAGCGTTGTAGCTTACCAAAACAGTGACATATTCAAAGGGAAGGGCCCAGGTAGGAAGTACCAACGCCACCCCTTCTCTTTCTCCATTCAATTTTCTCAAGCGGAGTCTCCCTCCTCATTCAATTTTAAGTTTCAGAGTCAACAGCACGGGCACCTCCCCATTGCAGCTCTATGTTTGCCCTCCCTCTCTCTCTCTCTCAGTGATTGGTCTTGACTCTTAAGGTAGGTCGGCAGGCTTTTAATAGGCAAAGTAAGAACGCCGTCCGTATGAAGGAGGGCCGCCATGCTGTGGGGCTGCTAAGCTGCAACACCCATCTCCGCATCTTCCCCTCGGAGGCTTTGGTCTCTTGGTGACTGCAAGGTGGAGCTTACAAAAAGCCTCGCCATTCCGCAAATTTGCACCACCTGCCCCCTGCCAAGATGAAATAATGTCCTCGCATTATGCAATACTTATTAACCGCATCACAGCTGTTTCCACATTTGTATTAAGCCAGACAAATGCCTTATTCTCACAAGTTTTTAGCGTTATCTTCACGTCAGATTTGTTTCCTTGAGATGTTTTATTTAGTGTCGCATGTGGTAAGGATCACTATCTTAGCTAATAACATTGTCAAAGCAAAAAATACAAGTAGTGGCCGGGGCAAAAAAAAAAAAAAAGTTGAAGAAGAACTCGTTCACAGATGCTCATGCTTTGGAAAGGTACTTAAATGTATAACAGAATAAATATTAAATAATTTTAATGTAAAAATTAAATAAATTTGAAAAGCTTAACCACACTGACTATAGCCAGAGGATTTGTTTGTTTCCAGCTTGTTTGCCAGTAAGAAGGGGGCAACATGGTTAGGGCTACCCAAAGGGATATGGTAATTGATTGGGTATGTATTCGGAACTTGAGAGAGTGTTTGATAAGAAATAATTGTGTTTTTAGAACACATCTTGGAGAAACACTTGCTTGAAAAATATTAAAAGAAATTATATCCATCATTTTGCCTGCGCAACTGCAGTCGCTTCAGGGAGCAGGTGAGCAGGGGCATCAATGGGACTCGTTTTGATGACAGAGAAGATCTCCGAAGAGAGACAAGCAAATTTTATAACAATTTCATAAACCAGCAGCAGGCCGATAGTTAGTTATTTACTTAATCCATAATATAATGTTCAAGGCCTGAAACTTTTTACAATATCAACCTTTTTGATTCTTCATCCCCTTCTTTCATTTGCCGAAACAACTTTTGGATGAAATTCTGAGATCTGGCGAAGAGTTCATCCGCCTCTTCCACCTCCCCTCCTTCCCTTCTTCGATCCTCGCATGGCATCTCAATGACTACTCGATCACCTATGGCGGCGCCTCTAACTTCATTATCTCAATGCGAGGAATGCAACGATCATAAGAAAGCCCAGCAACAGTATAGCAACAACACCCAATCGCCCCACTTTCGTGGAGTCTAGGAGCACTCCAACCGCCAATTCAGCCATTCTATAAGCTATTTAAAAGGACAAAAAGAAATGAATAAAGTGGCTGAAAATATATAAAAAAAATACTTATTTAATAAAGCTAAACACGATGCGTCTAAGCTTAAAAAAAAAAAAAATCTGACTCCCTTTCTTTTAACTTTTCAATAGCAAGATTGTGGAAAGGAAGTGAAACAGGGATTCAATATCCAGACATGATCAACAGCACCGTAGTAAGTGTGGACGAAAATGAGAGTCTCATGTCACCCATATGGGATGAAGAGATCATTACAAGCAAACAAAGATTCAGCACATGGGAAAGATAGATTTCCAAATAAGTTTTTCCAAGACAACTGTTTGATTCTCATAGGATCTCTCCGTTTTCATTCGAGATTTCTTTACTAAAGGTAAACTAATCAACAAAGCTAATACTAACTCATTTCGCTTTGATTCCAAAAATTTCAGGTGAAACTGCTATTCAAAATTTTAGGCGCATATTTCTTTGCAATAGCATCACCAAGTTCCTGAGTGGTATCATGCTAAAAACTTATTTGGAAAAGCAAAGTATATGACAAAGTCTCTTGGGCATTGTTGGAGAACTTGTTGAGACAGTTGGGGATTGAGGAAAGGTTATATTCAAAGGATTATGATCCTTATGTCTTCAGTATCGTGATCCTCTCTCACCTTATTTGTTTCTTATAGTTGCAGAGATGTTGGTTACACATCTCAAAAAAGCCATCAGCTCGAGCAGGATTAAGATTTCGTGCCTTGGAATTCATAGAAAAGGCATAGACTCCTTTTTCTTAATCTGATGACTTAATGTTGGTCATTGGCTATAATCAAAGAACAATGGTCAACACCAAAAGGCAAATTGAAGCTGTTGAGGAGGCCTCGGCTCTAACAGTTAACAACGAGAAAAAGTGTGAATGTTGGATTTGACACCACAGACGGAGACACTGCCGAGGTAAATAGGTTATTTGGTTGGAAGTAGGGAGAGCTTTCTCTCAAGTATATGGGAGTGCCTCTCCAAAATAAACATCTACTTGACAGTCAATGCTCTGGCCTTCTCATAAGAAGAGAGCAGAGACTTAGCCTACGGAAACAAAAATTACTCTCGTTCGCAGGTAAACTATGCTTGATAAAGTATGTTTTGTCTACCATCCCACAGTATTTGAGTATAGTCTTCCGCCTGCCATCCAAATTCATGTTTAAAGTTGATAGTGTGTTTATCAGGGCAACGACGGGACCATGCGCAGAGCACACTTAATCAAATGGGCGAAGATTTGTCTCCCTATTAAAAGGGCAGTACTGGCATTAGAAAATTATATGAAGTAAATCAAGCTTGTCTAGCTTTCCTAGCTAGTGTGCTGAATCTTCTGTTCCACCACTCTGAGGGAAATCATACAGTTTGAATCTAGAAGCCGTCTGGTTTAATCATCATTGGCCATTATTATGACAAGCTATCCATTGGTTTTTGCATGCAGGAACCTGGCAGAAAATAATTTCACTGGACCTCTACCCACATCACTAGCTGGCAACAAGAAACTTAGAATAAAGTAAGTGATATTTTTTTTTTTGGGAAAAGAAAAATGCAGCATTGTGACCATATTTTTGTGTATGAGAGAGACAAAGAGAGAGGGACAACCAATGGTGCCTGGATAACTTCTTTAATCCATCAACAGGCAAACTAAAGATATGATTACTGTAATGGGGTGATGATATTTCATTCATATCATACCAAACTAAAGCATAATATCTATAATCGGCTAATGGCATTTAATATATATATATATATATATATATAATTTTCAATATCTTTACTTGTCTCCACTTCTTAGTACAAAGGGAAACAACATCACTGAAGACAATCCAAGTCCACCCCCGGGACATGGCGAAAGAAATATGAAGCAGATCATTGTTGGAGTATCAGTTGGCTCAGTTACCTTATTTCTATTGCTAGTTGGTGTTGTTATCTATGCACGCCTTCGAAGCAAACCTCCTAGGCCATCACCAAATGTTGTGTTCGAGGACAACGTAGGTAAGTTATTTTATTTCAAAATATAGGCTCCAATTAAATTGATTGCTAATAGGTGACTGCCAGCTCCTTCTAGCATATTGGCTAGGGCACCTCCCTACGGAAGGCCGAAGAAAGCTTTCCTGCTCTGCAACCAATACTTCTTGCTACTAAAAGTCTTTCCCGAGAACGTACTTTTTCTATCCTTGTGTACTCATTTTGCTGTTGCTAATTTCCTGGATGCAATGTTTTTCCATACTTAATAATATCTGCCTTCAACAAGTCACATTGCACAAAAGTGAGCTTGAACATCATTCCTATCGAAAGAGGCCATTTCAAACTGATCAGTTAAGCATGCTCCATTGCCTCCTAATATAGAGCAAATCCACTTTTTCTATGTATGTTTGTAGATCATGGACCAATCCTCTTGCAGGTCTTGAAACAAATTAAGGTGATGAGTTGTAAGTGGACACATTGGATATCTAGACGTGAGAACCTATTTAAAATTTCAGCTTATTTCTTTATTCTTTTGTTTATAAATAGTTGTTTATCTAAAAAGAGTGAGGCCTTGACTTGGAAATTAAACCCTAATGCTTTTGCTTTATCCTTTCCCTATATGATTGTTGCCATTGTGCTTGATTGTTCATTGCCTGGTATAATTTTTCTTCTCTCATTTTTTCATTGTATTTGTAGCAACTTTATAAATTTGAGTAGTGATCTTCATCTTCACTATGTCACCTCCTCTTGTGTTTTCTTAACTACTGCTATGAAGGAAGAAAAGATGTGATTGAAGTATTTAAGGAATTGTTGCGCACATAGAGCCAAAGGGGGTTCGCATAAGGGGAGCAGGCAATTACTGTAAAGCAAATACCATGGTTTAATTCCCTTGGTCAACAACTCCTTATATAAGGTGGTTCTAGGTGTGTCTCCTAGGGTTGGGAGGTGTAGTCAAGGTGTTTTACGGCTGTCCGATTATAGTACTGGTTTGATTACACTTTCAACTTGTTAAGAAAGAACCAAAAAGCTATCGTATACTTATAGTGACAATGATGATGAAAGGAAGTGTATTTTCTCCCAAACTTACAGGCATTCAAAATCTACTGTCCGCATTGCTCTTCTTCATGAAATTGAATGGCTCTAAAATTGTTAAAACAATGAATCATGATACAGATTTGTGACACATAGCCACCTTGAAGACACAAAGTACAAGCTTAATTGCCTAAGAAATTGTCATGTGAAATTGTAGAGAACCAGGTGAAACAACCAGCTGGTTCCATTCAGTTGGGGCCAAACCATGCATTCACCTATGAAGAGATTGTAAAGATCACACGAACCTTTGAAATCCTTATTGGCGATGGAGGATCTGGTTCTGTTTATTATGGATGCCTTAATAATGGCAATGAAGTTGCAGTGAAGGTATTAAAAGATTTTCAACAACGAGGATCTAAAGAATTTGTCGTAGAGGTTAGAATAGATTATGTTTAATGTTTGATTATTTATGCTCGTTTTATAATTTTATGAAGGAACTCAAGTTTTTTCCGTGACCAACATTGTAGGTCAAGTTATTAATGAAAGTGCATCACAAAAGCCTTGTCTCATTTGTTGGATTTTGTGACGAAGGCATGAATATGATTGTCCTCTATGAGTACATGCATAATGGAACCTTAAGAGACATCTTATCAGGTATAAACTTAGATAAATTTCTTTTTACAGTGTCGCGAATTTAGGATTATACTCAATAAACCACAAAAACAATATGCCAATTAAGTCATGGGAGGAGTTGCAAAGAATCAAGAACATGCATAACCCACTAGATGATTACAATAAATAGTCATAAAGGATTTTGCCTTCAACTCTTTATAAGCATTTTATAGGATCTGATTATTTGATACTGTGATCTACATTCACGCACATCACGCAATGACAATCAGTTAACAAGTTAGGCAGTTCGTAGCATCGTCCAAAATGTTTCACACTTCCAAGCATAGCCAAAATTCTGAAGTCATTTGTCTAGCCTTGACATTTTAGTATGTGTTGTTAGACATTTTTGTTGCCAGCATGAATTACTTCAAGAACAAATTACAATGTGTGAAGAAATTGACACGCATACTGATAATTGTTAGACACTTTTGTTGTCATCATGAATTATATGGGCCAACTATATAAAAAATAAATACATAAGAAAACATAGTAATTCTAACAATATATGGGCCAACTATATAAAAAATAAATACATAAGAAAACATAATATATGGGCCAACTATATAAAAAATAAACAAGTGTACATACCCGCCGGGAAAATGATGATCTGTAATTAAAATATGGCAAGCTTGGCGCCTGAAATGATAAGCAAAACACTTAGTCAGCTTGTTTGAAGAGGTACGAGGCATTTGTCAATGACTCCAGATTTTAGATGTGCCAAGGAACA
>JAANDH010000013.1:1243824-1583619 GCA_011799765.1 Nymphaea thermarum | reverse complement strand
TATATATATATATATATATATATATATATATATATATATATATATATATATATATATATATATATATATATATATATATATATATATATATATATATATATATATATATATATATATATATATATATATATATATATATATATATATATATATATATATATATATATATATATATATATATATATATATATATATATCTAGACAAATACTGCCGGCTAGTTAAAACTTTTGTAATCACTTGGGAATAATTTCGATAGGGATCGATTGATATTTATATATATATATATATATATATATATATATATATATAGAGAGAGAGAGAGAGAGAGAGAGAGAGAGAGAGAGAGAGAGAGTACATTTTGGCCTCTCACACTAAGGTAGGAAAAGTACTATATCTAGCACTTTAGCTAATGTCTGGTACTATAGCTATAATTAATGTTACATTCTTTCAGTTTCATATTGCCTATATTAATCGCGCATAAACGAAAAATTAGGAAGAATTTGTCCTTTATTAATTGCTAACGTACTTGTCCGGAAAATTTATTTTAAAGCAAAATCAAGAGACATGGATTAAGTCAATAACTCTTGCTTAAGAAAATCTCTTTTTTCTAAACGTAAAGAAAACTAATGGCTCTTATAACATCAAGAGTTCTTTAGTAGAAATTCAAAATTTTTCAACGAGACAACCTGAGTTGAAGTATACTACATGTTCACTCACATTCTATTTTCTTCAAAATATTTTTAACAATGGCTTTGGTTTTCGTCCCCGTCCAAGTGAAGTAAAGTATATTCTTTTTTTCAGCTTTTGATGTTAAATACTTATTTGGTGGGCTTATATATATATATATATATATATATATATATATATATATATATAGAGAGAGAGAGAGAGAGAGAGAGAGAAATAGAAAGAAACAGGGGAGCCCTTCCAAAGGAGTTGACTCAACTAATTAGCGGCGGGCTACCCAGACTTCAGAAAGTCTTCATATTAAGTCTCGATGTTTATATGAACCTAATTAACAAGCGAGAAACCATGTCTGATCATTGACGTGTTCGCAGCAAGTATGATGCAACAAAAAGCTTACCACGTTGCTCTGATCTGAATTCTGATCACCACCCGTTATTGTTGCTCGTCTTCTTATTCTATGACCTATGTGGTGAAAGGCTGATAAGGTAGACGAGTTGTTCCTCTGTTTAACATGATAAGGATAAGGTCCAGACTTGGAAAGTGCCCGGACACGACTGGCAGTGGCACTCCCAGATCCGCCCATAAGTTCATCACAAAGTATGTGAAGAGCCGAAACGTACTTGTTGTGTTGACACTAATATTTTAAAGTGATAAGGATAAGGTCCAGACATGCATTTTTAAGTACTTGTTGTGTTGGATAATTTGTTGTGGGCAATCAAAATTTCCGAAGCATAACTCGCTAATTGAAGACCAGCAAACGTAGAAAAACATTTATGATTAGACTCTGTAAGACATTCATTTTCCGTTATTTAAATTACAATTAGTAACTGACATATAGTTATGGACCTGGAAAATGGATTTGTATTATTTAAAATACCTCACTAAATTGTTACTTTATTTTTTTCCTCGAGGCTCTTTTGTCATCTCATCAAAATGATAATGGAATTAGAAATAGAGAGAGAGAGAGAGAGAGAGAGAGAGAGAGAGAGAGAGAGAGAGGTGAAACTCACATTGATTCGCAGAGACCGAAAGAGAGTCGCTTCCCGTCGAATTGAACGCGACCTGTCAGGTTTTTCCGGAACCGCATAAATTGAATGTGAGGGCTTTTACAGAGGCGTGCTTCGAAAATCCCCGGAGCGGAGGGGAGGGGAGGGGGTTCCGATTGAGTGCGTGAACAACTCTTTTCCGTTTGTAGAAAGTAGAAACCTTTTCCATACTAATGGCAAAGCATGCTGTCTTCAGGCCATTTCTCGATTGTTATCCTAAAAACACGTATAGGTTTTGTTTTAAATTGAAGAATGCCAGGCCACATAATTTCTGTTTGCATACTGAAAACCTAAAAACTAATACAGCTGATGAGAATATCGCACACAAATATATTAATACTAATCTTTAACGTCAACCCATTTTTTCTAGTATATGATTGTGCTTCTGTATCTTAATTGAAACGATTCGATTCATAGTCTGCTGAAAGATAATCAAACCTTGTGGCCAGCTTCATATAAACATGCTTAAAGTGTTAAGAGAAAGAAAGACTTCTAAACGAGTATGAGAAATATTCTTCGTTTCACAAAGTGCACTTAAAAATTTTTTATTTACAATTTTCCATAAAAGTAGTTTCAATTATTAATTGTAAGCGAATTGTCATAGTGATATTTTTTATCATAACTGAAATATTATGTTCTCTTTGTAAATATATTAAATATATTTAAAAATGATAAAAATATAAAATGACGTGTTCTCATCGGCTGTATTAGTTTTTAGGTTTTCAGTATGCAAACAGAAATTATGTGCATGCGAAAGCCTGGCATTCTTCAATTTAAACAAAACCTATACGTGTTTTTAGGATAACAATCGAGAAATGGCCTAAAGACACCATGCTTTGCCATTGGTATGGAAAAAGTTTCTACTTTCTACAAACGGAAAAGGGTTGTTCACCCACTGAACCGGAACCCTCTAAAGCCCTCCCCTACGCCCACGAGGCTTTCCTTGCACGCCTCGTTCTCCTTCCGTTTCGTTCGGGAGCCTCGCCCAGCGAATTCCCGTCAGAGTGCCGGAGATCCCCGCCGGAGTTATCTCAGGTACGAGATCTCGAACTCGCGAGCTCTCGGTAGATCGCATTGCTTACTTTCCTGTTCGTTAATTGTGGATGATGCCTTCTTATAGAGTTCTTCTGCTGCTGTTTGATTGAAGGAAGCTGAGATTTCGGTTCCGAAAGATCTGTGGGTGCTCGGTGTAGCCCGTTCTAGGTAGATCGAGATTTTGTTCGGCGTTTTTTCGCGTTCATGTGCGCTAACTGTCGTTTGAAGAGAAACGTAACTGCACTTGTTTGTTGCTGTGTTTTAGGTTATCGGACGGCGAATGGGAGAACTCGGAGCTGGTTGCTGGAAGCGATTGGTAGGTTCCGATATCTTTCGCGCTTTTTCGTTTATTCTTCCCGGTCCCTTGGAGGAGAGGCTTTACTCTTTAATGCGTATTGCATTCGGTTTCGCTTTTGCTGGTTTGTTACGTTTTGAGAATTGCATTCTCCTTACTTCAATAACAAGAGGTTTTCTTTGGTGTAGTCGCAGCAGTCGATTGCGCGTTCTAATTTCCGACAGGATGCTGGCCATGTTTCGTGCTTCTGCAGAAAATGCGGGTTTTCTGGAAGTAAACAGAGTGAGGTTCCAGTAGTATCTTGCAGCATTTCCGCGTTTTACGGAAGAGAATTTGCTGTTCGGTAACTACGGTTGGTTCGAGGACGGGAAGAAGTGGATATGATCGCGTACAAATTTTCTTCCTAAGGCGTTCCATTTTCTTCAGCATCCTCCTACGAAAATGCGATCGACGTTTTTCTCTTTTTCGTGGAGAACGCAGCCAGTGATGAGCAAACTTTTTTTTTTTTAAACACTGCAAATAATTGTCTAAAGATTCCAGATAGGTTAAGAGGGATAACTGCAGAGATGTTCTCGTCTTCTTCCATCCTTCAAAACTGTTGGTAGAGATTTTGCGGTGCTGTTAAGTTGGAGGAAAAAGAAGCTCGAGTGGCGAAGATGAAGCGGCAGGTGGTCGACGCTCTTTCTCTGAAGCGTTCTTTTTAGCCGTCCCTCTCGTTTTTTCTCCAAAGAACCCCGACTCATTTCAGATGAGCATGCTTTAGGAAGATTATTTCCCCATCCTCTTGAATACCACTCTTTCCTCTTCGACAGTTTTTCCCCTCTCGAAATATAGTTAGTTAAAGGCTTAAAGCTTAAAAGACTTCTCTCTCAGTGCGAATTTCTTAGCTGTTTCCGGTTCGGCCGTGATATTCCAATCTTTTGGCGCTTAGCTTTGTTTTTTCCTGACTTTACTCCTTTATTTTTCTTTGACTGTGAGGAATGAGAATCTTGTGCGTCTACTTTGGTTTCTAAAAGGACCGCGCTTCGATTTCAGAACGCAAGGATCGTGTCAGCGGATCTGCGGCTTTTTTCTCTGAACAAGCTGACAACCTCTCCATCTTTTTGCAAACCTCACTCCTCTAACGATGAGAAAATCCCAGTTCGCTATCTGGCTGCGCCTTCACCCAGCTCCCTTCATAATCACACGATTCCGGACAGCTTCAGGAGGAAAAAGAAACTAGCAGATGATTGTCAAACTTTCTAGAGAGAGAGAGCAGAGTACATAGAAAACAAAAAGGGCCACTCAAAACAAAGGGATGACAAAACAGAGCAGGGAAATCACTCCGGTGTACTAAAAGCACTTGTATCACAACTTGTGAAACTATAATATCCTTGGCTCACTTGGATGTGTGAAACATATCGCCTATTAAATTGGGACGATCAAGCTCCATAGAACTATCACAACTTATGAAACTCATCCGAAGTGTTCGCTAGAAAAATGAATGTTGGGGCCCACCTTTATGCAGGCCGTCAAAAAAGAGGCCGTATGTTAAGGCAAGTTTAGCGTTTGAGGAGAAAGAAATGTTAATAGATTGGATGGAAAATGGATGTATTTTACCATGTCTGTTCTATTAAATATTAGCATATTTGAATTCTATATTATGTCCGAAACCAAATCCTATGTCAAACCGATTTTTAAATTCACAACCAGACCCAATTCTGATTTTTTCAACAGAATCTGAATGTGACTTTTAAGCCATCCGAACCTCATTGTGATATGGTAAGAACCAACTTTAAAGATAGGTGGATATTAGATATAGGATCCTTATTTAAAGCCATTCAAATATGAATCTGAATCAAATGCTTCTTTGAATCTGACCCAATGTGAATCCAACTGGATGTCACTTTTCAAATACGAACTCCATCTATTTTTTAATTAGATGTCAGATTGTTTTCCAACATTGAGTACTAAGCATATATAGTAACGTGAAACGCGGAAGGTCCTTTTAGCATGGAAAAAGGCGAGGGGTTTCTACTTTCTACAAATAAGGGTTTCTCCAGTCATGGCCACATTTGTCTCCAACTTTCTTTTGAGCAACAAATTCATCAATAATTCCTTATTTCATCAAACAAAATGCTTTTATGTCATGGTATCAAATCACTACTTTCTTTTTCACATGGGTGCCCAATGTCGTGCAGTTTTAATTAACAAAAATTTTGACCTGAGGAGTAATTTAACACACAAGCCCCATACGAGTTCTTTCTTTACACTAAACTCACACATGAAAATCATTAATGACAATAAAACAAAAGGGCAACAATAAACTATTGGAGACATAGGAGACAATCGAGAATTGGCGAGCCATTCAAGTCATTCAACGACCTAAGATTGGCCAACATACTCTTTTCTGCCCAGGAGAGCGCAACATAGTTAGGGTTTTTCAAATTCTAGCACAAGCTTTTTAACCTTCCAATTTGGTGTCGGGTCTCCCCCATGTCTTCTCCATTTATAATTGTTGTGAAGACATAACTTTTTTCTCATAATAGGTAAAAAATTACATTTTGTATGGAAAGTCAAGCCATATACTAAATCAAGCCATTTTTGACATTTTAAGGAGATTTTTGCTGTGAAACATTATTTAATTGATTAAAACTGGTATCTCGATGATTCCGATTTCTTAATCTGAAATTTGAATGGAATAGCCTAAGAACTTTGTCCATGCATGCAAAATTTCTATCAATATTTGTGCACACAATCCCTATAAAATGACAACCAATATATTAAGAAAATAAAAAAGATATTTATCTCTATCTTATTTTATGACTGACACGATATGGTAGAGCTTGATGCATATCAAGAGGTGCTTAGTTTTTAGGATTCCAATGTGATTTAGAGCACAATGTGATTTGCATCTTGATACCTACAATATGCATTTGACTTTTTGGGCGAATGCTATGATAAATATATCTTTATTGGTTACTCCCATTTATTATGTATAGGTAATCTTTTAAGTATAAGTTTCATTTCTTACATATTCTTCTGGGCATATAGATCTTTCATCGTTAATATCCTCGATGTAATTTCTTGAAAAGATACACAAGCACCAAATTTCACCTTTAATGTTTAGAAATCACTATATAGGCTGAGAGCGCAAAGACCTCTGAGTTTCACACACGCACTGTCACACTTTCTCATTTTGTCCTCTTTCTCACTTAAATTTTTGGAGAATTTCACTGTTTATTTTAGTGATAGTAGATCCTAATTAAGTTATACCTATTTGTCAATATCAGTATAATAATAAATAGTGGTAGTCGGCTAAGTATTATAAACTCTTACATATGATTTCTTTTTTTTTTTCCTAAACAAAAGCTTTCTATGGCCCAAGTAATGTTTTTTATGTTGTTAGGATATCAATTTAAAATGAATGGCGGGCAACCTTGTACAAGCCTTTCCCGGAGTGCAGCAGCATAGGGCTCGGCGACGCCTCGGCAGCCCTCGACAGACCATGTACCTCTGCAATTTGCAGTTTCTGATTCATAATATAATGTGCGCATCAATTATTTCTGCCACGTTAAGAAGTTTATATTTCATTGCTCTTAAGCAGGATTTATGTACATTGGTATTCCATGCAAATTCACTATTTTGTTTTCTGATCTTAAATGGAAAGAACGATTGATCACAAGATCCAAACATTAGCTTGGCTCATAATTTTTGATAAAGACATTTAATTTCAACTTTTAATAGCTATTGTTTTGGACACGTTAGCGTCAGCGAGGGTTGGTGAACACAGAAAGGTGACAAAACCAATAATAATAAATAATAAACGTAAGGTTGTCTTTCTAACAAAATGGGATAAGGAGAGAGAAAGAGAGAGAGATCGCATATCAACCATGTGAAATCATAGATCATGTACCTTTGCAATTCCATAGCTAGTCAAAGGGAATGAAGAATTTACAAGATAAAACAAAATTAATGGAGACTTTTACTTTGAGCAACAGTCAATAGAAATTGAGCATATCTCTAGTTTTTAAAAAGGAAAAAATGGAGACTCTTACCTTGTCTTGTGCATGCACTACAAAAAAAAACATGCATTCGCAACATTAAGATCTAGGCAAGAAAAATTGCAAACTCATTTAATCTTTTGCCCAATCACAAATAAATAATTATGCAAGCAAAAATTAAATAAAGCAAGGAAAGAAAAGAAAAAGAAGAAAGGAAAAGCAGAGATGGAAATACCTAATATAGTATCTCCTGAAGTCTATGAAATACTTAGTCTCAAGAAAACTTTGCCTAAAAGAAAAATGATCATCACTAGTTTTTTGGAACAAAAAACCAGATCAAAACCTTTAAAGCTTAGCATCAAACAGACCTAATGTGAACAAAATTTTGGCCAACATGCTCTTTTCTACACAAGAGAGCGCAACATAGTCAAGGTTTTACCAGCTCTAGCACAAGCATTTCAGCATTGCAATTTGGTGTCTGGTCTCTCCCATGCCCTCTCTATTTATATTTGTTGTGTGGAGAGAACTTTTATCTCATAATAGCCACAAAACTAAATTTTGTATGGAACATACACAAAATCAGGTCATTTCCTGAAATATTGACATTTTAAGGATATTTTTGCTATGAAACATTATTTAATTGATCAAAA
Source organism: Nymphaea thermarum (assembly GCA_011799765.1). Lineage (NCBI taxonomy): Eukaryota > Viridiplantae > Streptophyta > Magnoliopsida > Nymphaeales > Nymphaeaceae > Nymphaea > Nymphaea thermarum. The sequence goes on along the minus strand of JAANDH010000013.1, from coordinate 1,575,922 downwards.
CTAAGATCACGATGAATCTGATTTCTGAATCTGAAATTTGAATGGAATAACCTAAGAACTTTGTCCATGCATGCAAAATTTTTATCAATATTTGTCCACAATGTCCCCATAAAATGACCACCAATATATTATGAAAATAACAAAGATATTTGTCTTATTTTATCACTGACGCGATATGGTAAAGTTTGATGCATATCAGTAGGTGCTTAGTTCTTTAGGATTCCAATGTGATTTAGAATACAAGTTGATTATGCATTTGACTTTTTGGGCAAATGCTATGATATATATATATATATATATATATATATATATATATATATATATATATATATATTTATATTTATATTTATATCAAGAGAGAGAGAGAGAGAATGTATGTGCAAACGGTGGCTCATGCTATTCACGTCACCTATATATATATATATATATATATATATATATATATATATATATATATATATATATATATATATATATATATATATATATATATATATATATAGAGAGAGAGAGAGAGAGAGAGAGAGAGAGAGAGAGAGAGAGAGAGAACCTAACACACATGCTATTCAAGTCACCTAGCACACTCATGAAGGTTGTTTGATCTATTGTAACGGATTGTTAAAAATAAAACAAGAAAAAAGAAAGTTGTGACCTATTTCCATATGACAAAAATATGTTCTTTTTGTTTTTCTATCAATCTTCAATTACAGTGGATCAGACCGTCTTGGTGAGTGAGCTTTTCTATTAACCTTCAATCGCAGTGGATTAGACTGTTTTCATGAGTGAGCTCTTAAAGTCACAATAAACTTTATATATATATATATATATATATATATATATATATATATATATATTTTTTTTTATATGTGTGTGTGTGTGTGTGTTTAATGATTTTTATCATATAATGAGCTAGATATGTAGGACATCTAGGGTTTTTGGTTTCTTGGGTACAGATCAGTTTTGAAGCAATAGAGCTGCTTACATCCATAGAACCAACTCCGGCCACGTCCGATTGAACATAGACGTCAATTGGTTCAAGTTTGGGACTGCAATATGCTCAAAACCTCGGTCATAATGATAATTGTTCCAAATCTAATCCGAATGTGACTTTTTAAGTTACATCGGCGACGTCGGTAGTCGAGTAATAGCTCCTTGGAATAGTCTTGTTTTGAGGAATCTGTATACCAATTTTCAGAATTTTACGCTGTCCGTGAAGAGATATGTCCGTGTGGCTTGGAGCTAGCCTGCGACTGCGGCCCTGAATCCCTTGCTTCCCCCAATCCTGTCCACGAATTGAGATTAGAGGGCCATCTGTTGAATCGTTTCAGCATTTCCCTTGTTGATTGTCGCTCCCCTGTTGCGGTAAAGCTGAGACGCTGCGGGGAGTTCCTGAAGAGGCGAGCCAGCCCAGAATCTTCACGCGATCCCTCCTTGTTGCTAAATCGAAGCTGAAACAGTCTAAAAGCAATAAATTTGTTTTCCTCTCTTCTTTCTCTGCCACAAGCGATTCAGCAAACTGAAGGGGAAGCAGTTTCATCGATCTGTATCAAGATATTGGGAGCAGCCGATATGAGAAAAAAACCAAGCTGTCCTTATGTTAAAAAGCTTACAGATATTGACTATGACTATACGTATGCATTTATCCAAATAAATGATTGGACGAAGATATATATATATATATATATATATATATATATATATATATATATATATATATATATATATATAGAGAGAGAGAGAGAGAGAGAGAGAGAGAGAGAGAGAGAGAGAGATGTTGATAAGTCGGGTCTGATCAAACCCGAATCAGAATCAGAAAATTGATAAGATCCGGTTACTACCCAAAACGTCGAGTAGGTTCTTCTAAGTTGGATTAGTTCAGAGATATGGATTTAATGCCACTTTGGTCATGACGATTTGATTTTGACCCGTTCTTGGAAGTTAATCGCCCCACTTAATTAGATCTTGTTGAGGCTGTTCGATTAATGGAGCGGTTACAAAAGTAGCTACTTCTGCTTTGCTTTTTGAGGGGATAAGAAAAAAATTTTATATCTCTTTATTAAGTCAAAGGGTGAGTACCTGACAAACACTTTTCTTGTTCGGGGCCATTTCCAATAAGCTATTAAAAGAGCCTTTTTTTAATGCTAATTCGGAGTTGTAGATTTATGTCGAAATTTTGACCGGAAGGAAAAGATTTGCCTTAAATTGAAGGCCCAAAAGAGCCTTTTAGAGGATTGAGGCTCATCCTGATGGGACTCATATTGGTGAGACCACTCTTAGATCAGATAATCTGTGTAGCAAGTGGATCATCAAATATAACCTTTAATTTGAATCGTATCGAGAGTTTAATGCAGTCTTCGCACAGGTGGTTTGCATGTAGACCTTCTCGGATGCTGGAGGTGAGAGAGAGAGTGAGTGAGGAACCACTTTATGTGCTTCTCTTTATGTGCTTCTCTTTCTCTTAATTTTTAGCTTTCATTCTTCTTTTCTCTTTTTCTTCTTGAGAACCACTTTTCCCCTTTCAAAATGTTCAATCTTTTAAGAAGAATAAAAGTCCTCAACTTAAAACGAGACTACGTTTATATATATAGGGACCTTTCAATTGCTTGGAAGACCGCCAAAGCTTTTACCTGATCCATTGTCTGTTTTCAGTGCCTCAGTGGTGTCACCCCTGCTGCACTTCAACTCGCGCATCGGTGACTCTTCAAGGTTGTCATATGACTGTGGTCCGATTATCCAAAACCCGAGTTCGGGTTCATGCCTTATTAACATAAAAAATATATTTTTAATATAAAAATTTTTAATTAATCATAACAAAATATATATAGTTCTAACTTAATTTACACACTTAAATTGAAAACAGGTCACCTACTAGCCCCCACTTCAAGCAATTAGCTCAAGACGACGATTAGTAGAAGATTGGTCACTTTGTCACTGGTTTGAGTTCCATAGCAAAGTATTCATAGGCACTTACTATGCTCAGAGTTCTACACTTCTACTCCGCCCGATGAGCGACAAGAGGGTTTTGTGTATTGGGTCTGGATTTCTATCCATCTACAGCCGCCAAAGGAAGAACCGTATTACTTCTTAAAAAATGAGTACTACATAGAGAAATAGCCATCTATTCAAATCAACATCTATTGTAGCTAATGCCTTTACGTTTTAAAACTTATCTGGAAGTGTGGTCAGCCATGGTTTCGTTTTAAACATCCAACTTCATATACTATTTAGGGTTTGTAGGTTCAACCTCCCAAGACCACAGTCCTGGCTGTTTCCTACAAAAACTGAACTTGTTTTTGCGTATATTTCTTTTATATCCTTGATTTCTTATCTTAAAACAAAAACTGAAATCTATTTCTTTTATATCACCCCACTTGGATATGGACTTATAAACTTCAACTCAAAGGAGGTCAAGAGTTCAATATCCGGACCGGACAATCTGATAAGGTCGGCCTAGAATAGGCTGGGCTTGACTAAATATGCTTGAAGGGGCGTGGAGGCGGACTCATGGCTCATGACCCGCACGTCTGGTGGGCCAGGGGTCCACGTGTCTTTAGTCTGGTGGGCCAGGCGTCTGCTTGCCTTTTATTGTGAGGGCTCAACACATGGAGCTCCCCCTTTTACAGAACCAACTGAGCTCTAAGAGTCAGCGGCCACGTGTCGGAATAAATTTGTGACTTCATTTACTTAATGCATCTTTATCTATGGAATTAACAATGTCATGAAGATGGTTCGCAGACTAACGCTAAAGGCAGTCGTAGTGAAACAAATTAAGAACTAAACACCATGTTTCTTGTCCAAAGTTCACCCAGAGAACTACTAGTAAAAAGCATTAGGCTTTTGTTTTTGGATCGGTGTAGATGTGGCTGCACAACGAGTCGAGCCGACCTGGTCTCGACTCGAACTCGCTCTAAAAAACTTGGCGTCTAGTCAACTCATTTATAAAAGAAGCCGAGTTCGAGCTTACAAAGATACTGGAAACCAGGGGCGGAGGTAGGGGAGGGCCCGCGTAGGCCGTGGCCCGCCCCGAAGTAGCTGAAAAATAAAAAATTTATATTAGAAAAAAAAAAATTAATTGTTCAATGTATTTTTTTTATTTAGATTCATTTTGGCCCTACCCAAATTTGAGGTTGGATTTTTTGGCCCGTCCCTAAATGAAATCCTGGCTCCGCCCCTGCTCGAAACGACAAGCAAGTAAAGTTTGACTTTCAGGAATTCGACTCGACTCGCAAACTGGTACCAACAGAATCCATTGTTTTCTTTGGAGTTGTAAGTATAATGAGTTACACGGGCTACACTTGGGGATTGATTTAAAAGCCTTAAATCCAAAGTCTACACCAGTTTAGAGCTAGTTGGCGTAGAGAAAAAGGATTCAGCAGTCGGAAAGGCATTTCCAGTCCAAGACTAACTCAAGCTAAGCCCATCAAACCAATGCATGCATAGGCCCTAGAAGCAAATGTAGCCGCTCCAGACATAAAAGTACATCTTGCAAGTATGATTTCTTTATATATATATATATAATAATTGTTCAGACGGCCAGGCATGGCCCCAGCCAGGTTTTTCCCGGCCCTGAGCCCAGCCCTACTAGTGTAAGCCACTACCATTTCAGCCCTTTAAAAATTTCACTGTGCTCAATGGATCCAGCCACTTGCAATTCCTGCACCAGATGCGAGTCCGTGACTGCCAAAAGTTGTTGCTCGGCCCCAACCAAATAGGAGTTGTTAAGCTAAGTTTTTAGCTCCAAGTTTCAATATTAATGTGACATTGTGAGATGCATGAACCAAGTGACTTGGCTTACGGAATATTAATATTAGACAAAAAAAACAATGCGGTCACCTTCTGCATAATAATAGACAGCTTATAGTTGCAGCCAAAGCTGGGATGGTTATAATCAAGAAAATCTGAACTGACTCAACTGGGACTATGGCTAATCTCTCCAAGAAAGCGTCTTAAATGTGCCACATGCGCTACCTTTTAAAGCGGCTTTCTATTGGGTTATTGTTTCATTCTTTTGTGTGAGAGGCCAGTATCTTTTTTAATTCAGACGGACACGGCATCGGTGCTCCATCAAACGACAGTCCGCATAAAGCAACTTCAGGACCAGATTCAGGCACGTTTTCTCTCCTTAGTTTCATTCCATAGAACCACATGGTTGATTCAGGTCCTTCTTTTTTATTTATAAAATAGTTAATTTAGAATATTCTAAATAAATTTTTGAATTCATAAAAATTACAGCAATAAGAACTGAGACATATTGGCTGATACGCCATATTGGCGACCAAATTGATATGGCGCGAATACTGTTTTTCACAATATTGCACTAATCTAATACTTTGCGGCCTTTCTTACTATTTCTAGTTAATGGTAGATTGCCGTTTCAACTTAGTTTGTAAATCCAATGACAAAGTCAACACCACTTTTGAAGAAAGTCCTTAGTGCGCCCAGGCGACAGTCTAGCACGGTGTCCCGCAAAATTTATTACTTTTTACATTGGTGGACCCCAACAATTTGCTTATTCATATACTGCCTTCCCATTAACTATTTGTCAATGCCCTTTGATCATTTTATTATGTTAAAGATTTTTTTTTTAATAATTACCCATTGGCAAAAAAATTTCAGCTCCGCCCCTGCAGTCTAGGCCTGCAGATAGCTTCATCCTTTAAACTCCTTGAACCTAGGTGATGAACCATGGAAATCTTAGGCACGGCTTTAACAATATAAATTGATAATCATGGGTCATACTATAATGTTGAGATTATGTTTAAAAAATCTCTTATCATGTAATTTAAATGTTCTTGTTTGATTCTTGACATAAGTGGACTGAGATATGCCTCTCTCTCTCTCTCTCTTAACATGCATTCTAAGTTGTCTGATTTGAATTTTCACAAGCGAATTGTGATATATCCCCTTCGTCCAGTGCATATATATATATATATATATATATATATATATATATATATATATATATAAACCCTAGCTTTGCTAAACTAATAGCGGATCGGATTTTGGAAGCCTTGTCATTGGGGTTATCAAAATGGGACTCTCTAGAAGTCCAATACAAAAAGTAGGGACCCATTTAGATTGCATCTGATGATCTCATCTTCTTCCATCAAATTGTATGGACTAAAAATTTTGACCTTGCTATATCTGGAAATTGGATTCAGTTTACATTTTAATGAAATTTTCCGTTCATACTATACTTTGAAGCTAGCAGTTTCATATTGTTCCTTGGCACATCTTATCTAGAGTCATTGACAATTGCCTCGTACCTCTTCAAACAAGCTGACTAAGTGTTTTGTTTATCATTTCAGGCGTTAAGCGTGCCATATTTTAATTACAAGTCATCATTTTCTCCTCGGGTATGTACACCTGTTTATTTTTTATTAGTTTAACTTTTTTATTTTAGTTTTATTTGCGGTACCTTTCCCTCCTGGCTAAGAAACCAGCACCTGTGGAATAAGACCCACAGGTTGTTTAGTAGGAAAAACATTTGGGGAGTATCTAATGAATTTTGCTCCAAATAATAGAGTAGGTTAATCGAACACTAGAACTACTGCCTTACAAATCTAACTCCCAAACTGATTTCTCTCTGACCATTGCTGGCGCCATGTCGAGTTCAACAGACACCAATCCAACCTACAGAAGATGGTTTCTCCATTTCTGTAGTTATTAGTCCAAGTGAAGGTCCTTTTAGGATCTACCAAAGGATTAAAGCTATTGCTTGCCAGAAAGGAAGCAAAATTATTGCAGGAAAAAAGTGAGGGACTTTTACCAGTTTTATCTAGTGGGTCCAGCATGCAATTAAAATCACCCATCAACAAAGTAGGCTCTTGAAGATGTTGGAGGAGAGAACGAAGTTTCTGAAATTCCACCTGCCTAGTATAGGGGTTTGTGGGAAGATAGATTCCTCCTACATAGAAATTCTCCCGGGATCCTCTCCTAGAACATTTTAAGAAAATCCAACAATGATTTATCACTACAACTTCAACTTTTAGCCTTGCTGGATCTCATGCACAAAAAATACGGGCAACCCCAGAGGACACTTGAGAATTGAAAACGATATCGTAATTCTTCATAGTAAGCTGCCATTGTTGGAGCTTGTTAGTAGAGAGCATTGCATCGACTAAGCAAAACCAACCAGGGGAGAAAGTTTTGAGATAAGATGAAGTTCTAGGTTAGCCTCCCGTCTAACCAACCCCCTTACATTCAATGACATGAAATTCATGGAATAGAATCAGATACGGGCATCACCCTCCTTGTTCTCCTCCATAGGGCCTTCTATAGGCTGAACCTAGGGGTTGAGGACAAAATCTGGCGAAAAAATTTCATAGCAAGTCCTTTTACGTTTGCTGCCCACACCTTCAAGGTCTTCATGCAGGAGAAGATTAAAGTTAGATGTATCATTTACGATGTTCCGACCCTTACTCCCCCTGCTTCCCCTCCCTTGGATTATGTGTTTAGCATCGTGACTTAATCTGAATGGCCATGATGAGAATCCCTCTGTTGCACCAAGTTTGCTCGAAGAACTAGCAACTCCATCTTGCCTCAGTTGACTAGGTGAAGAAAAGGAAAACCTTGGAGGGACATCATAAGGGGAGTCATGCACATCAGGAAGCTTGGAAGCGAAAGGATTAGGGAGGTGCTCAGTGGATATGTGAATGTTGTTTTGATCTTTTACTAAGTTTGACAATTTGTTTTTGCCCCTTTTTCCTTTGGGTGCACGAAAAGGGGTAGAACCTTCCTTCTCATACTTCTAAGGCAACTTCTTTGTCCACTCCTTAGTTTTGTCATGGGGGCCATGAGTCTCTTTGGTTTCCGCTAACACTTCAAACCTGTGGCCTGCAGTAAGGTGCTCCATTCGTGACCCGCTAGATGACCCATTTCCTCTATTGATGGAAATTCCAGTGACCATGTGGCCAAACTCCGAAGTTCTAGAGTCGTCTTTCACTTTTCAGTTAAGGATTTTAGGGCATTTTTCCGGTGGATGAAAGTTCACACCACACATACGGTAGAACCGGAGGCGACCTTCATAAACAGTTGCTTGTGCATGGATATGGCCACCTCCCAAGTCAATTTCCACCTCTGGTGGGAGTTCAGACTGTATGAGAAGATCCAATAGGATTCTAGCAAAATTAGTACGAGACATTTGAAATGTAGGAGTGTCTGCCTCAAGGAAGTCACCTTGTAGACCCGTTGCCACTTCTTTGAAAATCCGACCATTTCAAAAATATGGTGGAAGGCCTGGCAGCCTTACCCACAAAGGAGCGGTAGTACTAGGATTAATCTCAAGCGATTGGCCAAGGCTCCATCTGGCAGCCACCATAACCCTACCACCCACTTTCCAAGCTCGTTTTTTTCAAAACCAAGTTAAGTTCCTCTTTGCTAGTCATACGAATCAGAAAATCCCCTTTATTGAGAAGGGAGATTTGATGAGATATTCTCCCCATCCATTGTGTAAGAGCAGGCCTGAGATGAGCTTAGAGATGTTCCTACTAACTTTAGAGGTTGAACCCATGAAACAACAAATTGCCGACCATTGGAAGGGTTTTGTCATTCTTAGGAGGTCTTCTTGAGTCACTACTATTCTTGGCAGACCCTTACCAATATTAACTTTTAGAGGAGGCAGATCCTCTTCACGGTTTAAACCACGCCCTGCAACACTCTCCGCCCAAGATGAGGTTGAGGAAGCCTGCTTCTGCCCACACTGCCAAGCGGCACTGGATCACCCACTACGCCCAACGGCGCTGGATCCCCCACAGCCTCACCCTGGCTAGTGTTTCCCTCTTCACAACAAGTATGCCCTAAAGAAGATTTCCCATGCCCAATAGCAAAGACCGCTTCTCTTCCAATCGTCTGCCCCTTCGATTCCCCATTTCCAGAGGAGGGTAGAGACCGCTCTTCGGTCTCTCGCTCGCCTTCTACCCGAACCTCCTCTTCCACTTGCTGCATAAAAACATCCATATCTTTAACAGGTAAAGGGGAAAGAAGAGAATACTTACCATGAATGCGGCTGGAGTCCCCAATCGGCAGAGGCTCCGCCTCCATAGGTAAAACACCAACCAATGTAGGCACCACCCCCTGCTCCATCTCCATCTCTAGAAGCCCACCACTGGGGGAAGACCCAGACGGAGTGGTGGGAGCCTCCCGCCGAGGGCCTGCCGAGTGGATCTCCTACCGTTCCCGGATCTCGTGGACGTGGGGCAGGGGAGGTTAGCCCGGTCGGAGGGGGATGCGATCCCTTCCTCAGTCGGCTATTCCCGTTCAAGGGACGCGGCGGTCCCTTCCGATGCGCTTGCAGGCGAAGGCTGGCGTGGGGACGGATCGGCGGCGTAAGGGGACGCGTAACCTCCCTTGGATGGGAGACAACCTGCCGAGAGCTGTGGGCGCCTAGCGGTCACCCGAGGCCCTTTGCGAGGTTGGGGAGGTTATCAAAATACCTGCGTCGGCGACGACGGAGGCGGGCGCGCTGCTGGCCGGCCGTGTACGAGCCACCCGCTGGGAGAGGGGCGCGTGTCTCGTAGGGGGGCTAATTCTGGCCGTTGTCGGTGGCATGCTCCTAGTGAACGAACCGGACCGTAGCTTGAACTTCCCGAAAAGGAGGCCGGTGAGGGTCCTTCCGTCAAGTACACGAGAGGCCGTAAGAGAATGAGGGGTAACCGAGCACCGCAATCAACCGGACAAGTCCGGGGTCGACAATACTCCCTCACCGCGCAGAACCACGGCACGGTGGCTTGTCCACGTTTGTGGGAGGAAGAGAGAACCACACCCAACCTACCACAAGGGACCAAGGAATCTGCGACTAGCAACGAAGAACCACGTTCGGAGGTAGGAGGCTAAGAAAGAGATCTTGATACCAAAGAACTACGTCAATACCAAAATGCTTTCTTAACGTCGAAACCTTGACAATACTCGGCCGAGGTCGGAATAGTTGTGCCATAGCTGCTACACTAAACTACTAACTATTTCTTTTCTTCTTCAAAACTTACAAAACAAAACAACTAAACAACTATTTATAGACTCTACGTGGACCGAGGCAAAATGTGCGTCGGACCCGACCTGGACGATGGAGATTGGCCCCGACGGGCGGCGCGGGCGATGAGTGGTCGAGGCGGGCGGCACGGGCTAGGAGTGGTCGGATGGGGCGGTGGTGCGTGGGGGAATCTCCTTCCCGTGTGGATGTGAACAAAATCTTGGGGAGTCGGCGTAATTGAGTAGGTGATCTTCGGCTGGTTGGCCGGTTTGGTTGAGTGCGCCGGTCGACAAAATCGCACTTGAATGGTACAATCTTTGGGCGGCGCGCCTCCTTTTGGCCGGTCGGAAAGATCCTCCTTGGAAAGGTGCGGCTGACGTCGCTGGCTGTTGCATCTTTTTAGATGTCCCTTGGTGTGTGGCTTGGGCGAATCCCGTTGGGATCCGTTGAACTCAAGTGAAAGGTCTTGGCGGGATGTTCTTTCTTGGTGGCCGTGAGATGCTTGCGTGTGGCAGTGGGCAAGAATTTCGTGGGATCGTGCGCACTCGAGTGCGAGATCCCGGGCGGAGTGTGTCTTTCCTCGACAGGCGTGCGATGCCTTGGCATGTGGGTTTCCGTCTGGTCCTTCCTCGACCGTCGTGAGCTCCGTGCGTGCAACCTTGGAGAGATTCTCCTTGGAAAGGTGCGCATGGGGCGGGGTGCAGATCGTGGTCGGACGTGGGCTTGTTCGCCATTGCCCTCGTGCGCGATCAGGCCGAGTCATAGGAGGCCCGATGGTGGGTGCCTTGGAGGTGGCTCCCTGGGGTGGGTCGGCGGTCTGGGTTTTGTCCGACACCCTTGGCCAAACCTCTAGTAGGTTCGGCCATACTGCTGGCGACGGGGGCAGCCCTAGAAGCTTCTCGGGTGCCCCGTAGTGGCCTGCGGCAAACTAAGACGTTGCAGCAGGTGCGGCCTCCAGCTCGATCCTGGCAAGAGCCTGGCTACGGCTCCTGGGTCCGGCGGTCGTCGGGGTTTGCGCTTGGCCCGGACCATCCTGTGTTCGGCAGCTCGCAGCGTGATGTCTGCTTCAACCGGAGGCATATTGTCCTGGCCGAACGGACGATTAACCTCCCAATCCTCATTCGGTGGGAGTGTGGTCGGGCCGTCCTTGGTTCAGATGCGGCCCTTCTGTCTCGGTTGAACCCACAGGTCTGCGATTTGCAGTCGGTTAGCGTCGGGGCAGAAGTCGTTGCCGCCCAGCTTGAGTGCAGCTTGAGAACGAAGATCCAACTCGTATTTAGGTCAGGGCCACTGAATTGGGTCACCTGGTGGCAGTCGGAAAAATTAAAGCCCAAGAGTGAAGGCTCACCTAGGGACTAAGACGCTATACTGGATTCACACGACAACCGGCAGCCCTACGGTCACTCGTACGACCGCCTCCTGCCGAGAGGCAACTGCACCCCTGCCAGCCGAGCCAGAAAGCAAGCCAGCCCAAGATCCGCTTGGACTACGAGCAACAACAAAGGGCAGGGAAGGTCAGGAAGACCGGGAACGCCGGACATACCGTGCCCTCTTCACCGCGAACATCCTTGACCACGCAGAGCACGAGGAGCCAGAGGAACCACTAGCGGATCCCCCCACTAATATCCCGACTGCCCCAACTCAACCAGAGAAGACCTTCCTTGAGACACTCGAGGAAGAAATACGGCAGGCACACCAAATCTACCAAGGGAGCCAATGGGAGATGGACGTTCCCCTGACTCTCGAACCCGAGCCACTACCTCGGCTAGAAGACCTAGCCCAGGTGGCCGTACAGGAGCTCGCCCACATACAAGACACGGAGCCCCAAGAGGAAGGACATATAATGGCGGTTTTGCGGGAACAATGGAGGACCTCCATTGCTTTAGACGTCGACCTACCCCCGCCAGAAGAAGAGCATAAGGTCAACCAAACCTACCTACGGGGACCCCAAATGGTATTCCTACCCAGGAAGGATTGGCTCGACTTCTCCTCAAAAGACCCGAAGGCCTACAATGCAGCATCAAGAGAATTAGGCCGCATACGGGAAGAACCTACTAGAGGTTCGGCCATACTGCTGGCAACGGGGGCGGCCCTAGAAGCTACTCGGGCGCCCCGTAGTGGCATTCGGCAAACTGATACGTTGCAGCAGGTTCGGCCTCCAGCTCGATCCTGGCCAAAGCCTGGCTAAGGTAGGCCGGGTCCAGTTGGCCGTTGGCTTCTTGGGGTTCGGCTCCTGCGTCCGGCGGTCGTCGGGGTTTGCGCTTGGTCCGGACCTTCCTGCGTTCGGCAGCTGGTAGCGTGATGTCTGCTTCAACCGGGGGCGCATCGTCCTGGCCGGACGGGCGATTAACCTCCCAATCCTCATTTGGTGGGAGTGTGGTCGGGCCATCCTTGGTTCGGATGGCTTCCGTCTCGGCCGAACCCGCAGGTCTGCGATTTGCGGTCAGTCAGCGCCGGGGCTGAAGTCGTTGCCGCCCAGCTGGGGTGCGGCTTGGGCTGCAGCTGGCCCTTCGTATGCCGCCGTTTGGCCCGACACAAGGTAGGGTCGTATCATTCCACCCCCCTTACCAAAAGCTTGCCCCGAAGCTCTTGTCTCTTCTTCCCGTATGCGGCCCAATTCTCCTGATGCTATGTTGTAGGCCTCCAGGTCTTTTGAGGAGGAGTCGAGCCAATCTTTCCCGGGTAGGAATACCTTCTGAGGTCCCCATTGGTAGGTTCGGTTGACCTTATGCTCTTCCTCCGACGGGGGCTTATCGACGTCGAAAGCAATGGAGGTCCTCCATTGTTCCCGCAAGACCGCTAGTAACGGTCCTTCCTCCTGGAGCTCTGTGACTTGCATGTGGGCGAGCTCCTCTACGGCCTTCTGGGCTAGGTCCTCTAGTTGAGGTAGCGGCTTGGGTAACGGAGTCAGGGGGACGTCCATCTCCCATTGGCTCCTTTGGTAGAGTTGCTCTTCCCGCCGCATTTCTTCCTCGAGTGTCACAAGGAAGGTCTTCTCCGGTTGAGTTGGGGCGGTGGGGATATCAGCAAGGGGATCCGCTGGTGGTTCCTCCAGTTCCTCTTGCTCCGTTTGGTCAGAGGTGTTCGCGGTGAATAGGGCACGGTAAGTCTGTGCGTTCCCGGTCTTCGTGACCTTCCCTGCCCTTTGTTGTTGCTTGTAGTCCAAGCAGATCTTGGGCTTGCTCTCTGGCTCGGCTAGCAGACCGTAGGGTTGCCGGCTATTGAGTGGGGCTGCTGAGTCCGGTTGGAAGGGCTACTGCCCGTTGAGTAAGGGCAGTAGGGACGACTTTCATAATCATCTGAGGCCAGTTCTCGGAAGGAGAAAGCCGCAGTCCGATTCCAACCAATTGTAGATGGTGGTGGAGAGCGGTTAGGGGGGTCCCGGGTTCCTTCCTTGATATTGTCGACTTTGGGACAGGGTGCGTCCGCGGTCCAGTAGTATTCGTACCTTAGGTTGCCGAGGATGATGGGTTCTCCTTGAAGGATGGTAGTGTATTGCCACGGTTTCAGCACGGTTCCGGATACACTCAACCATCCGTAGTAGGAGACATTTTTGAGGTACATCATGTAGTTGAGGGGGTCCCAACACAGTTGAAAGTGGAACTCCTTGATGCCGAGGTGGTGGATGCGTATCGTGCAGTCTGGACGTGTACCTCCTAGTGCGTAGGCCCAAGGTGTGTCGCCAGACATGGGCAGCCCTTTCCACTAGACCCATTTGAAGAGGTAACGGTCCCCGTCGTAGGCCTTGAGGACGACCCATCTAGAGGGCGAGGGCGGAATCGGCGGTCGATCATACGGCTGGCTGGGGTAATACGAGCGGGCCTCATGGGATGAGTACCCCTCGTCCCAGCTTCCGAGGCTGTAAATTCCGCCAATACTGTTGGAGGAGTAGCCGTCGGCGTCGTACCCGCTCCGTTCCCCGGATGTTCCGGGCGACTTGACGGATACATAGTTGCTTCGGGGAGATCGGTTCTGTGGAGAGAGGAACATCCTGGTCAACCTAGTTGCTGCTGGTGTCTGCGTCGGCTCTGATACCACTATTGGTCGGAGCCTCCTGCCGAGTGGGTCTCCTACCATTCCCGGATCTCGCGGACGTGGGGCAAGGGGAGGTTAGCCCGGCCGGAGGGGGATGCGATCCCTTCCTCAGTCGGCTATTCCCGCTCGAGGGACGCGGCGGTCCCTTCCGACGCACTTGTCGGCGAAGGCTGGCACGGGGACGGATCGGCGGCGTAAGGGGACGCGTAACCTCCCTTGGATGGGAGACAACCCACCGAGCGCTGAGGGGCACCTAGTGGTCACCTGAGGTCCTTTGCGAGGTTGGGGAAGTTATCGAAATACCTGTGTCGGCGACGATGGAGGTGGGCGCGCAGCTGGCCGGCCGTGTACGTGGCACCCACTGGGAGAGGGGCGCGTATCTCGTAGAGGGGCTAACCTCGGCTGTTGCCGGTGGCGTACTCCTAGTGAACGAACCGGACCGTAGCTTGAACTTCCCGAAAAGGGGGCCGGTGAGGGTCCTTCCGTCAAGTACAAGGGAGGTCGTAAGAGAATGAGGGGTAACTGAGCACCGCCATCAGTCGAACAAGTCTGGGGTCGACAATACTCCCTCACCGCGCAGAACCACAGCATGATGGCTTGTCCGCGTTTGTGGGAGGAAGAGAGAACCGCGCCCAACCTACTACAATGAACCAAGGAATCTACGGTTAGCAACGAAGAACCACGTCGGAGCTAGGAGGCTAAGAAAGAGATCTTGATACCAAAGAACCACATCAATACCAAAATGCTTTCTTAACGTCGAAACCTTGACAATACTCGGTCGAGATTGGAATAGCTGTGCCACAGCTGCTACACTAAACTACTAACTATTTCTTTTCTTCTTCAAAGCTTACAAAACAAAACAACTAAACAACTATTTATAGACTCTACGTGGACCGAGGCAAAATGTGCGTCGGACCCGACCCGGATGATGGAGATTGGCCGCGGCGGGCGGCGCAGGCGATGAGTGTTCGAGGCGGGCGGCGCGGGCTAGGAGTGGTCAAATGGGGCGGTGGTGCATGGGGGAATCTCCTTGCCGTGTGGATGTGAACAAAATCTTGGGGAGCCGGCATAATCGAGTAGGGGATCTTCGGCTGGTTGGCTGGTTTGGTTGAGTGCGCCAGTGGACAAAATCGCACTTGACTGGTGCGATCTTTGGGCGGCGTGCCTCCTTTTGGCTGCGGAAAGATCCTCCTTGGAAAGGCGCATTGGGGGTGGTGGCCGAGGTTCCCTTGGTGTGTGGCTTGGGCGAATCCCGTTGGGATCCGTTGCACTGCAAGGCCTTGGCGGGATGTTCATTCTTGGTAGCCGTGAGATGCTTGCGTGTGGTAGTGGGCAAGAATCTCATGGGATCGTGCGCACTCGAGTGTGAGATCCCGGGCATAATGTGTCTCTCCTCGGCGGGCGTGCGATGCCTTGACGCGTGGGTTTCCGTCCGGTCCTTCCTCAACGGTCGTGAGCTCCATGCGTGCGTCCTCGGGAAGATTCTCCTCGAAAAGGTGCGCATAGGGCGGGGTGCGGATCGTGGTCGGACGTGGGCGTGTGCGCCATTGCCCTCGTGCGCGATCAGCCCGAGTCATGTGAGGCCCAATGGTGGGTACCTTGGAGGTGGCTCCCTAGGGTGGGTCGGCGGTCTGGGTTCCGTCTGACCCCTGGCGACGGGGACGGCCCTAGAAGCTCCTCGGGCGTCCCGTAGTGGCCTGCGGTGAACTAGTACGTTGCAGCAGGTGCACCCTCCAGCTCGATCCTGGCCAGAGCCTGGCTAAGGTAGGCCGGGTCCTGTTGGCCGTTGGCTTCTTGGGGTTCGGCTCCTGGGTCCGGCGGTCGTCAGGGTTTGCGCTTGGCCTGGACCTTCCTGTGTTTGGCAGCTGGCAGCGTGATGTCTGCTTCAGCCGGGGGCGCATCGTCCTGGCCGGACGGGCGATTAACCTCCCAATCCTCATTCGGTGGGAGTGTGGTCGGGTCGTCCTTGGTTCGGATGCAGCCCTTCCATCTCGGTCGAACCCGCAGGTCTGCGATTTGCGGTCGGTCAGCGCCAGGGCTGAAGTCGTTGCCGCTCAGCTGGGGTGTGACTTGGGCCGCGGCTGGCCCTTCATATGCCGCCGTTTGGCCCGACACAAGGTAGGGTCGTATCACGGAGTCTCCCCTATCTCCGCGCTCTTCCTCCTCCTCATGCTCGATCCCAGTGGGAAGGACCCCCACGTAGCCTCCTCCTGCAACCGCAACCCCCTCCCACGCTCACTCGCCTCCTTCGTCTCTCGCTCGCCTCCCGGGGGAAGGACCCCCCGCTTGCCTCCTCCGTCTCTCACTTCCAGACTGTTAACGCCCAAGTCGGTTCCTCGTCATAAAAACAAGAATTTCAAGATTTTGAGCACCATGACTCTCTCTTTCTTTGTCATATATATATATATATATGTATATATAAGAGTAACTCACCTCATTCATGTTTGATTAATTGAGAGAAAAACAATAATTACAACAAATACACATTCTATTGATGGCCATGGTCGTTGGCAAAGCGGGTTTTTTTCTGATGGCTTTGACCGTTACCGTCCATCATGATAGACTAGACAACCCTTGCGAGTGATCCGATATGCCAATGTGAAGTGATGCGCTAAGCATGTAGTGAAGAACAAAGCATAATGATGAGTAAGTATTAAGACAAAAAATATCAAGTATTAAAAATATCCATGAAAATAATGTTAAAGTTGAAAATGAATAATCAAAATAACAAATAAGATGCAAAGACCCAATGTAAACTATGGCTTGCATGTGCTTCATTGAAACAACGATGCTAATCTCTTCAGAGTGTTTTGACATGTTATCAGCACAATTTACGGAGACAAAAGGATAACTCTTGAATGGATGAGGATAAAATGCTCATAGAATTTTTTACAAAAAGTTATGGCAAAGAGAATTATGCATGACCCCATGAAATCAATAACCAAATAATTGAAATATGACAATGAAATAAAGATTAGTATGATCGATCTCACTAGATACAATAAATCTATTAGTAAGGCGAAGATAGAGGCCAGCAGGGCCCTTGGCCCCCTCAACTTTTCAAAAAAAAAAAAAAAAATATATATATATATATATATATATAATTTATAAAATTTAATTATATATAAAAGTTTTGAAAAATTATATGTCAGCCCCTATTAAAATTTCGAAATTATCCTCATCTACCCTAACCTATTAAGCCAGAAATTTAGTAGCTAAGGTATGCTGATACAAAGGATAAGAAATGAGATTCACGAGAATACATTGGGAATTTCTATTGTTGGATATTAAAATTTAGCCAAACATTAGTGGTGATATTATTATTCCTATTATGAAATTTTTTAAAATTTTAAGCACTTCAATTCCAATTCTTACTAACAATATCAATGTCATGCCATGGGGATTGAAATTATAGCCCTATAATTCTTACTAACGATATCAATTCTTTCTAACATTATCAATTCGTTTAAATTTTATAACACTAAAAACCATTACAAAAAGTAGTTAAGGCCGTCTGAAACGGTCTTGATCAGTAAAATCTTAACTGAGACTATGTATAATTGGGTGGACTCTCCAATTAAGCCTCTCAAATAAGCTAATAAGATCGAGTTTTTCAAGGGAGGATTGGGCATCTTAGAAATTTTTTTATAAGGACCCTATAATTTAGAATTTTGATATCTTATAATTCCCTTTTCCTCTTTCTAGAAATTTCCTGTTTGACTTTATCATGGTAGTGTAGTCATTATACATTCCTTGCATGCACAAAAAATGTGCACGTAACCAGTTTGAGTATACATTCTCTATCATCCCATGAGAAGCATATTGACCATTTTGGCCCCGAACATATTTCTTAAAAGCATTAGAAGAACTCTATTGGCCAAACCGTTCAAATTGCTAACTTTGATTCTTTACAAGCTTAAGCTTACAGTTAAAAGCTTCTGATTGTAAGTATGGAGACCAGTTTCATATTGCTTATATTAATTGCACAAAAACGAAAAATTAGGAAGAATTTGTCTTTTATTAATTGCTAATGTATCTGTTAGGAAAAATTATTATAAAGCAAAACTAAGGAAAGAAGAGATGGTGGCAGAGTGATATGGTGGTGGCAACAACCCTTGGTGACGGTGGCGGTGGTACAAATGGTGGTAACGGTGGCGTAACGAAGGAAATAGAGATGACGGTGGGAAGATGGTGGTCATTTCGTGAGATGATAAAGATGGTAATGGCGGGGATGATGGCAGCGGCGCTGCGGCAGTGAGACTATAAAGTTGGTGATGGCAGTGATACTGGTGCAGATGCCTGTGATGGTCACAGTGGTGAGAGATTCGGTGGAACAACTGGTGAAAAGGGGTAGGTTACTTACTATTAGTGAAAATGAGACTGGCTTCTACTTAGAATTACAATATTTGTTAATGATAAAATAACAAGGAAAGGTAAAACTACGTATCGATAAATTACAAAGCAAAATAAAGCTAAGGTAGTTATAAAGTTCATTCAAGGCAAAATAATATGGAAATGTAAAATTACCTGCCTATCCATAAAAGTATTTCTACTAGTTTAGTTAGTAATCTAATGTAATTTATTTTCAATATCGTATTGTATGTAGCATATAGTGTAGAACATGATATGGACGAAGTGGTGATGGGCATTAATCTATACCCCTATTGCTTCATCTCAATTTCCGTAGGAAAGTAAAATGCTTCTTTTTCTCAGATTTTCAGCGATTTAATACAGGTCGTATTCAAGGGCTGTGGCTGTCCATGAAATTCTTAAAGCCGTAAGTAATAATATACTAAGATCTTTCTATGAGGAAATGGATGACAGAAGCATGTCAATTAATAACACTAAAATAGCTTAGTTTATTTCTTCTTCACTTTCAGTAGCTAAATCAGCGGTCAAGGTCATTCTTAATGGGTCAAACACCTAAGAGTGCGCACCTACCCCCTCATTGATTCAATTTTCTCTTTTTTTTTTCTTAATAGGAACAATTATCATTATGACCAGGTTTTGAGCATATTGGAGTCCCAAACATGAACCAATTGACGTCGATGTTTGATCGGACATGGGCGGAGTTGGTTCTGAGGATGTAAACAGCTCTATTGCATCAAAACTGATATGTAACCAAGAAACCAAAAACTCTAGATGTCCTACATCTCTAGCTAATTATAGGATAAGAATCATTATGTATACCCATGTTGTCTAAACCAAGAAATGTTCCCTTCATCATGCTTTGCACACACACACAGTGTGGCAGCTCACTCATGAAGCCGGTCTGATCCACTGTAATTAAAGATTGATAGAAAAACAAAAAGAACATATTTTTTGTCATATAAAAATAGATCACAACTTTCTTTTTTCTTGTTTTATTTTTAACAATCCATTACAATAGATCAAACAACCCTCATGACTGTGCTAGGTGACTTGAATAGCATGAGCCACCGTTTTGCACATACAAAAATACATTCTCTCTCTCTCTCTTGGTATATATATATATATATATATATATATATATATATATATATGAGCTAGGTGACTTGAATAGCATGAGCCACCGTTTGCACATGCAAACATACTTTATCTCTCTCTCTCTCTCTCTTGATATATATCGTAGCATTTGCCCAAAAAGTCAAATGCATAGTCAACTTGTGTTCTAAATCACTTTGCAATCCTAAACAACTAAGCACCTAACTGATATGTATCAAGCTCTACCATATTATGTCAGTCATAAAATAAGCTAAAGATAAATATCTTTGTCAATTTCTTAATATATTGGTGGTCATTTTTTGCATGCATGGACAAAGTTCTTAGGCCATTCCCTTCAAATTTTAGATTCAGAAATCGGATTCATCGTGATCTTAGTTTTGATAAATTAAATAATGTTTCACAGCAAAAATCTCCTTAAAATGTCAATATTTTAGGAAATGACTTGATTTAGTGTATGTTCCATACAAAATTTAGTTTTGAGGCTATTATGAGATAAAAGTTATCTCCTTACAACAAATATAAATGGAGAGGACAAGGGAGAGACCAGACATCAAATTGCAAGGCTAAAAAGCTTGTGCTAAAGCTGAAACATTGACTATGTTGCGCTCGTCTGGGTGGAAAAGAGCATGTTGGCCAAAATTTTGTTCACATTAGGTTTGTTTTATGCTAAGCTTTAAGGGTCTAGATCTGGTTTTTTGTTTCAAAAAATTAGTGATGAGCGGTTTTCTTCTAGGCAAAGTTTTTTTTAGACTAAATATTTCACAGACTTTAGGATATACCATATTAGTTATTTTCATCTCTCTTTTTCTTTTTTTTTCCTTGCTTTATTTAGTTTTTGCTTTGCGTAACTGTTTATTTCTTATTTGGCAAAAGAATAAATCAGTTTGCAATTTTTTTTCGCGTAGATCTTAATGTTGTGAATGCATGCTTTTTTTTGTAGACAAAGTAAGGGACTCCATTATTTGTCCTTTTAGTTTCCATTATTTTTCCTTTTTCAAAGCTACAGATCTGCACAGTTGCTCAAAGTAAAAGTCTCCATTAATTTTGTTTTATCTCATAAATATTTGATTCCTTTTGACTAGCTATGGAATTGCGGAGATACGTGATCTACAATTTCACATGGTTGATATGTGAAGTCTCTTTCTCTCCCTATATATATATATATATTTTATTTATTTATTCTTTTTCTTTATCCCATTTTGTTAGAAAGACAACCTTATGTTTATTATTTATTATTATTGGTTTTGTCACCTTTCAATGATCACCAACCCTCGCCGACGCTAACGTGTCCAAAGCAATGGGTATTAGAAGTTGACATTAAATATGTCTTTATCAAAAATTATGAGTCTCACTAATGTTTGGATCTTGTGATCAATCGTTCTTTCCATTTAAGATCAGAAGAAAAATTAGTTAATTTTTGTGGAAAACCAATGTATATAAATCCTGCTTAAAACCAATGCAACATAAACTTCTTAACGTGACAGAAATAATAGATGTGCACATTTTATTACGAATCAAAAACTACAAATTGTAGAGGTACAAGGTCTGCCGATGGCTGCCTGAGATGCTGCTGAGGCATCGCGGAGACCTATTCTACTGCACTCCGGAAAAGGCTTGTAAATGGTTGCCTTCCTTTCATTTTAAATTGATATACTAACAACATAAAAAGCATTACTTGGGCCATAGAATGCTTTCTTTAGGAAAACAAAAAAAACAAAAAACCATATGTAAGAGTTTATAATACTTTGCCGACCACCACTCTTTATTATTATACAAATATTGACAAATAGGTATAACTTAATTATGATCTACTTTCACTCAAATAAAGAGTAAATTTCTTCAAAAATTTAAGTGAGAGAAGACAAAATGAGAAAGTGTGACAGTTCATGTGTGAAACTCATAGGTCTTTATGCTTTAAGCCTGTATGGTGATTTTTAAACATTAAAGGTGAATTTGGTGCTTGTGTATCTTTTCAAGAAACTACATCGAGGATATTAACGATGAAATATCTATATACTCAGAATAATCTGTAAGAAATGAAACTTATACTTAAAAACTTACTTGTACATAATAAATAGGAGTAACCAATAAAGATATAAATATCATAGCATTAGCCCAAAAAGTCATATGTATATTGTAGGTATCAGGATGCAAATCACATTGGAATCCTAAAAACTAAGCACCTGTTGACATGCATCAAACTCTACCATATCGTGTCAGTCATAAAATAAGATAGAGATAAATATCTTTTTTATTTTCTTAATATATTGGTAGTCATTTTATAGGGATTGTGTGCACAAATATTGATAGAAATTTTGCATGCATGGACAAAGTTCTTAGGCTATTCCATTCAAATTTCAGATTCAGAAATTAGAATCGTCGTGATATTAGTTTTGATCAATTAAATAATGTTTCACAGCAAAAATCTCTTTAAAATGTCAATATTTCAGGAAATGGCTTGATTTAGTACATGGCATGACTTTCCATGTAAAATGTAATTTTGTACCTATTATGAGAAAAAAGTTCTCTCCTCACAAAAATTATAAATGGAGAGGACATGGGGAGACAGACACCAAATTGCAAGGCTAAAAGTTTGTGCTAGAGTTTGGAAAACCCTGACTATGGTGGGCTATACTAAAAGTTTCTTATGTATTTATTTTTGATATAGTTGGCCCATATATTGTTAGGATTACTATGCTATCTTATGCATTTATTTTTTATATAGTTGGCCCATATAATTCATGATGACAACAAAAATGCCTAACAATTATCAGTATGCGTGTCAATTTCTTGACACATTGTAATTTGCTCTTGAAGTAATTCATGATGACAACAAAAATGCCTAACACATACTAATAAAAGCTTTCGTCAAGGCTAGACAAATGACTTCAGAATTTTGGCTATGCTTCCAAGTGTGAAACATTTTGGACGATGCTACGAACTGCCTAACTTGTTAACTGATTGTCATTGCGTTATGTGCGTGAATGTAGATCACAGTATCAAATAATCAGATCCTATAAAATGATTATAAAGAGTTGAAGGCAAAATCCTTTATGACTATTTATTGTAATCATCTACTGGGTTATGCATGTTCTTGATTCTTTGCAACTCCTCCCATGACTTAATTGGCATATTGTTTTTGTGGTTTAATGAGTATAATGCTAAATTTACGACACTGCAAAAAGAAATTTATCTAAGTTTATACCTGATAAGATGTCTCTTAAGGTTCCATTATGCATGTACTCGTAGAGGACAATCATATTCATGCCATCGTCACAAAATCCAACAAATGGGACAAGGTTTTTGTAATGCACTTTCATTAATAACTTGACCTACAATGTGGTCATGGAAAAAACTTGAGTTCCTTCATAAAATTATAAAACGAGCATAAATAATCAAACAATAAACATAATCTATTCTAACCTCTACGACAAATTCTTTAGAACCTCGTTGTTGAAAATCTTTTAATACCTTGACTGCAACTTCATTGCCATTATTAAGGCATCCATAATAAACAGAAGCAGATCCTCCATCTCTAAAAATTATATATATATATATATATATATATATATATATATATATATATATATATATATATTTATATTTATATTTATATTTATATAAAACCTAGCTTTGCTATACTAATCGCAGATCGGATTTTGGAAGCCTTGTCATTGGTGTTATCAAAATGGGACTCTGCTAGAAGTCCAATACAAAAAGTAGGGAGCCATTTAGATTCAGACGTCTGATGATCTCACTTATCAGAAGTCCAATATTAATTTAGTAAGCAATAAGGAGAAACGTTTATCCTTGATAAACCAATTAATAAAAACAACTGAGACACTTATTTACTGCACATGAACATGGCATCTCATCTTTTATTTTACATTTTATAATCAAGTTAAATTTTGGATTTATAGAGACGTCGCCATGGTAAATTTTACATTTTAAACGTTTTTTTTTTTTTTGGTTTTCCATGGCGACGTCGCCATGGTTTCCATGGCCCGGGCCTGGTTCCAGCCCTACTAGTGTAAGCCACTACCATCTCAGCCCTTTAAAAATTTCACTGTGCTCAATGGATCCAGCCACTTGCAATTCCTGCACTAGATGCGAGTCCGTGACTGCCAAAAGTTGTTGCTCCGCCCCAACCAAATAGGAGTTGTTAAAGAAAACCATATGGAAGTAAGTTTTTAGCTCCAAGTTTCAATTGTGAGATGCATGAACCAAGTGACTTAGCTTACGACATTAAAAAACTCACTAAATTAATATTTAATGAAGAAGAATGGCAAGCCGTAACTTGGCCTAGAACCGCACTGTGTTTATTTGTAAGGAAAGATGAAAAAAAAAATCTTAAAAGGTATATCTAAAATGTTTGAAAATGGCAAAAGATCCTACTAAAAAATATTAAAGCAAAGAACATGTTTAAAAAGGGGACTCCAGCAGAAATCTTGATCATTAGGTTACCGTCCATCCAAAGAGATGGACGGCATTCCCCAGATAGATGACAGGTGGGTCAGGGCTTGCTAACCCGGTTTTTGTAGTGGGGAGGGCCGTGTCAGATGCCATTAGATTTTCATGAGCATTTTAACTATAACTTGTATATAGATTATAGACTTGGTTGATGTTTGGCCATGACTTAACATCAGTCCTACCTTTTCCCCTTCCGGAGAACGCCTGCTGGGGGGTCCACATTTTCCCCTTCAACTTATTTGCGAAAAACCTCAAGTTTTTTTTTTAGACTATTATTCATGTTGGCATCCCTTCTGTGCTATGCACTCCATTGACGCCTGCAGATGAAGATGTCTCCGGGGACCCTATGACAGACCAACAGCAACCCAAGGTATAGACACAAATGAACGCATGTCATTTATAAATTAATGAGCTAAACTGTTAGCCTGTTTTATAAATTTCTACGTGTCCGAAGGAGTGATAAAGTCTGCGGCCTGGGATTCGGGGGTGTCTTCAGATAGGAATAATGTTATAGACCTTTCTTCACCCGCATTTAATACAAATATGTGAACATTATATAAATTAAGTATGGTAAAGAATATATCTCCTACGAATTCGATCTGTTGCAATAGTTAGAGCCAAGATGTAAGAGTCATAAGCTGACAAGATTCAAGCTACATCATTGAGGATTAATTTGAAATGAAAAGACCTCCTTTTTATATTTTTAAATTAACTTTTTATAACTTTTTGAACAAAAAAATGAAAAATAAGATGATATTGCCGCCACCGCATGATCTATAAGGGTCAAGTTTAAATCCGAAAGGGTAGCAAAATAATCGAGTAACCCAAAAGACCTACCATCATAAAGATTTCAAAATTTAAATCTGAAAGCAGTCCGGAACATCTACGACCACAAAGGCGTCAAAATTTGATGATTTAAGAGGCGCTTTTTACACTGAGAAAACACGATAGGAAGGTAAATTCTTATCAAATCAACTATCAACTATGAGACGAGGTAGTTCTGTTAGGAACAACACATAAAACACTCCGCTCACACTCTCAAGAGGAGGTTAGAAGCAACAAGGAAGAAAACAACGATTTACGTGGTTCGGAGCAAAATCTCCTACGTCCACGGTCGCACAGATCTCTTGTATTCTCTCTCTCTGAAGAACACCCAGAACAACACTCACAAGCGGCGGCCCTCCTCTCAACATAAGGATTAGGGCAAAACCCGCATTTGTACAAAAGACATATATGCCCTTACATATGGAAAAAAATTTCTGCGACAGTGGCACATGAGTGTCCAGTATGGATCAAGTTCCATACACCAACAAGTTCAACATAAGTTCTAAGGTCTAACATTGAGCCGCACGTGTCAACGTTGAACTTCATTATTTTAATTTTTAAGAGAAGCACCTTTAGAGCGGGATGATTGAGTGGGGGGAATGCTTTTGATTTGTTTCAGTCGATTCAATATGGGTGAATAAAATCGTTCAGCTTAACCTAAGGGCTTTCACCTAGCTGTTGAAAGAGAAGCGGAGAAAAATAATGTTCGGGGCCAAAATGGTCAATCTGCATTTTATGGGATGATGGAGCATGTCAACTGAAACTAGTTACATGCACATTTTTTTGAGCACTCAAGTAGTGTATAATGACTAAAATACCAAGATAAATTCAAACAGGAAATTTTTAAAGAAGAGGAACTACCAGATACGGTCCTGCCTTTAAACTGAACTGACTTTTGCATGTTAACTGTGACGTTCTTTTTTCTTACATAACAAAAATGGGAAGCACATCAGAATAAAAAATGGAAAACATAAACTCTTACTTTCCTAACATATTGTTATTGATCAGAAATTCCTTTCAGTAGTTAGTTGCGAACATGGGACATGGTGTCACCCATATTTGAGAAGAACCATTCCTGGTACGTCCCTTTTTCTCGATTCTAAGAGTTTGTCACTTTTATAGGTAACTAGGTATGGGTTTCTTCGTTCTCTTTTCCCTTCTCTGCTCTTGACATGGGGCAGGCGTGTTCCCCGAATGTTACTGCCCGCAATTCCTAAATAGCTAATTACTTCTATGCAGGATCCGATAAGAGAATATGCTTAAAGATATAGTAGTTACTGAAGCGTAGCGTAATTCCTTTAGTTAATGTCTGGTGCTACTATGGTGAACATTATTTACATTCTTTGACGATAAAATTAAATAAATAAACTGCATTCAAGGGTTTACCTTTTGGCGGTAATTTTAAATATGGGAATGTGGTTTCTATGTTTTCTGATGCAAGCCTCAGTTCTGCAAATAATCCCTAAAAAAGAATCTCGGTTTAATAATAATATGTTGACAAGTTAAAGTTTATCTTTTACATTTTTTATGTACAATAAAAAAGAACAATACCGTCACTTTTTCCATAATAATAGACAGTTTAACTTCGCAGAAGTAAGTTCAGTTTAAAAGCAAGGTCCTATCTGGTAGCTGCAGCCAAAGCTGGGATGGTTATAATCAAGAAAATCTGAACTGAGACTTTGGCTAATCCCTCCAAGAAAGCGTCTAAAATAAGCTTGAATTAAGTAAAAAATAGACGTAAATGTGCCACATGCCCTACCTGTTAAAGACGCTTTATATTGGGTTATTGTTTCATTCTTTTGTGTGACAATAAATGCGTCATGAAGCTCGATTATGGTGTATTGTACATCTCTAGACAAATACTGCCGGATAGTTAAAACTTTTGTTTTCTTTGTAATCACTTGGGAATAATTTCCATAGGGATCGATTGATCTTGTTTCATGATATTTGCAGCCTCCGGTGAGGGAGAGTCAGAAGCTTGGTGACAAAGTAAAGGCTCTGCTTCTCACTATTACACCAACATGTACTTTTTGTACCTTAGTTTCATTTATTCTATGTCATCAAGATCGCTTAGTATTATTGTGCTTTGGCCGACGTATACAGTACAGGCCCTGGCACATAGAGCCACATGATTGATAGAGGTCCTTTTTTTATTTATAAAACAGTTAATTTAGAATATTCTAAATAAATTTTGAATTCATAAAAATTACAGCAACAAGAACCGACACATATTGGCTGCTACGCCATATTGGCGAGCAAATTGACATGGCGCCAATACTGCTTTTCACAATATTGCACTAATCTAATACTCAGTTAACTAATGTTTTTGCTTAATTATGTTTTGAGTTGACCATAGATGGCTCATGAGTCATGGGTGGTTCAATGATTTATTTGTTCTAAATAATGGCAGATTGCCGTTTCAACTTAGTTTGTAAATCCAATGTTTGAAGTCAACACCACATTTGAAGAACGTCATAGTTGACTCGTTTTGAAGCTAAACGTAAAAATGGCATATGATATTTCTTTGCTTCTTATTTACACTTGGAGAGTCTGTCTTTAGCTATTTTCATTTGTCTATACCCACAAATGTTACCTTATTTACATATACAAAGTTCATTAATTTTCAGTTTTTTACATATGAGTGTTCCCTAAAATTTGAAATTTAAACTTAGAGCGCCCTTCTGCCAAAAGTTTTTAGCTCCACCACTAGTACTAAGGTGAGAAATTATTTCCACCAAATGCCACACCCGCCTTTCCCATGTTTGTATGATTAACCTTAGAAAACCCTGGTGTGGTGTCCTTTAGGTAGGGTACCCATGTCTTCGGATCGGCATCTATTCATCTGTAAAAGTGTTTCCGATGCCTCCAGACAATATAATGTCTGGGCTGATCGGATGGTTGTGATTCATTTTCTCATCCGTTTGCTGCTCGCTCGAGAGTAATGTTCGGTTCACCGTTCACTCCTGTCGTCAAGTTCTCTCTCTCTCTCTCTCTCTCTCTCCCTCTATATATATATATATATATATATATATTGTGATTCATTTTCTCATCCGTTTGCTGCTCACTCCAGAGTGATGTTCACTTCATTTCTGTCGTCAAGTTCTCTCTCTCTCTCTCACTCTCTCTCTCTTTATATATATATATATATATATATATATATATGCTTTCTTTTGTATTTTTTTTAGGCAATTTTTATACTTAGATGATAGGTTGTCACCTATTTTCGCTTAATTAATTTCCATTTTCTGGCTATTGAAATTCATTTTCCTCCACAAATGTTGCCAATCTCGAGCGATCATGCATTTGCTTTTTTTTTTTTTTTTAAAAAAAGAAAGATTCTCTGGACCTATACCGCTAGTGATAGAAGTTAATGTGAGAAAAAATTTTCTTGCAGCCAAGTTTTCAATTTGTCAAGTTAATAGGAATTGACATTGAAACATATATTTGACCATCTTACATGCAAAATATGGCTCTTAAGAAAACTATGAATGGTAGTCATTTTCCCTAGTTACGAGCCCTAAGAAGCCCCAACAATGAAAGTTTCTAGTAAGCTTTCACAATCAAGTTTTCACGTGATCCGAGCTCTTGATTTTATGTCAAGGCAACGATAGAAAGAAGAGGTTCAGAGCCCTTCATTTTTCATATCAAGACAGACAAGAGAGAGAGAGAGAGAGAGAGAGAGAGAGAGAGAGAGAGAGAGAGAGAGAGAGAGCTTAGGTGAACAAACAACCTTACTACATAATTATTGAGGTATATCATGTGAAAAGAAATATGGGGTAAGATAAAAACATGCAGCGTTTGTGAATTCGCCGTCAGGTTTTCATAGTTTCTAACCTTTTTTTTTTTTTTTCTCTACGTTGGGCAAAACTAAGAAAATAAGATTTTGTTCCGATGTCCCGAGCACCAGGCAGACAATGGTGCTCTCTCTCTCTGTCTCTCGTTTCTGCGTGTATATGTGTGCAGACAAATTACATTTGTGTGAATGCCCTCGTCGATGTTTCAACGTTGCTTCTTCCTTATTCCTCCTGCGTAGTGACTGTCTTCCACAGCAGCCACTTCAAGAGGAGACTCGGGAAGAGGCTCGCCTCCATCGGATGAGAAGGCTAAAAGCAGTAAGAACTAAGGATTTTGATAAGCCTTTGATCTGTGCCGGCAGTGTGCCAACTACGCACGCTGACAGAATCTGTTTTCATATTTCAGCAGCCTCAACAGAACCCCTCTCACCCTCTTTTGTTCTTTTGCTTCTTTCTTGTTTCTGCCTTGCCTTCCATAGGTGACATTAATTCCGGAGGAGGCTCCAGCCAGGTGCCAGTTGAAAGAGCAAAAACCGGTAAGAATTCGGGCTGTCGACAAGCCTTTGATCAAGATTCTACTGTCTGCTCTTTTGTCTCGTACTAGCGCTCTCTATTAGACAATATCCTACATGCATGAATTGATAAACTGGTAGATCAAACCCTTGCTACTGCATGAATGCATGAATCTAAGCCTCCGTTATGTGCATGCAGTGTCAATAGAAATAGTCGGTGCCTGAACCTTCTTTCTTTTGGTGATGTAAGACATTCTTTTGTCTAGATTGCCTAAATAAACAACAAAATCAGAAATAGTAGCATATAGTGTAGACCATGATATATCGTACCTTCCGGGGGGATCTCCGGCACTCTGACGGGAATTCGCGGGCCGAGGCTCCTTTTTCCATACTAAATAATCGGCATGACACTCAAATATATAAATATAAAAGTTTATCAAAACTTTGGGTAGTTGTTAGATGGTTAAAATTACAAGTGTGTTATTTGAAGGAGTAAAGAGCTGATGAAAAATTGAATTGAATTGAAATCAGCTGGCTACCTTTGTAGTTGGATGCTTATTTTTTAATTATATATGGTTAAAAATCATTGTCAAAGATGTATTAAATCATTTAAAACCGTATATAACCAATTAATGGTCACAAAAATGCACTTTCTACCATGGTTTTTAACAATACAAAATTGATGATGGAGATATGTCGAAACGTCATGTCGGACACATCGGCCACCGTTTGTGTGAAGCGATCATAAGCTGATGGACAACTGTCTGTGGCTGGCAGTTCATGAAAACCTTGTCGATTATTCATAGAAATAAAAATTCGATTATTCATAGAAATAAAAATTAAAATAATAATTATTTTTTTAATGTTACATAAGTCATTATTTTTTTTATTATAAATACCTTATCAAACTGAAAAAAAATGTTGGCTGGCTTTTCGACTCATGTTTATCAGATATTTTAATTCTAATATGGTCCTTGTTTGAGACCCGGAACTCGTCCGCATAATTATATATTATTATTAAAATTATATATTATTACGCGGAACTTGTCCGCATACATATATATACGCAAAACCTCATCCCCAAAATCCAGTTGCATGCACCAATGTCGTGCATGCAACAGATGTGCACTATGAAAAGAGGGAGTTGAGCTATTTTGAGAATTTTTTGAAAAGGAAATATCTTCTTGGGACTTTTTATCTTTTTCAATACTTCCTTTTGTCTTTATAGGAAGTTTCCCTTTTTACTGGCCAGAGCCCAGAGGTGTTCTGGTCACTACATACTTCAGTGCATAAACTTTTTTTTGTGCACTGCACATATGTGTATTACGCGTTAAGTAAAGAAGGAACTGGTGCCATATTCAGGCTGCTTTTAAATTATGTTACCGAGTTTCAAACCGAGATCTCCTTAATTGCTTATCGATGTTATTCATCTTACAATTGGGAACCAGCTTTACTTCTTCTTTGTCGATTACTACTCCAAAATTAATCAAACCATAACTTGCTCATAAATGGGTATCTTACGCTAGCAAATTTCCAATATATAGCCGAATTAGAACGATAGTCTTACGAATGACGACGACGACGATGATAGTTAATGAACAGTAACGTTCATGAATGATGATGGCCATGACTATTGACGCGAGTAAACGGAAATGTACACACCATGTACATATATATATATATCATAGCATTTGCCCAAAAAGTCAAATGCATAATCAAACTTGTGTTTTAAATCACATTGGAATCCTAAAGAACTAAGCAACTACTGATATGCATTCCCTTTGACTAGCTATGGAATTGCAAAGATACATGATCTACGATTTCACATGGTTGATATGTGATCTCTCTCTCTTTCTCTCTCCTTCCATTTTGTTAGAAAGACAATCTTACGTTTATTATTTATTATTATTGGTTTTGTCACCTTTCTGTGTTCACCAACCCTTGCTGACGCTAACATGTCCAAAACAATAGCTATTAGAAGTTGAAATTAAATGTCTTTATAAAAAATTATGAGTCAAGCTAATGTTTGGATCTTGTGATCAATCGTTCTTTCCATTTAAGATCAGAAAACAAATTAGTGAATTTGCATGGAAAACCAATGTACATAAATCTTGCTTAAAAGCAATGAAATATAAACTTCTTAACGTGGCAGAAATAATTGATGTGCACATTATATTATGAATCAGAAACTGCAAATTACAGAGGTACATGGTCTGCCGAGGGCTGCCGAGGCGTCGCCGAGCCCTATGCTGCTGCACTTCGGGAAAGGCTTGTACAAGGTTGCCCGCCTTTCTTTTTAAATTGATATCCTAACAACATAAAAAACATTACTTGGGCCATAGAAAGCTTTTGTTTAGGAAAAAAAAAACAAAAAACCATATGTAAGAGTTTATAATACTTAGCCGACTACCACTCTTTATTAGTATACTGATATTGACAAATAGGTATAACTTAATTATGATCTACTATGACTCAAATAAACAGTGAAATTCTCCAAAAATTTAAGTGAGAAAGAGGACAAAATGAGAAAGTGTGACAGTGCATGTGTGAAACTCAGAGGTCTTTGCGCTCTAAGCCTATATAGTGATTTCTAAAAATTAAAGGTGAAATTTGGTGCTTGTGTATCTTTTCAAGAAATTACATCGAGGATATTAACGATGAAAGATCTATATACCCAGAAGAATCTCTAAGAAATGAAACTTATACTTAAAAAATTACCTATACATAATAAATGGGAGTAACCAATAAGGATATATTCAGCATAGCATTCACCCAAAAGGTCAAATGCATATTGTATGTATCAGGATGCAAATCAAATTTTGCTCTAAATCACATTGGAATCCTAAAAACTAAGCACCTCTTGATATGCATCAAACTCTACCATATCGTGTCAGTCATAAAATAAGATAGAGATAAATATCTTTTTTCTTTTCTTAATAAATTGGTTGTCATTTTATAGGGATTGTGTGCACAAATATTGATAGAAATTTTGCATGCATGGACAAAGTTCTTAGGCTATTCCATTCAAATTTCAGATTCAGAAATCGGAATCATCATGATACCAGTTTTAATCAATTAAATAACGTTTCACAACAAAAATCTCCTTAAAATGTCAATATTTCAGGAAATGGCTTGATTTAGTATATGGCTCGACTTTCCATACAAAATATAATTTTTTACCTATTATGAGAAAAAAGTTCTCTCTTCACAACAATTATAAATGGAGAAGACATGGGGGAGACCAGACACCAAATTGCAAGGCTAAAAAGCTTGTGCTAGAGTTTGAAAAACCCTGACTATGTTGCGCTCTCCTGAGCAGAAAAGAGTATGTGGGCCAATCTTATATCGTTGAATGGCTCGCCAATTCTCGATTGTCTCCCATGTCTCCAATAGTTTATTGTTGCCCTTTTGCTTTATTGTCATTAATGATTTTCATTGTTGCCCTTTTGCTTTATTGTCATTAATGATTTTCATGTGTGAGTTTAGTGTAAAGAAAGAACTCGTATGGGGCTTGTGTGTTAAATTACTCCTCAGGTCAAAATTTTTGTTAATTAAAACTGCACGACATTGGGCACCCATGTGAAAAAGAAAGTAGTGATTTGATACCATGACATGAAAGCATTTTGTTTGATGAAATAAACACTTTGTATTGGGGAATTATGGATAAATTTGTTGCTCAAAAGAAAGTCGGAGATAAATCAATGTAAAACAATTTGTTTATTCACATACTGTCTTCCCATTAATTATTTGTCAATGCCCTTTGATCATTTTATTATGTTTAAGATTTTTTTTTTAATAATTACCCATTGGCCAAAAATTTTCAGCTCGGCCCCTGCAGTCTAGGCCTGCAGATAGCTTCATCTTTTAAACTTCTTGAACCTAGATGATGAACCATGGAAATCTTAGGCACGGATTTAACAATATAAATTGATCGGCAAGGTCATACTATAATGTTGAGATTATGTTTAAAAAGTACCTCGATCCGAAACCTCTTTCGACAGGAACGGCATGAAACAGAGGAAAAGCACCTCGATGAAGTCATAAAACGGAATGGTGAGTGAGATAAAAGGATTTAATTCTGTTATACTCTTCCAGAATGAGGTGTATGTGGTGAGTATCTCAACAATTATAGGTTAAGATTATCAACACACATATTTTGACAACAATTTCATGCTGATGCAAATTTAGGAAAACTAAATCACAAGCTGAACCGGCCATCTCATAGGTTAAGATTTATCTCTACACCACATGTACCAAGCCTTAGGTTAACTTGCGGCAGAGGCCCATTCCGGAGGAGTATAACACAATTAAATACTTTTATCTCACTCACCATTCCGTTTTAAGTATGACTTCATCGAGGTGCTTTTCCTCTGTTTCATGCCGTTCCTGTCGAAAGAGGTTTCGGATCGAGGTATTTTTTAAACATAATCTCAACATTATAGTATGACCTTGCCGATCAATTTATATTGTTAAATCCGTGCCTAAGATTTCCATGGTTCATCACCTAGGTTCAAGAAGTTTAAAAGATGAAGCTATCTGCAGGGCAAGACTGCAGGGGCCGAGCTGAAAATTTTTTGGCCAATGGGTAATTATTAAAAAAAAAAAATCTTAAACATAATAAAATGATCAAAGGGCATTGACAAATAATTAATGGGAAGACAGTATGTGAATAAACAAATTGTTTTACATTGATTTATCTAGAACAAGTTGAAATGTAATTCACAAACACAAGGTTTATGAATAAGTACCTAGAATGGCACCAATCTTGCATATAATATGTGCACCATGATACATTAAGAGCCACAAAAAATTTCTAATAACCACCCAATGTTCCAAGTATTTATAAGTAGTGAACTAACATTCTAGAAATTGCAAATAACCATACAACTATAAAATAATTCGCAAACACAAGGTTTATGAATGAAAATTGTTAAAATATTATTAGAAATACCATTTTACTCTTATTGTGAAAATATCATTTATTTCAATAAAAGGAATTTGGGAAAACGTAATTCTTTTTTCAAATCGATTTCTCCATAAACTTTATGTCTCCTTTTGTTGCGATAAAACTTTTCGCTCAAACCTTTTAAAAACGACTAAGTTTATATCTGAAAATATACTTTAGTGTTCTATATGTGTAAAGCGTGTGGTTTGCAAATTATCTTATAAATATAGACACTTATCGACAATTTCTTTTATGCTAGGTAGTCAATCGTAAATACCTCAATAGTTGAGCGATGATTTGTAATTTCACTGAAAGCAAACTTCTTCCACTAGGGATTGTTTAAAATAAAAATGGCCTATAGACCTTTGGTACTTTTGACGCGGCTAAATCTAAGCTTTAAAAAACGCCAAATAAAGTACCTTTTACATATCACACCAACAAATTTGCACATGAAAGTCCTACATTTATATTGATAAAAAAATCAAATGTACGTATAAAAGCATGTGGTATTGTTGAAATATGGACCCTCCCATTATATGAATACCAAACATTATGTGTATAAAATTATAATATTTTTGATTTGCAGTTTAGGAAGTCTAGAATGTCCAGTGTTTGAAAGTCCCCAAGTCATCAACCAATATTGGTGAAAGTCAATATGTTGCCTTATATGGGTCATGAACCAGCTACCCCTTTGGCTGCTTGTGCTTGGCAATACTAAGTGGGTGAGTCATATCTCAAAAGGATGTTGGTTGATGTTTTTCTCAAAAGATATAATTTTTTAGTTGTGGTGTTATTAGAGAAATATTTCAAGATATAAATATTATAATTATTCATACAAGTTGTTTTAACCAAATTTGACAATAGGGATGTGGTATATAAAATAAAATCTGCTACCAACAACTACTCAGAGGCAAATAAGCTTGGGGAGGGCGGATTCAGTTCTGTCTACAAGGTACCTTTATTAGCCAGCGAGATCCTATAGTCGTGATAGATATGGTCATCCCCAGAGTGTAACACCCCACAAGTTTAATCTTATATCGAAGATCGTGAGGGACCTTCATGGGCTTATAAAGGAAGACCATTAACGAGATGATTGTCCTGATTCCTAGCCTTTTTCAAGTTGAAACCGAAACTGCTAGGGGGCACGTTGGGATCCACCGAATCAGGGGCCCGAGCCCGGGAGTGGGTCGGGTTGTTACACAGAGTGCTACTAAACTTGTACATGTTTGGAAAGAGGTAAACAAGGAATAGTTCTGAATTTCTGCTTTCCGAGGGAAGCTGTTGTCTTCAAAACTCAAATGTGTGATCTCTTACTTGGCAGCCTGAACATGTTACCGTCAGAAGCAAGCAATGAGCTTGTTGGATTTATGATTGGCTTGGTGAAAATACAACCTCACATTAAGAAATGTTTGATAATTTGCAGGGGATACTGCCAGGAGGAAAAGAGATAGCAGTGAAAAGGCTTGCAAGAAGCTCAGGGCAAGGAATCACTGAGTCCAAGAATGAGGTCCATCTGGTAGCCAAGCTTCAGCACAGGAACCTTGTCAGGCTTCTTGGTTGCTGCTTAGAAGGATCAGAACAGTTGTTTGTTTATGATTTTGTGCAGAACCAAAGCCTCGACAAGATTTTGTTTGGTCTCTCTCTCTCTCTCTCTCTGTCTCTCTATCTATCCCCACCTCTCTTGAGATACTTTTTTGCGAGCATAGCTACCGACACTATAAATTGGAGTCTTGAGTTGTACCAAATGCAGCTCATAGCATGAATATAAGTTTTCATGATCTGCACGATCGCAGACGTGTAGTATTTTTTCATGAGAATTTGCTAGTCATTAGAAACATAATACCTCGATAAGTTACTCTTTTGGTTTCAAAATTCTTCTGCAAATGAACAAATAATAAATTTTCTTTCCATTTTCGGCTGCTTTTATGTTAAACATGAAAAGAAAGTGGGAAAAAGAAAACATATCTTCTCAGAAGAAATTGAGTACAAGGATGGACGTTACTCTTAAATTCTTGGAAAAGAAAATGGTTGTAACGCTTACATACTCCAATTAATAATTCTGAACATCCCAGAACATGGAGGAACCAAAAATTTACATCAAAAATTTATATGTGAATTTGCCGTAATAAATTTTGCTAGAAGCACTTCGGTCAGATGGGTATGAGCTTATTCAGATACAAGTAAAGATGTCAGTGCACTATCTGGACTTTGGTTTAAGTCCAACTTTGTTTTTAAGACAAATGAACCGTGCTTTCCACAATGGTTTAGTAAAAATGTAAGCAACCTATTCAGCAGATGAGATGATATGTGTCTAGTCTCCAAAAGTTTCGATTTTGACACATTCACACGCCTCATGTTAGTCAAGCTTTATATGTTTATTGCGACTGTGGCGTAATGGGTTTGTAGCCATGTGTAAAGCTCAAGTTTGTCACAATATAAAACCGGTACTTTAAGGAGAGTGAATGTCAAGCCTCTCAAAATGTAGGAGATACAAGATCATTCAGCAGTGGCCAAGGCTAGTGCATGATACTCGGCTTCGGAGCTTGAACCTGCCACAGTTGGTTGCTTCTTAGCTGACCATAATATGTAATTAGGTCCAAGATAAATGCAATATCCATTGGTGGGCAGGCCTGCAACGGGACACCCTGCTCAGTCTGCGTCTCCAAAGCCCTGGAGGTCAATGAACTTGTTACCTACGACTGAGTGTCATGATGCAAGGTGACTTTCACATTAATGTAAAATTCTCTTCACCAATTGCAAATGAAAGACTGTTGATGGCTGCCCATATTGTGAAACAAAATTGACACTATGTACTACGATGGGCCTAGTAAGGGTTAAATATTGCAGGCTCTCAATAAGACTGTGATAAAATGAAGTATCCAAAAATAAGGTATCATCTTGAGACGGATGAGGCAATTCAACCATGGGCGCACAAGCGTGTCATCCTCAAAACATATTCTGCAACAACTTCTATTTGCCACTGGTATATTTTTGTTTCAAGAAGATGCAAAAACAAACTCATTATCCTCAGTACCTGTAATTGCTAGTTTTATGTGGCTGATCATAATGTCTACATGGTGTTGAAAAACATTGTATCTAGGAGCAAAGGTAGCTAGATAAAAAACAGAAGACAGAGAGAACATGAATTTACGTGGTTCGGCAATTTTAAGCCTACATCCACGAGAAGGGAAATACTTGTTTGTTCATTGACTGTGTTTATGACCACGATACAACTCTAATATATAGAAGATGGGAGCAAAGAAACAGGAACTAGATAAGCAAGATCTTCTCAGCAAGAGAAAAGGGATTAAGCTCATCTCTGATCTCTTTTCATCTTAATCTGCTCTCAAGTTTAGCTTGATCTTCTTTCCTGAATTTTTGCGTGACCTGTTCTCCTATCTTGGCGCACTAGATTCCCTTCTAGAAATTTCCAACAATCTCCCCCTCAAGTTGGTGAGCAGATATCAATCTGCCCCAACTTGTTTGATATGTAAAGATGTTTGTCCTTCGCAAGGCTCATAGTGAAGATGTTAGCTAGTTGCCCTTTCGCTTTTAACGTGTGGAGTAGTGATGGTACCATCTTGAACTTTCTCTCTAATAAAGTGAAAATCAACTTCAATATGTTTGGTGCGCTCGTGAAAGACAGGATTAGCTCCAATATATATTGCAGCCATGTTGTCGCACAATAAGTTCATAGCTTTCTTTATTTCAATGTTCATGTCTTTTAGCAATGCTTTGACCCACATAAGTTGACAAGTGCAGGCCGACATTGCTCTGTATTCAGCTTCAGCACTTGATCTGGCCACAATGGTTTGTTTTTTGCTTTTCCATGTTACCAAATTTCCTCCAACAAATGTGCAGTAGCCAGACGTAGATCTGCGATCATTTGGATCTCCTGCCCAATCAGCATCTGTATATCCAATTACCTCAAGTTGCTGATCACGTTTCATGAGTATTCCTTTTCCTGGAGTCCCTTTTAGATACCTCAACACTCTATGAGCAGCTTCGACATGTGTGGATCTTTGTTTATGCATGAATTGACTTATTAAGCTAACAACATAAGCAATATCAGGTCTGGTCACAGTTAAATATATGAGTTTACCAACGAGTTGCTGAAGACCTTGAACATTCTCAACAATGTCTCCATCTTCTTTGCGAAGTTTGCAGTTTAGTTCCAAATGGGTGTCAGCAGCCTTCGATCCAATGTAACCGGTCTCTTTTAAAAATCAAGAATATATTTTTGTTGGAAAATAAAAATACCTTTGTCAGAGTGTGCAACTTCAATACCCAAAAAATACCTTAAAACACCCAGATCTTTGATTTCAAACTGCTTATTAAGGAGTTGTTTGACTTGCGCCATGAATTCTGTGTCATCACCTGTCAAAATTATGTCATCTACATAAACAAGTAAGATAACAATTTTCAATCCTCTAGTATATGTGAACATGGCATAATCTGCTGAACTCCTTTTAAAACAAATCTTAGTAAGAACATCGCTTAAGTGAGAAAACCAAGCACGAGGAGACTGTTTTAGCCCATATAAAGCCTTTTTTAACTTACAGACATACCCATTATGGTTTGGAACACCCTACGAAACTTCCATATAAACTTCTTCATGAAGTTCTCCATGCAAAAAAGCATTTTTAACATCAAGCTACATTAGTTCCCACCTTTTATTAGCTGCAACAGAAAGTAAAATCCTGATGGTGTTCATTTTGGCGATTGGAGAGAATGTTTCATTGTAATCTATTCCTTCTGTCCGCATGAAACCCTTTCCTGCTAGACGAGCCTTGAACCGTTCCACAGTCCCATCACTTTTAAACTTTAGTTTATACACCCACTTGCATCCAACCACTTTCTTTCGTTCAAGGAGAGGAACAAGATCCCAAGTTTGTTTTTTTTGCAACGCAGTAAGTTCTTCTTTCGTAGCTTTTCTCCATCTACTGTCCTTGTTGGCCTCATCAAAAGTTCTTGGTTTGGTTTGAGAGTAAGTGTTTAATACATAGGTTTGGTAAGGAAGAGATAGGGCCTGAAATGTTACATATTTTTCCATTGGATGAACTTTGTTTGCAGTCAAATAGGTGTAGTAGTCACTTAGTTTTATTGGTGGTCTGATAATTCGAGTGGAACGACGAATAGGTGCCTCAGAATCTTGGCTTTGGGTTGATTCAGATACAACGATCTCTGGGGATATTTGTTCAGGTTCTTCCATGATAGATTCCTCTCTATGATCTATGGGATTAAATTCTACAGACTGTTGATCGACAACAGAGGTGTTATTAAAAACATCAATAAGAGGCCGGACCTGTTCACTGTGCTGCAAGTCTTCATTACTTATTTGCTCCCCCTGAATTGAGACACCAAGGTATGGCTCCTGCTCAAAAGAACTTAACACCACGAGCAACAAGCAAAATTTCTAGAAATGGGATCATAACAATTGTATCCTCTTTTTCTACTAGAATAACCTAGAAAAATACATTTTGTAGCTCGTTTCTGAAACTTGTTTCTAAAACTTTCTTGAACATGCACGTAGCACCTGCACCCAAAAACTTTAAGATGTTGAATTGAAACTATCCTTGCTAAAAGAAATTCAACAGGGATTTTATTATCTATGCTAGAACTTGGAGTTCTATTGCTGAAATAGCAAGCTGTAGCAAAAACATCAGTCCAAAAACGTGAAGGAACATTCATATGCATCATAATAGATCGAGCAATATTGAGTAATTGACAATTCTTTCGTTCTGCAACTCCATTTTGTTGAGGAGTTCCTGCACATGTATACTGAGGTTGGATGCCTTTTTCTTTTAAGAAATTTTTTAGAATATCATTGACATATTCTCCTCCATTGTCTGATCGAACCTTTTGTATCTTAGAACTATACTGTGTGAGAACCATGTTATAAAATTCCTCAAACACTGCGGGAACTTCACTTTTATTTTTAAGAAAATATATCCATGTCATTCTAGACTTATCATCAATAAATGAAACATAATACTTAAAACCAGCATAAGATTCCTCAGGAGCATGCCCCCACACATCAGAATGTACTAAACTAAAAAAATTAGAAGATCTCTCACTGTTAGGTTGGAATGGCAACCTTGTCGATTTGGAAAACTCACAAGCATCGCATGCCCAACTTTCAATAGTGAGGTTAGGAACCAGCTGCTTTAGACTTCTATCAGAGACATGTCCAAGGCAAGCATGCCACTTTTGGTACTCAGATTCTTTTTTTCTGCAAGTAAGAAGGCTAGCATCACACGTATCAATCATATAAAGATGTCCCTGCTCGCGTCCTCTACCAATCACTTTCTTCAAGTTTTGATCCTAAAAAATCACCTCCTTTGAAGAAAAAATAGCCAAGCAGTAATGAGTTTTTGTTAATTTGTTCACAGACATTAGACTGGCAGATATCTTAGGAACATAGAGAACACTAGATTTAATATCTTTTTCAAGAAACGTAGTTCTACCAACTCCTTCAACTGCTATAGGTGACCCATCTGCAGTAAAGACATGTTGTTTTTGTTCTTTGTCTAAACTGGTAATCTTAGAAGAATTTCCAGTCATGTGATCGGTGGCCCCAGAGTCAACAATCCAAGTGGAAGCTGCAGAAACAGAAATAAGAGCATGATTCTTACCTTCAGATTCAACTGGTTGAGATGAAACAATATTCGTCTTTGAAAAATTTTGAAAGAATTTTTCAAGATCTTCCTTGGTCACATAGTTGGCGAGATCTGATTGCTTGGATGTTGATTTCTCTTCGGTTGGACGACCAATTAACTCCCAACATCTATCACGTGTGTGTCCAATCTTCTTGCATTGATTGCATTTGAATTGCTCGGATTATGTGGCCATTGTTGCTATCATTGAATAGTTTGGAATCTCCTTTTTTATTGTTAACATAACACACCATTTTCTCAAGACTTTCTTCACTACTAGTTTTTGAAGACACGTTCATGACTTTTTGATGAGCTACCTCTCTTTGTATGGTCCGGCATACATTGTTGAATGTTGGAAGAGGAGACGTCATCAAAATCTGACTTCAAACATCTTCGTAATCATCAGCTAGACCAGCAAGAACTTTGAAGATCTTATCTTCTTCAAATCTATGTTTATAAAGATCAGGATCAAAAGTGGCTGGTCGGTATTGTAAAAGTTCATCATAGAGACTTCGTAACTGACCAAGATAAAGTTGAATCGGCTTATCTCCCATAGTAAGCTTAGAAATTTCCATTTGAATTT
Organism: Nymphaea thermarum; assembly: GCA_011799765.1. Lineage (NCBI taxonomy): Eukaryota > Viridiplantae > Streptophyta > Magnoliopsida > Nymphaeales > Nymphaeaceae > Nymphaea > Nymphaea thermarum. The sequence continues at coordinate 1,534,651 of JAANDH010000013.1, read as the reverse complement.
CATAAATACGAGCCAGATTATTTTGTTCTCCATACTACTCTTTTAAGGTATCCCATACCTCTTTAGCTGTTTCTTGGTAAAGAAACAAATTTGCAATTGGCTGCTCCATGGAGTTGATTAACCACGACATAATCATGTCGTTTTCTGACTCCCACTCTTGGTATTTTGGATCATCTTTGTTAGGTTGTTTTATAGAACCATTGATGAATCCAAGTTTTAATCGCCCACTCAGAAACAAACGAGCAGCTTTTGCCCAACTTAAATAGTTTTTGCCATTAAGAAGCGTAGATGTAATCTTCAACATGTTGGTGTTATGATCGTTGTTTCTTGGATTGTCTTTGACATTGCTGGAGCTGCTTTGATTAGATTCTTCCATGAAGACTCGAGAAAACAGTTCCGACTCGACAAATAGTAGAGCAAAAGAATTAAATACCCAGTAGATCAAGCTGAACAAGACCCAAAAAATCACCGAGCGCAAACAACTTAGAACAGGTTTGGGCACGGGTCAGTCATAGACGACTACCAAAGTGGCTGGTGGAACTTGGAATGTCTATCGCTTTCTCAGGGTACTAAAAAAAATTGGAATTGTGCAAGAATGATCGACAAATAGCTGGATTCAAGAGGTCTCTGCTCGACAACTGAAATCCCAAAAAAAACAACGCTGCAAAGAACGATTGGGCGAACTTCCACGTGCAGTCTCTGTTTTTTTCTTGAACAGAAATTCTCGTCCTCCAGTGAGAATAGTGAAATTAATCCAGACGACGATGAGAATACATCACTGGAGCAAAGAAATTCCCCAATTCCAAGATTAGGAAAAAAACTATTGCTCTAAAGGCAAGACTTTGATGGAAGAATTGTTGTTTTCCGGTGAAGAATAGTTGTTTTCCAGCGATACACTGATTTCTTCTGTAATCTATCTTAAATCAGATTCAGATGGCTGATGGGCAATCCTCTGATCAGGGCGACACTTCTGGCATAATTTTTGCTTGCTAGCATTACACCTGGTGGCCAGTATTCTTAAGAACAATAAACATTATCTTGCGGTAGACAGTGTGAAGCACCCCTCTCAAGAACCTGCTCTGATACCATGTTGAAAAACATTGTATCTAGGAGAAAAGGTAGCTAGATAAAAAACAGAAGACAGAGAGAACAGGAATTTGGGTGGTTCGGCAATTTTAAGCCTACATCCACGAGAAGGGAAAGACTTGTTTTTTCATTGATTGTGTTTATGACCACGATACAACTCTAATATATAGAAGATGGGAGCAAAGAAGCAGGAACTGGATAAGCAAGATCTTCTCAGCAAGACAAAAGGGATTAAGCTCATCTCTGATCTCTTTTCATCTTAATCTGCTCTCGATTTTAGCTTGATCTTCTTTCCTGAATTTTTGCGTGATCTGTTCTCCTATATTGGCGCACTAGATTCCCTTCTAGAAATTTCCAACACATGGGCCATGTAGTTATAAGTTGCTACTTGCTCCTAACTCGAAGAACAAAAAGTACACTATCCTCAATACCGATAATTGATTGTTCAATGTGGCTAACCGTAACATGTTCATGGTTTCATGATATTATTACAAAAAAATCAATCAAAAATTTATCTCCCTATCAACAAATCCTCAAAACTCTGACAAATTTGTCCCAAGAAGAGGTGAGAATAGCATGTCATACAATTCTAAACATCATTTCATTTGGTCTTTCCATGCACACCAGTAGAAGTGGGACATATCCAGAACCAAGCAGAGTAAGAGGAGTCGAAGGTGAGGGATTTCGGCTTCATCTAAACATCGTGAAGCAAATTTATCGTAAACAAACCAGAGAATTCCTTTCATTTTTTTCAATGAGCCCAATTTAAACTACCATACTTGCAATATTTTATTTCTTGCTGGTGTAGGACTTGGGAGAAGACTACTCTACCATGCATAAACCTCAGTCATAGTCATCTCGTTCTTTGATATATCATCGGAGATGGCGTCATATATGAAGAGAGACATCACCGACTCTTGAGATGAGTCGAGAAGACTCACGAAGCTTTGAGCCTCTCTTTCAAAGTCGGTGGATTAAGTCGGTGAAAGCCTCCTCTCTTAAGTCGGTGGTTGTAATGATTAAGAAAAATAAAAATAAAAATAAAAATAAAAAACAAAATGTATAGAAATCGGTGGAAGCATCCACCACCGACTTCCTCATCCTTATAAATAGGGATGATGGGCATAACTTGTGATATAGAAAATCAAATTGAGTGATTTTGGGTGTGAGTTGAGTGTGCTCCATTTGTGAGCTTGCGTGTGTTAGCTCGTGTGTTCACTTCGTGACCTCGAGTGTTGAAGTTTCAAGTGTGTACTTTCAGGGCGTTGGGTGTTTTAGCTCACTACGTGAGCCGAGGTGAGTTTTCTTAAGCCCTCTTTTGTAATATCGATGAATAAATAGTTTACATTTTAAAGAATACTTTGTCAAAGTTATTATTGGGTATCATTTTGGATGTCGAGACTCTGCTGGATTTTTTTCGCATAAATTTGAGTTCAGATTTGAGTTATATCTAGGGTCTGCATTACGTTTTCCAACAAGTGGTATCAGAGCAAGGTTCAGTTTAAAGGCTGATTTACTAGTGAGATTAATTGGGTCAATTATATTCTGAAATTATGGCGGCCTTAGCGGTTGCATTAAATAATATTGAGAAGCTTAAAAATAGCAATTATGGCTATTGGAAATCCAGCATGGAGTCTTATTTTCTAGGACAAAAATTATGGGAGATAGTTTTGGGTTCAGACACTAATATTCCTGTCGATGAGGAAGCTAAAAAGAAATGGATGATCAAAGCAGGGAAAGCTATATTTGCAATTAAAGCATCAATTGATAATGATTTATTAGAGCATATACGTGATGTCAAGACTCCTAAAGAAGCATGGAATGCTTTTGCAACGCTATTTTCTCGAGCTAATGATGCCCACCTACAATTGTTAGAAAATGAATTAGCTACATTAACTCAGGGAAACATGTCGATAGCAGAGTATTTTATGAAGGTTAAAAATATTTGTAGGAAAAAATCTCAAATTGACCCTTAGTCTAAGATTAGTGAGCCCCGTATGCGGAGAATCCTTATTCGTGGACTTCATCCAGAATTTAGCAGTTTCATAATTGGTGTTCATGGCTGGCCAGTTCAACCAACTTTGTTGGAGTTAGAAAATCACTTGATCAATTAAGAAACATTAGCAAAGCAAATGGCTGGGCTTTCCCTCAAAGGAAATAATGAGGAAGCTTTGTTTAGTAAGCGTCAGAGATCATGTTGGCCAGCTAAGCCAGTGTTTAGGTCTCCAAGTAGGAATATTGAAAAACAAAACAAAAGAAACTACACAGCAGTGGAGACGAAAGAAGAAATGTTTTAGATGTGAAAAAATAGGTCATATTGCTCGTGACTGCAGAGTTAGAATAAATGAAGGAAATACAGTCACGTCAAGAAAACAAAATGGAGGAGCTAATGAGGCTGCACAGAAAAGTTCGTTTCTGTACTCAATGGAGGTTGAAAAGGATATTACACAAGAAAGATGCAATTCTGCGCATATAAAACCTATAAAAGAAAAAGAAGAGAAGATCAATTATCAAACTGATTGGATAATTGATTCTGGATGCTCAAATGATATGACTAGTGATGAGAGCAAGTTTGTAAGTATGAAAGAATATGATGGAAATCGAGTTGTTGTTATTGCTAACAACACAAAGCTCCCAGTGGCACATATTGGAGAAGCAGAGGTTGTAGCCAACTTCGGCAAAGACCGAATTTTACGGAACGTTTATCATGTTCCAGGAATGACAAAGAACTTGTTGTCTGTGTCACAACATACAGCTTTAGGGCACTATGTTTTGTTCGGCCCAAATGATGTGAAAGTTTATAAAGACGTAGATGTTTAAGGAACTCTCATATTTGAAGGAAGAAAAGTTGAGTCAATATATGTCTTATCAGCATAAACAACATATATTGACAAAATAAAGAAGCATGATACTTCGGATATCTGGCATGAAAGACTCGCTCATGTTGGATACAACAAACTTGGAGAGATGTCTAAGAAAGGGCAGTTGATTGGCCTGCCCAAACTTGAGGTACGTACAGACAAAGTATGCTCAAGATGTCAATATGGAAAGGCACACAGGAGGCCATACAAAGAATCAAAATATAGAACTAAAGCACCATTCGATCATGTGAATTCAGATGTATTTGGGAAAGTACCTGACCCATCAGTTTGAGGTAAATGGTATTTTATCACATTTATTGATGATTTTTCAAGGTATACTTGGGTCTATTTCATGAAAGAGAAGTCTGAAGCACTTGAAAAGTTCAAAGAGTTTCACCAGATTGTGAGAAAAGAACTTGGGTATAAAATTCAGTGTCTACGTACTGATAATGGTAGTGAATATACATCTGACATGTTTATGGCATACCTGAGACAACATGGTATTCAAAGGCAATTCACATGTGCCTATACGCCACAACAAAATGGAGTGGCAGAATGAAGAAAGCGCCACATAGCAGAAACATGTCGAAGGATGATGCATGCAAAGAACATGCCACCAAGATTTTGGGCCGAGTGTGTCAACACCGCTGTTCACACAATTAATCAACTACCAATGCCGAGATTTAATTTTAAGTCTCCATATGAAATACTTCATAAAAAGAAGCCATATGTGAGTTATTTTAGAGTATTTGGTTGTATATGTTATGTCTTTATATCTGAGCAACATAGGACTAAGTTCGACAAGAAGGTACAAAGGTGTGTATTTGTCGAATATGATACATATCGAAAGGGATGAAGATGTGCTAATCCAAGCACAAGACAAGTTCATGTTTCTCGCGATGTCATCTTCGATGAAGCGTCGTCCTGGTTGTCAGAAGAAAAGAAGGCACTTCCAGATTCTCCAGTTTTTGAAAGAGATGTGCACAACAAAGTTTAATTTGAGATGAATCAAGAAGAGCCTGAGCCGGAAGACATAAAAACAAGATGATGAGATAAACAAGTTCATAGCTCAAGACAAGAAGAACGTGAAAATCCATGGAGAACAGGAGTCGGTCATCTTCAACAAAGAAGTGCAGAAGAAGAAAGACCATGACAATTTGAAGAGTCAGAAGAAGCACCCATAACATTAAGAAGATCGACGAGAATACCAAAACCAAATCCCAAGTATGCAGATGCAGACTGTGCCATCATGGAGGAGATTGAGCCAGCTTCTTTCGAAGAAGCAAAAAATGTTGAAAAGTGGCAATCAGCAATGAAAGATGAAATAAAGGCATTGGAGCATAACGAAACCTGGGAGCTCGTACCAAAGCCTGCAGGAGTAAAGCCCATTACTTGTAAGTGGGTTTACAAAATAAAAAGAAAGACAGATGGCTCAGTTGATAGATATAAGGCTCGACTAGTCGCGAGAGGATTTTCTCAGCAGTATAATATTGACTTTGAAGAAACTTTCAGTCTTGTTGCAAAGATCACATCCGTACGTATTCTTATAGTCATTGCTGCAAGCAAATCCTGGAAGCTATGGCAAATGGATGTGAAAAATGCTTTCTTATGTGGAGATCTTGACCATGAAATCTATATAGAGCAGCCTGAAGGATTCAAATCTCCAAACAAGCCAGACTACATTTGCAAGTTAAGAAAAGCACTCTATGGACTAAAGCAAGCACCCAGAGCATGGTACGGAAAAATGGCTGAATTTTTGGTATTTAGTGAATTTCAAGTCTCCTCAGCAGATTCAAGTTTCTTCGTCAAGGCAAGAGGTACGAAACTTACTATTTTGTTAATTTATGTTGATGATTTAATTATTATTGGAGATGACAATGAAGAAATTAATCTCATTCATGAACATCTCACAGTGAGATTCGAAATGAAAGAGCTGGGGGAGTTGCGACACTTACTTGGATTGGAAATTGATAACAAAGCTCAATGATTATTTTTAAGTCAGAAGAAGTATGCTCATGACTTACTACATAAGTATGGTATGCTCAGTTGCAAACCTATCTCAACACCAATTGAGGTAAATGCAAAACTTAGAATTGATGAAGGAGACAAGCTAGATGATGTTACTATGTATCAACAACTAGTTGGAAGCCTAATCTACTTAACATTATCAAGACCAGACATTGCCTATGCAGTTGGTGTTGTGAGCAGTTCATAAAAACTCCAAGGAAGCCACATTTAGAAGCATTAAAAAGAATATTAAGGTATATCAAAGGAACTCTGGACTTTTGTATATTTTAGGGAAAAGGAACAACTTGTCAAGTTGTTGGTTATTGTGATGCGGACTATGCTGGAGACTTATCAACTCGAAGATCGACCACTGGATATATATTCAGTCTTGGAAGTGGTGCGATTTCATGGTGTAGTAAGAGGCAGCCGACAGTTTCACTGTCTACAACAAAAGCTGAGTATATAGCAGCATCTCAAGCAGCACAAGAAAGTGTGTGGTTGATGCGACTGCTGGAAGACATTAAACAAGATGTGAATTATGCAGTGAGACTATACTGTGATAATCAAAGTGCAATTAGACTTGCAGAGGATCCTATCTTCCATGCTCGGACAAAACATATAGAGATGGAGCATCACTTTATTAGAGAAAAGGTACTCAAAGGAGAGATTCAGTTGCAGGCTTCAGAAGATCAAATCGATGACATATTTACCAAAGGCTTGCCAGTACAAATATTCACCAAGTTTCGAAGAATGTTAAGAGTTCCGAGTAAAGAATCAGGTAATGAGGGGCAGATTGAAGAAAGTCATCACCGACTCTTGATATGAGTCGAGAAGACTCACGAAGCTTTGAGCCTCTTTTTCAAAGTCGGTGGATTAAGTCAGTGAAAGCCTCCTCTCTTAAGTCGGTAGCTGTAATGATTAAGAAAAATAAAAATAAAAATAAAAAACAAAAATGTATAGAAATTGGTGGAAGCATCCACCACCGACTTCCTCATCCTTATAAATAGGGATGATGGGCATAATGTGTGATATAGAAAATCAAATTGAGTGATTTTTGTTGTGAGTTGAGTGTGCTCCATTTGTGAGCTTGTGAGTGTTAGCTCGTGTGTTCACTTCGTGACCTCGAGTGTCGAAGTTTCAAGTGTGTGCTGTCAGGATGTTGGGTGTTTTAGCTCACTACGTGAGCCGAGGTGAGTTTTCTTAAGCCCTCTTTTGTAATATCCAGTTTGATGAATAAATAGCTTACATTTTAAAGAATACTTTGTCAAAGTTATTATTGAGTATCATTTTGGATGTCTGAGACTCTGCTGGATTTTTTTCGCATAAATTTGAGTTCGGATTTGAGTTATATCTAGGGTCTGCATTACGTTTTCCAACAATTTAGTGGCATTCCACCTTGCTGTCCAATGGGCTCCTCAGTATTTCGTCTGCTTCTTCCAGAAAAGGATGCTGGACACAAAGGTGCCCAAAGAGAAACAGTTGAATTAATAAGCATGAGAACAACCTCAGACAGTTGAACCATATAAACAACAACAAAAATTAGGTAAAGATAAGAAATGTCCATTGAAAGTAGTCAAAGCAAATGTAAATCAAGCCCGAAAAGACAAATACTTCAAGCAAATCAGCCTTGAAGCTTCCACCAACAAGTCAAACTCACAAGCCCTCAAACAAGAGGTGAAGAAGCACTTAAATTGATCACAATAAGAGATACATAAAGTAGGCTAAAAAGCCATGCCAAAACAAAGGAGAAGCTGCCCTATTTATAGAGGAGAGGGCCAAAGAGAAGGAGGAGGCAGTCCCAATGGCTAGAAATTTAGCCGTTGGGACTAGTCTCCCTCTAGGTAAAACAGAAAAAGGAGAGGGATAAAAGGGGAAAAACGGAAAATGAACTAAAAGAAAAGATACATAAAGAAGGTAAAAATTACATAAGTGTCCTAAGTACCCAAAAGATATAAAATATATATATACATATAAAGCATATATTAGATGACTAATATATGTGATATATATAAATATATATATGTATACATTTGGGATACATACATTCTAACACCCCCCTCAAACTTACGGTGTGATAACCGAAAGTTTGCCAAGGAGAAATTTGAATCTGGCAGCAGCAAGAGCTTTAGTGAAGAAGTCGCCAAGCTGATACTCTCATGGAACATAGGAGAGATCAATGTTTTTCTGTAAGAATTAATTAGTTGCACTCTCCCCTGCTTTACCTTCACGATGCATTACGTTTGCAGATTTCTTAATTTATTATCTCGTGACTGCAAAAATAACAAGCTATAATCTCCTTCCTATGTAGGGGAGCATAAAACGTAAGCCTTGGTGGACATTTCTTATCATCGGTGCGGCTACTCTAGTACTCTTAGCAGCCGCCTGTGCATGGTGCCTTCTTTGGGTCAGAAGGTGACATTTGGGTATGTAAATTTAATGAAGCCAGAAATATTTGATACTTAACTTTTCATTTAATCTTGGTTGGTGTTGTACTTAATTATCTTTGTAGAGAAGCTGAAATATAATGTAGAAGCTGACGATGATGTTGAAAACACAACCGAGGAGGCAGATCATGATTTGCCACATATCAGCTTATGGGCAATACAGGATGCTACCAACAATTTCTCAGAGGCAAATAAGCTGGGAGAAGGTGGATTTGGACCTGTGTACAAGGTTAGCTAGAATGCCTTGGTTTTTCCTCTTTCATTTTTATCAATAATAGAACGAAGGGAAGTCCCTAGTTGGAGGCCAAACTTCTTCTTACTTAAGTTCCAAAAGCAGAAAACAGTATGTTTTAGAATTTCACATATGCATTCTGGGTGCTTCGGAATCATTTGATGCCTCATCTTATTATCATCCTATACAGCATTTATAGAGAACCTATTTCTATGAAAAAGGTTCCCCTCTTCTTTTCTGCTAGGCTAGGCTTAAGGGAGTTCACACATATGAATTCATGCACAATAAAAGCCTTGATTACTTCCTTAAAGGTTAGTCTGTATTTTCGTTCAACACATACGCATACACACACACACACACACACACACACACACATATATATATATATAAATGTATCCATCACATGACAGGGTTACAAGTAAAGTCTAGGAGATGTTAACAGCACTTCTAATCTTTCTATGTGTGTGTGTGTGTGTGCGTGTAAGAGAGAGAGCCTAATCAAACTATGCATCTTTGCTTGCAGATCTAGATCACAGTGTATTGTTGGATTCGGAAAAGTGATTCAATATAATCATGGGAATTGCAAGGGGTATCCTTTATCTGCATCAGGATTCTCGGCTCAATGGTCCACCGGGACCTCAAAGCTGGGAATGTATTGTTGGATGAGCAGATGAATCCTAAGATTTCTGACTTCGGAATGGCAAGGACTTTTACAGGAGTTCATGGCCAAGCAACTACCAGCACCGTTGTTGGCACATAGTATGTATTGCTTGATGAGAGTTTGAAATTACCATTTGTCACTTCACAGTGGTTTTTCTTTTTATTCAAAACTTCCATAATTCTGCATTGTCACCAAAGAGATGTTTGCTAGGTCACACACTAAGCTTCTTTTGCAAATAACTATTATAGTTTAGCTGTAGTGTCGGTGTCTTGATTCTGTCTTGTCTCATTGGTCCAAGTCCAGCTTCTGGTTTTCCATCATTGCTATCCCACTTCTGTAAGCAGTAGTATCCTTTTCTGATCCTCCTTCATCTTGCTATTCTTTACTTTGCTTGTACAGCTATTTTCTGGAAAAAAATGGAGACCTCGTTGCTCACATCCTGCTATGCATGTTAAGTTTAAATTTAGCAAGTTATATCAAGTTTAAATTTAGCAACTTATGTCAACTTTTATATTAATTTACAAGAACTTGGCTTCAGTCTGCCTAATCTTGAGTTCTTGCTTATGTGAAAAAGGAATGCCAGTTTGAAGTTTTATATTGAAGTTGCAGGAATCATTAAATTTGGATTATTGGATAAGTACTTAACCAGCACTACTTTTCTTTCAGTGAGTATATGCTTTTGATGGCATTTTTTCAACCAAATCGGATGTCTATAGCTTTGGTATTCTGTTATTGGAGATCATATGCGGCCAACTAAATTTAGAGTTTCAACTTTCTCACCCCGACCAGAATTTGATTGTTCATGTCTCTCTCTCTCTCTCTCTCTCTCTCACACACACACACACACACACGCACACACACATCTTTAAACTAGAAGTTTTATCATATAAGTTGGACGGCAAAGACTAATGTATCTTAACACGATCAGTAAATCTGAGTGTCATGTTGTATAATTTTCGAATGTTGAATTCTTACTTTGTCTTGAAATATATATTTTTTCAAAATAAATACAAATCAAAATTTTCTTGCGTCATTTACAGAAAAAACTAGTTGTTTTTCGTGCTAACAAGTTTATTGTATTTTTTATTACTTGGAAACAGTTCCTTCGCTCTCCCCGTACCTAAAGCACCCGCTTATTCACATATAATTAGTACTTCTGCACAATTAAACCCACAGCTTTCTTCTCTTCCGATTGCTTCACCTACGCCAAGTTAAGCATGCCACTAAATGTTGACTGCATGTCAGTACATAAGACTGTTTGTCAATGTCCTTGAACTTAAAAGTATATGTAAAGCGTTTTTGCATTTGCTGTTGTTGTGTCCTTTAATAAGTAGAATATATTCTTTTATCTCCTCTTTAATTATTGAGATGGATCACATAAATGGTTGTAGCAAAGATAAGTGTATGTGTGTGTGTGAGAGAGAGAGGGAGCACCAACTTGGCTGTCTCTAATTGTGGGTTGAAATATGTCGAAAGTATCGGCAATGGAGACCCCGATATTGCAAGTGGTTGTATGGAAATTAGCTCTTTAGCTTTGGTACCTTTGTAAAATACAAAAATCAAGATGGACGGTCTTCTATAATTGAATAAAAAGATTGTGCAACTCTGCATAAATTATGTATGTAAAGGAAGATTTATGTATCACCATCATGATCTGAAAACAGCCAAATAAAAGCACTACAATTGTATTATTTCCAATAACCCACCTTATTATATTATGCCCGGTATCGTGAACGCTTCCCTGAAAAAAGGGCGGTGGGATCGGAGTCCAGCCCGTCGGGTCAGAGATAAATGAAGGGCCGAAGGATGACTGCCTAATCGAACGAAAAGTGATGCCAAGAAGCGTTTTGACTGACCGACCAGTCTACATTCAAAGCCAAAAATATATAAAATAATTGCACCATAAGTTAGGTACTCCTCAGGATAGTTAAAAAAAAAAGTGAAAAATCTCTATGGTATCAGCCGAAGTTTTTTTATTTTATTTTATATACACCAATGGCATTCTTTTAACTTGCTTAGAAATTTCGTCGTAACAAAGTTTCTGCTGAAATCATTTATCACCACACACACTGGGATTCTCATTTTTCTAAATCATTCCTATAGTTCTGGACATTATAATGATGAGTCATGACGTGTCCACCATATGTTAGGTTCACAAAAACGAACTTCGAAATGCCAAAAGATCCGAACAATATTAATTTCCCAAACTTCATAACTGGAAACACCTTTTCTTTTTCCTGGAGAATTTTACGTATTAATAATAAAATGAGAAACCAGGGCATTTATAGTGGTTGGTTCCATCTGATAGCAGCCAAGAGTGTAGATTATCATAGTTTAGCATTTTCAATTTCCATTGGTTTAACATAGTTTAGCATTTTCAATTTCCATTGGTTTGACATTGCATCTGCTGTGAGGATGTGGACTACATGACGTCCTTTTCGATGGAAACTCAGCATAGGTTTTAGATCGAGTAATGTATTCGTACGTTCATGTAAGAAGGTGGTACACGATGCCTGCTAGAAAACACGAGACATTAGTTTGAAAACATTTCCAGTCCAAATTCACACACTACCGATTGACCCTAGTCTTCCCAGCTATAGAAAAATTGCTAACAATTTGAAACGAGTCATCCAGTCAGGTCAAATTTTCTCAAGCCTGAACACCTCGTCATTCAAGTGTTAGTAAGACTTCATCACTCGCTTGAGCAAACAGATGAAATCAGAAACCGCAGTTTCTTTATCTGCAAGGAGCAGAACTCTAGCAGACAAGATATGAAATCAGAAACCTTTGTTTTACTAAATGAGTAAATGGATGTGAAATATTAATATGAAATTTAAAACCGGAATACAAAATAACCCTGGATATGAAATTTTGCAATTAACCACCTTTTCCTTGATGATATTTATTTATTTTCTGTTTTCCTAATTAATTCCCATGACTTGGCTTTACAAATGACAACATATTAAATCTATTTTCCTTTCAATGCAGGGAAGCCATACATGGCATCATAAGCCTTGGTGCACATTTATTATCATCAGTCTGATTAGTTTAGTACTCTTGGCAGCAGCCAGCGCATTGTGCCTGCTTCGGATCATGAGAAGGCGACGTTTAGGTATAAATTAAACGTAATGAGCTCAGAAAAATTATTATATAATAATTATCTTTTTCATTTGATTAAACATGGTTGATAGTGTCTTAGCCATGATCAAGATCATCTCACTATCATTAATATGCCATCTAATCCCTGAATAGTACTTAATTTTCATTTAAGCATGGTTGGTACTGTATCTATCTATGCCTCATCAGGATTCTCGGCCCAACGTCGTCCATCGGGATCTAAAACATTTTGTTGGATGAGCAGATGAATAAACATTTTTGTTGGATGAGCAGATGAATCCTGAGATTTCTGACTTCAGAATGGCAAGGATCTTCACCGGAGTTCACGGCCAAGCAGCTACCAGCGTCGTTGCTGAAACATAGTAAGTATGACCGCATTATATGCTGAGAAGAGTTCATTTTAAACATTTACTACTTTGGGGACGGTTTCTCTTTCTGTTCAACAGACTGATATATGGTTTGACTTTGTCACTGCGGAAAGATAAGGCCAAGTCACTTTGCTGCGCAGCTCCTTTATCAAAATAACCTTTTATAATTTAGCCGTTGTGTAACAGTAACGCTTCATTCTGTCTAATCTCTGTTTCTTGCATATTTATATAGAAGTCGCAGGTGTCATTACATTTGGAATGTTGGACACCGTACAGCAAGACAAACATACGACTTAGGGCAGAGTGAAAGTGAGTCCATATCCATCTCATTAAAATAATTGAGAATTTCAGAATGAGTTCGTCTTTTCAATGTTATGTCATTTGTGAAGTACACTTTATTTTTCTCTCGCTGTCGCTAATGAGATCAATCACATAAAGGGTTATAGCAAAGATGTATATGTATGTGCATATCTGTGTACTGGTTCCAGACCCAAATTCGGCCGTGCACAGCTATAACCTATTGGATCCATTTGGACCCAAATGTTCTTCTGTTGCATCTTTGTTGTCCATCTATCATTTGTACTTTTGTGGATCTGTGATTCATATGCATTGAATTTAATGGCAGTTCCCCTTGTGTGAACATGGCTTTAGGTCTAGCCTCGTGACAAACACGTATATGTAAAGACGGCCACAAACGCATAAAGTAATAATGGAAGAGAGAGAAAGGGGAAGAGGGGAGGGGACAGTCTACAACTTTGTTCCAGAACCACTGAAGAACACCCCTTCAGCCCAACTCCCTACGCCATGGACAGTAGCACCCACAGAGATTACACAAGAGACCTAATTCAGAAAGGGAGGGTAGGTTACCTTGTTGGCATCTTGCTTCTGGCTCTTATGCAAAAGTTTGCTAAATAAGCAAACGGCGACAGCCAACTTGGTTTATCCTTTTTGGGTCGCCTAGAAGTTGCCCGTCTGCGACACCCCGTCAAGTCTGCAGTTTGGGTTCTCTTCCAATTGAGCAGAGGATCAACAACCCTCTCATATTTGGCCACTGTGGTGCACCACCAATTAACGGTGGGCGCAAACTGCAAAGTGATGATCCAGGGTCTTCACCATGGCACTCCTCAATACTCCCCCTTTTAGCACCTGCAATCCACATACGGTAGACCTTTTCAGTGAGAGATCGAACTGTTGCAGTCCACAAGATAGAAGGAAATGATGCTTCTGGCTGGATACTGCGGTAAGATCCCTCCAGTGGATTTACCTGACCAAGGTAATTTCTGAATCTACGTCTGTTAAGGTATCGTGAATGCGAAAAAGAGAGAAGCAATCACTGATAGGTTCCTCCAAGTCAATTTTTGTCCTTATGTTGGCAACATCACAGATCCTGATAGCGATGCAACGTGTGGATTTAACTTTTAATAAACAGGGGAATTTCCAAATTGGCCAACTAGTTGGAGAGAGAGAGAGAGAGAGAAGCTGCGTTGTTGCTTTCTCAAGTTCTCAACCTCATAGTTCTCAACCAACGAGGATGGAGTTTTGCTTTTACACATGCTCCCACCATAAAAACCTTGGAGAAGTAGAAGCGGAAAATGATAGGTATACATGTTCCAGCAACCACAGTTGACCCACCCTTAATCATTCCTCGAAACTAAGTAAAATAGATAAAGGATGTGGGCGCTTGCTCAGTTCTCTCATATCAACATTCCTCTCCCTTTCCTTTAGGGGCACCTTTTCTTTGCCAGATTTTGTGGCCCGTCTTGTGCAACGGGACGTCCAGTTTACCATTCGGTTGAAGCGCTGCTGCCCATCTGCGGCTGGGTGACTGTGCCGCTCCATCTTTCCTCTCTCTCTTATTTTCTGTGCATTGTATTGTATATTTCTTTTTCCTGCTTCTGTTTTTGCGGTTTGTTTTTTGTGGATTCTTTTGTACCTAGGGGACCTCTTGTCCCCAATTTTTGTTATATATTCTCATTTTATCGGCTCCCTTTCCTTCCTCTCTCTACTTTCCGATTGTCATCAAAACTGTCTTCCACAACAAATTTTCTGCTTGGTTGGGATCATGGAGGACGTCCTGCACACTACTCATTATGTTAAATGATAGAGAGAAGGAAAAGGGAAAAATAGCAAGAGAGAGGGAAAGAGTGAAGACGGAAGATTTCCTCATTCCATTTCAATGTGTTGAAGTCTTACCCAATGTAAGGTATTTATACAAGATTCAATGCTCATCTTTCCTAATTTCTAGAATATGCAACAGAAAGATAAACAAGGCAAGATAGAGAATCATCAACGGGATAAGGCAAGATCACAGCTAATCCGTTTCCTGAAATCTCAATGTTGCTGATTCTTGATCTCCTTCATGAAATCACGATGCTGATTTGTGTAACGTCTAACACTCCCCCACAAGTTGGTGCTCCGGGATCTAGGAGGCCTAACTTGCTTCTCAATTTGATGAACACTTCTTTACCTAAAGCCTTAGTGAAAATATCAGCAATCTGATTTTGAGTATCAACATGTTTGGTACAAATTTCTCCGTTCTGAATCCTCTCCCTTATAACATGGCAATCAATTTCTATATGTTTGGTCCTCTCATGAAATACGGGATTTGCGGATATGTTAAGTGCTGCCAAATTGTCGCAATATAATTCCATTGGTTCTTGATGTTTGATTCCAAGATCGCTTAACAAATATTTTATCCAAATCATCTCGCATGTTGTTATGGCCATTGACATGTACTCTGCTTCTACAGATGACCTGGAAACTGTGGTTTGCTTTTTTACCTTCCATGATATTGGGTTCTCTCCAATAAAAACGCAAAAGCCTGAAGTGGATCTTCATGTCATTGGGCAGGCGGCCCAATCTGAGTCACAATAAGCTTTGATAGAAACTTTACTAGATGATGATAAAAATATTCCAAAGCTTGGTGTGGATTTGATGTACCGAAGAATTCAAAAGGCTGCGTCTAGATGCGAGTTACTGGGTTGCGACATGAACTGACTTAGTATTTGGACACTGTGAAGGATGTCAGGCCGTGTGATGGTAAGATGAACGAGTCGTCCAATTAATCATCTATAAAATGTGGGATCTTTTAGTGGTTGGCCTGCTTCATCATCAAGTTTCAAATGTTGTTCCATGGGAGTCTCACTAGGTTTGGCACCGCTATACTCTGCCTCGCTGAGGATGTCCATGTTGTATTTCCTTTGAGATAAGAATATGTGTTAACACCCCAAATTTTTCCACATCAAAATTGAAGCAACATGAAAATTTCACAAAAGAATTGTGAAAATTTGCAATTTCAAAGCCAATTTCGAATCTAAAGAACAATTTAGATTCAAAACATAAATTTCAATCATGACATGAATCCCAATGCAGGATTTGAGTCCAAATTCAATTTCAAATGTCATTTGACATCCAAATTCAATTGCAAATGTCATTTGACATTCAAATTCAATTGCAAATGTCATTTGACATCCAAATCCAATTGCAAATGTCATTTGACATCCAAATTCAATTGCAAATGTCATTTGAAATCCAAATCCAATTGCAAATGTCATTTGACATCCAAATCCAATTGCAAATGTCATTTGAAATCCAAATCAAATTGCAAATGTCATTTGACATCCAAATCAAATTGCAAATGTCATTTGACATCGAAATTCAATTGCAAATGTCATTTGACATCCAAATCCAATTGCAAATGTTATTTGAAATCCAAATTCAATTGCAAAATTCAAATTTTGATTTAAATCCAAGAATTGGATCTAATTCAGTCTAGATTGCTACGTGGGACCCACATGTGGGCCCCACCTATCCCGTGTGGTGAAGAGCCCCCCAGGGGTCACCCCCCAATTTAAAAAAAATAAGCAAATATTTTCTCCCAATTAAATAAAAAAACCATTTTCAAGGTGAAATGAATGACATCATAACTAAAAACCTAGGAAAAGGGAAACATTTATGCATCTCTCTCTTCTTTAACTAGGTCATCTTTAAAGAGTTTTCAATATTCGAAAAGCAATAACTAGGTTGGTAAAACCCACTTAATTCAAGTAGGTTCGACCCTAGGCTCAGTCAACATGAGCTCAGCTTCGCAAGAAAAGGTAGGTCTGAAACACCCCATAAGTTTAGTCCCGTGTCGAAGATTTTGAGGAATCTTCAAGGGTTTATAAAGGGAGTCATTGATGAGAAGATTGTCCTGGTTCTTAGCCTTTTTAGGTTTGGAGCCGAAACTGCTAGGGGGCGGGTTGGGATCCGCCGAACCAGGGGGCCCGAGCCCGAGAGTGGGTCGGGTTGTTACAAGGTCTGTCTCAGAATACAAGTTTTGGACGAAAATAGACTTTGACCGAACCAAACCCACTTTGGCTAAACTCAGTGAAAGTACAATTTAGCTCAATTAAGAGCTTTCTTGGCTCAAATTTATCAAATTACCTCAAACAAAGTTAAACTACTTGCAAATGAGCTTTGACTTTGGTCAATTGGTCGAAATTGACCAATTTGGACAATTTTACTCTTCTCTGGTCAAATTGAGATTACAGAGCCTAAATTGGTTTAAGAAAGGTAAAGAAACATTTGGATTTGTCAAATACATCAATCAAATACCAAATTTAAATTGAATATTTCAAACGAAAGTTTGATTCAGTTGAAATTCAGTTTCAACCAAATTTTAAACGAAAATACCCTTTTCGAGACAAATTTGATAAAATTTTCAAATTTTATTTTGAATTATCATAATTCAATGGCATTTGGAGCTTAATAACTAGGTTTTAACCTAACAAACTTGATTTCAAACAAAAAAAATAAATAAAGAGCATAAAATAAGGAAAAACCCTATGCAAGGGCATTTTCGTTTGAATTTTTGGTCAAAGTTGATCAGCTAGATCTGAACCAAGTTGACCAACCTAACCCAGCTCACCTAGCTCGTGTAATTGAGATAAGAATGATTAAATAGAGTCATTTAAACTCATTTAATCCATTTTTCATCTCCCTAAGCCTTGATTAATTTTTCAAAGCAAATTTAAGGAGGCGGTTGAACCCACCTCCTCCTCTATATAAACCTCCCCTTAGACACCAAGGGGGCATACGAAAATTTGAGGTATTCCATCAAGTGTTCCAGCCAAGGAGGAGCAAGCAGATTCGTCCAAGCGTTCTTTTCCCTTTTCTTTCATTTTCTCCTTCATTCTCTCTATCGAGTTTGCTAAGTTAGGGTGCTTAAGTGAACCCTTACTTAGGATTTTCGTGGAGAAAAGCTCTCTTCTTTTCTACCCCAAATTCCAGCAAGCAAGCTATTCTTTTTCTAGCTTTGCTAAGCTTGAATCCATGTTTGGATTCTTGCTTAGGATTGCTCGATTTAGAAAACAAGTGAAGACGAAGGACAAGCATCAAGACCCACCGCAAGGTAGGTGATTTTTACTCACTTCTCTTCTACTTTAGCTTCTTGTTGGTTTTTTTTAATTCCAGCAATTTGTGGGAGGGTTTATTTCATTTGTTTCATGGCTGGGAATGATGTCCAGCTTGAAAAAACCTACGACTAAATGCACATGTTAATGCATAATACATGCATACGTCGGTTTTTCTTAAAGATGAACCCATGTATCAAATTTTGAAAAGGGCCCCAAGGCCACGTCCCTTTCAAAACAACAAGCTTAAAACCATTTTAGACTCCCCACCATGAGAGAATCCCACGGTGAGAAAGTGATTTTGCTGTAATATACATATGGTAAAAAAAAAAGCCTATTAAGGATGGATGCATTCTCATGAATGTAATTCAGACCATGTTTCATAGGAATTGGTTTAAGAATGTCAAAGTTTATATATTTGAAATGTCAATGATCCTAGAATCATCCAAAGAAGTTAATGATTTCATTAGTATAAAATCTGAAATTTGAATAGATTTAAAAGACTTATCGTTTCTATCAAAGAAACAAGCCTTTATTGGAATCAATGTCCACAATTTTTAGCTATCTAAATCAACACAAGGTCTGATTTTTTTAGCTATTTTGAGACAAAAGTGGATGTCATCCACGTCTCCCATTTATTTCAAAGATTGAACTTGGCATCATTTATATATTTTTCATCATTTTGATAATTTTATGTCAAGTCTCAAGCTTATGGACTACATCTCTAATTCATGTGCTTATCATATAATAAGCACATTTAGAGAAAGTCCTACAATTTAATTAAAATCAATCTTTATATGTAGATTCTATGATGTGAAATTACAATATGGACTTTGAGAGATTATGAGAGAGTGAAGAATGTATGTTTCATATGAATGAAATTTGAGAGATTATGAGAGAGAGAAGAATGAATGTTCCATATAGTTTTTCTTCTTGTTTCATGCCTTCACTTTCACCCAAAATCAATAGCACCACATGCACATTCTCAAGAAGTTAAGTGATTCGAATTTGAGTTGCAAAAAGTGACCAAGTCATATTGCAACAAGAATTTGTAAACTTCTCTTAACTTCAAAAGAAAACACAAACAATGCATTCTTATTTTGGCCAAAGTATGTTTGGAAAACAACATGTTTTCTAACAATTTGAAACCTATGTTTTATAAAGAGAATGAACTCTACCAAACCAAATCACATGATTTGGCAAAAGAAGCATTCAAAAATCAATTTCCTTTGCTAAGGAAACTTAGCTATTTTCCAAAAGTTGATCATAATTTCAACTCATGAATCATCTAGAGTTCACAACAAAGAACTCAATTTCAATCTTCAAAATCCTCAAGAATTGTGGCGCAAAAACAAGAGTTTTGAACAAACTTGAAAACCCTCCAATCTTCAAATGAATTTTGGTTCTTGAATCCAAAACCTCAATGCACAAGCATATAGGATTGGCATCAATAACTTGTACATGATCCAAATGATCCTTAGTCCTTGGTCTAATTACCCCTGTTAAAGGCGGCAGGAACGGTTGGACCTCGTACCGACGGGTAGATCCCTTTCTCTTGAAAATTTTTCTCAAAACCCCAATTTTAAAAGAATTTTGCTGATTCGCATTTTGAGCTCCTTGAAAAAGGGGTGGGGTGCGAACAATATGCCCTGTTTGGAATGGGCAACTTCAATGCCCAAGAAATATTTTAATGTGCCCAAATCTTTTAGGCGAAACTTGCCATTGATGACAGAAGAGGAAGCATTTTGAATAGTTTGTGGTTGTCTTCAAAATTGTGTAGGGGATAATGATGGCGGTGAGACATCGAACGAAAGTTTCCAACGCACTTGTCATACATATTTTGATATTTAAAAATGCATTTTTTTTAATTTTAATTAAGAAATTAAAGAGTTGGCCTCCACCTAGAAACTTGGCTTCATTATATTATTGACAAAAAAGAAAGGAAAAAGGCCAAGGCCCAAGCCTATTCCAGCTCCCTTGTAGACAGGACCATCCATCCACCTTCTCCAGCTTACTTGCCTCTGAGAAATTGTTGGTAGCTTCTTTTGTTGCCCTTAGGCTGATCTGTGTTAACTTATATTCTGCCTCCTCAATGGCATTTCCAACATCATGTTCATCAGCTTCTATATTATGGTTTAGCTTATCTACAAGAATCATAGGAAGATGGGACACATAGATAAGTACAACATGCACCAACCATGATGAAATGTACAAATAGGTATTAATTAATCTCTCTGGCTTCATTATGTTTTTTACCTATATGTTGCCTTCTAATCCATAGCAGGCACAATGCGCAGGCTACTACCAAGAGTACTAAACTGATCACACTGATGTCAGGAAACATATTCCACCAAGACTTACGATCACGCTTCCCTGCATTGGAAGAAGAATACTTATAGATTGTTATTTATAAGGGCATGGTATGATTAATGGAAAACTGAATATACAAGGCAAAGCAGGACAAAGTGAAAGCTGAGTGCAGAATTTCTTATACAAAGTTATATCTTATGTTCATGTTTTAAATTTGAGCATGAGTATAGATGCAGTCTTCCTATTTAAAATAGAAAACTATTTCCTAGATAAGTTATTCCTCATGCTCAAGCTAATATTTTATTAACTTAAAGAGCTTGCAGAAACTTCGTAAGTCATCTTTCGTTTCCCATAAAATCCCATCAAGACATGCAAAGAGGCTGAGGAAAGAGTAGATTTCTAGGTTTTTCACAATAGGGATAGCTACAGTAGTAGGAAAGAAATATAAAGAACTTAAGAAACAACAGTGATTTTTTGAGCAAAATAGGCACTTTCTTTATTTGCAACTGTATTGCACCGCATCTATATTGTTAGATGAAGACTGGAAAATTGATCCTCATAACAAGTGGAAACTTCTCTATAAACTGGATGAATTGAGAAGGAGCAGACAGAAAGCTAGTGACACTGACAGGCCTCCTTACAAAGAAACTGTGAAGAAAAATGAGTAGGAACAGGGGAAATGTGTGCTATGTGAAAACGAAAATAATACTTTCCCAGGCTCCAACAAAATTTATCTTTATCTAGTAGGAGGGCACCCCTTCACCACTCTTTGGAAAAAGGCCGTATTACTGTCCCCCTCTCGGAGCCATTTAATCCTAGCCTTTTGTCTCCACTGACTTTCTTCTTCCAAGAATGCAGTTGACAACTCTTGCCTAAGCAGCATTTCCACTTGAGCCGCAGAACTATCCCCCGCTTCACATCTAATTTGGGTGTCCTCGAGCAACTACTTTAGGTCGTTGATGCGATGAGCCATGTCCCCAAACTGGTGTTTGTATCATCTGGATAAATCTTTCCTTACTCTTTCAAGCTTCGAGATAACCCTAATTAGGGGGCTGCCCAGATCACGATGAGACCAAGCTTTAGCTACTATCCTATGTCTCTCAGGTAGCCGAGCCCAACTACTAAAAAACCTAAACAGTCTAGGGCGAGTATGGCTGATATCAGAGAAGGATGTCAAGAAGACATGAGGCGAATGATCAGAAGAAGAACGAATCACCAACTTTAAGTTGATTTCTCTCTGACCATTGCTGACGCCATGCCGAGTTCAACAGACACCAATCCAACCTGCAGAAGATGGTTTCTCCATTTCTACGGTTATTAGTCCAAGTGAAAGTCCTTTTAGGATCTACCAAAGGATTAAAGTTATTGTTCGCTAGAAAGGAGGCAAAATTGTTGCAGGAAAAGAGAGAGGGACTTTTAACAGTTTTATCTTGTGGGGCCAACATGCAATTAAAATCACCCATCAACAAAGTAGGCTCTTGAAGATGTTGGAGGAGAGAACGAAGTTTCTGAAATTCCACCTACCTAGCATAGGGGTTTGTGGGAAGATTGATTCCTCCCTCATAGAAATTCTCCTGGGATCCTCTCCTAGAACAATTTAAGAAAATCCAACAATAATTTATCACTACAACTTGAGCTTTTAGCCTTGCTGGATCCCATGCACAAAAAATATGGGCAACCTCAAGGGACACTTGAGAATTGAAAACCATACTGTAATTCTTCATAGTAAGCTGCCATTGTTGGAGCTTGTTAGTAGAGAGCATGTATCGACTAAGCAAAACCAACCAGGGGAGAAAGCTTTGAGAAGAGATGAGGTTCCAGGTTAGCCTCCCGTCTAACCAACCTCCTTACATTCAATGACATGAAATTCATGGAATAGAATCAAATATGGGCATCACCCTCCTTAGTCTCATCCATAGGGCCCTTTTACGTTTGCTGCCCACACCTTCAAGGTCTTCATGCAGGAGAAGATTAAAGTTAGATGTATCCTTTACGATGTTCCGACCATTACTCCCCCTGCTTCCCCTCCCCCGGATTATGTGTTTAGCATCATGACTTAATCTGAATGGCCATGATGAGGATACCTCTGTTGCACCAAGTTTGCTTGAAGAACTAGCAACTCCATCTTGCCTCGGTTGACTAGGTGAAGAAAAGAAAACCCTGGAGGGACATCATAAGGGGAGTCCTGCACATCAGGAAGCTTGGAGGCGAAAGGATTAGGGAGGTGCTCAGTGGATATGTGAATGTTGTTTTGATCTTTTACTGAGTTTGACGATTTGTTTTTGCCCCTTTTTCCTTTGGGTGCACGAAAAGGAGTAGAACCTTCCTGCTCTAAGTTATGAGGCAACTTCTTTGTCCACTCCTTAGTTTTGTCATGGGGGCCATGATTCTCTTTTGTTTCTGCTAACACTTCAAACCTGTTGGCTGCAGTAAGGTGCTCCATTCGTGATCCGCTAGATGACCCATTTCCTCTATTGATGGAAATTCCAGTGACCATGTGGCCAACCTCTGAAGTTCTAGAGTCGTCTTTCACTTTTCAGTTAAGAATTTTAGGGCATTTTTCTGGTGGACGAGAGTTCACACCACACATACGACAGAACCGGAGGCGACCTTCATAAACAGTTGCTTGTGCGAGGATATGGCCACCTCCCAAGTCAATTTCCACCTCTGGCGGGAGTTCAGATTGTATGAGAAGATCCAATAGGATGCGAGCAAAATTAGTAAGAGACATTTGAACTGTAGGAGTGTCTGCCACAAGGAAGTCACCTTGTAGACCCATTGCCACTTCTTTGAAGATCCGACCAATCCAAAAATATGGTGGAAGGCCTGACAGCCTCTCCAACAAAGGAGCAGTAGTACTAGGATTATTCTCAAGTGGTTGGCCAGGGCTCCATAGGCAGCCACCAGAACCCTACCACCCACTTTCCAAGCTCGTTTTGAAACAACAAATTAACGACGATTGGAAGGGTTTTGTCATGCTTAGGAGGTCTTCTTTAGTCACTACTATTCTTGGCTGACCCTTACCGATAATAACTTTTAGAGGAGGCAGATCCTCTTCACGGGCTAAACCACACCCTGCAACACTCACCGCCCAAGATGAGGTTGAGGAACCCGCTTCTACCCACACTGTCAAGCGGCGCTAGATCACCCACTACGCCCAACGGCGCTGGATCCCCCACAAACTCATCTTGTCTAGTCATTCCCTCTTCACAACAAGTATCCCCTACAAGAGATTTCCCATGCCCAATAGCAGAGATCGCTTCTCTTCCTATTGTATGCCCCTTCGATTCCCCATTTCCAGAGGAGGGCAGAGACCGCTCTTCCGTCTCTCGCTCGCCTCCCACCCGAACCTCCTCTTCCTCCTGCTGCATAAAAACATCCATATCTTTAACAAGTAAAGGGGAAAGAAGAGAATACTTACCTTGAATGCGGCTGGAGTCCCCAAGCGGCAGAGGCTCCTCCTCCATAGGTGAAACACCAACCAGTGCAGCACCACCCCCTGCTCCATCTCCATCTCTGGAAGCCCACCGCTAGGGTAAGACCCAGACGGAGTCTCCCCTGTCTCCACGCTCCTCCTCCTCCTCACGCTCGATCTCAGGGGGAAGGACCCGCATGGAGCCTCCTCCTGCAACCGCAACCCCCTCCCACGCTCACTCGCCTCCCGGGGGAAGGACCCCCTGCTCGCCTCCTCCGTCTCTCACTCCCAGACTGTTAACGCGCACGTCGATTCCTCCTCATAAAAACAAAAATTTTCAAGATTTTGAGCACCATGACTCTCTCTCCCTCATATAATATATATATATATATATATATATATATATATATATATATATATATATATATATATATATATATATATATATATATATATATATATATATATATAAGAGTAACTCTCCTCATTCATGTTTGATTAATTGAGAGAAAAACAATAACTACAACAAATACACATTGTATTGACGGCCATGGTCGTTGGCAAAGCGGGTTTTTTTCTAATGGCTTTGATCGTTACCGTCCATCATGATAGACTAGACAACCCTTGCGAGTGAGCCGATATGCCAATGTGAAGTGATGTGCTAAGCATGTAGTGAAGAACAAATCATAATGATGAGTAAGTATTAAGACAAAAAATGTCAAGTATTAAAAATATCTATGAAAATAATGTTAAAAGTGAAAATGAACAATCAAAATAACAACTAAGCTGTAAAGAACCAATGTATACTATGGCTTGCATGTGCTTCATAGAAACAACGATGCTAATCTCTTCTGAGTGTTTTGACATGTTATCAGCACAATTTACGGAAACAAAAGGATAAATCTTGAATGGATGAGGATAAAATGCTCATAGAATTTTTTACAAAAAGTTATGGCAAAGAGAATTATGCATGACCCCATGAAATCAATAACCAAATAATTGAAATATGACAATGAAATAAAGATTAGTATGATCGATCTCACCAGATACAATAAATCTATTAATAAGGCGAAGATAGAGGCCAGCAGGGCCCTTGGCCCCCTCAACTTTTTCAATATATATATATATATATATATATATATATATATATATATATATATATATATATATATATATATATATATATATATATATATATATATATATATATATATATATAATTTAAAAAAAAATTAATTATATATAAATGTTTTGAAAAATTATATTGCAGCCCCTATTAAAATTTTGAAATTATCCTCATCTACCCTAACCTATTAAGCCAGAACTTGCATTTCAATGTTAGTAGCTAAGGTATGCTCATACAAAGGATAAGAAATGAGATTCATGAGAATACATTGGGAATTTCTATTGTTGGATATTAAAATTTAGCCAAACATTAGTGGGGATATTATTATTCCTATTATGAAATTTTTAAAAATTTTAAGCACTTCAATTCCAATTCTTACTAACGATATCAATGTCATGCCATGGGGATTGAAATTATAGCCCTATAATTCTTACTAACGATATCAATTCTTTCTAACATTATCAATTCGTTTAAATTTTATAACACTAAAAACCATTACAAAAAGTAGTTGCGGCCGTCTGAAACGGTCTTGATCAGTAAAATCTTAATTGAGACTATGTATAATTGGGTGGACTCTCCAATTAAGCCTCTCAAATAAGCTAATAAGATCGAGTTTTTCAAGGGAGGATAGGGCATCTTAGAAATTTTTTTTATAAGGTCTCTATAATTTATGCTTTTGATATCTTATAATTCCCTTTTCCGCTTTCTAGAAATTTCCTGTTTGACTTTATCATGGTAGTGTAGTCATTATACATTCCTTGCATGCACAAAAAATGTGCACGTAACCAGTTTCAGTATACATTCTCTATCATCCCATGAGAAGCATATTGACCATTTTGGCCCCGAACATATTTCTCAAAAGCATTAGAAGAACTCTATTGGCCAAACAGTTCAAATTGCTAACTTTGATTCTTTACAAGCTTAAGCTTACAGTTAAAAGCTTCTGATTGTAAGTATGGAGACCGGTTTCATATTGGTTATATTAATTGCACAAAAACGAAAAATTAGGAAGAATTTGTCTTTTATTAATTGCTAATGTAATTGTTAGGAAAATTTATTTTAAAGCAAAACTAAGGAAAGAAGAGATGGTGGCAGAGTGATATGGTGGTGGCAACAACCCTTGGCGACGGTGGTACAAATGGTGGTAATGGTGGCGACAAATGTCAATACTTTGCAAACGGCGGTTTTGGCTCTGACAAGTTAGGAGTAACGGAGGAAATAGAGATTACGGTGGAAAGATGGTGGTCATTTCGTGAGATGATAAAAATGGTAATGGCGGGGATGATGGCAGCGGCACTGTGGCAGTGAGACTATAAAGTTGGTGATGGCAGTGATACTGGTGCAGATGCCTGTGATGGTCACAGTGGTGAGAGCTTCGGTGGAACAACTGGTGAAAAGGGGTAGGTTACTTACTATTAGTGAAATGAGACTGGCTTCTACTTAGAATTACAATATTTGTTAATGATAAAATAACATGGAAAAGTAAAACTACGTATCGATAAATTACAAAGCAAAATAAAGCTATGGTAGTTATAAAGTTCATTCAAGGCAAAATAATATGGAAATGTAAAATTACCTGCCTATCCATAAAAGTATTTCTACTAGTTTAGTTAGTAATCTAATGTAATTTATTTTCAATATCGTATTGTCGTATTGTATGTATCATATAGTGTAGACCATGAAATGAATGAAGTGGTGATGGGCATTAATCCATACCCCTATTGCTTCATCTCAATTTCCTAGTAAAATGCTTCTTTTTCTCGAATTTTCAGCGACTTAATACAGGTCGTATTCAAGGGCTGTGACTGTCCGTGAAATTATTAAAGCCGTAAGTAATAATATACTAAGATCTATCTATGAGGAAATGGATGACAGAAGCATGTCAATTAATAACACTAAAATAGCTTACTTTATTTCTTCTTCACTTTCAGGAGCTAAATCAGCGGTCAAGGTCATTCTTAATGGGTCAAACACCTAAGAGTGTGCACCTACCCGCTCATTGATTCAATTTTCTCTTTTTTTTTTCTTACTAGCATATTTGACTTTCATACTTAATTCTAACCTTAAACTTCCAACCATACATCAAGGGGTAAAAATTCAGGAAAAAGGTCGTTCCTTTGGGGCTTAAACTTTTTTCCTGCAATATTCTCAACACCTACGTAGCAAGATCAATTCCAACTCTTTAAAAATGAATTTCCGGATATCAAACGCCCCCTCAAAGAATTATCTTTCCCGCAATTTTTAGTTTCTTTTTATTACAATCGATCATCCACTAGCAGTTTAATTGGTTGTTCACCTATAAAATAGTCACTACATCGGGTTTATTTTTGCTTTGATAATGTCAGTAATTTTCTCTCTCTCTCTCTCTCTCTCTTATATAAGTAACAACAGAAGCATATGACAGGTTCTAGCTCAACAATGTTCCTGTCAAGCCCATGTCCCTCTCTCTCTATCACACAGTTGCTCCAAACTCCTACCACCATGCAGCCTTCCCTGCCCAACAGTCCTCCTTGTGCGCCCGAAGTCACTTTATTGTTCGGTGAACCTTTACCATGCAGCAGTAACCTGATCACTCCGGCAATGCCGTAGGCTTGGGCCATGGGAATATCTAATGTCGGTGACCCTCCGGGGGAGAGCCTGCAGCTTACAAACACATGGGTGCAGGGGCGGGGGGAGGGGGAGGCCCGCCTAGGCCATGGCCCCACCCCAGCCAATGAAAAAAAAATTACATTGAAAAAAATAAATTTTTTAAATTTTGCTATGTAATTTTTTTATTTAAATTCAGTTTGGCCCTACCCGCATCCAGAGATTGGACTGTCGGCCTGCCCCTGAAGAAAATCCTGTCTCCACCCCTGCATGGGTGCACCCAAGGCTGTTGAGTTTCATGCAGAGGGAGCCTTCCATCTTCATGCCATGGAATCTGCTGCCGCAGCCAGAGGAAGAAGACCTGAGCCACTGCAGAGGTTAGCACCAGACTCCACAACTTGTATCAAATTTATGGATAGGCCAGAATTGACTGAAACGTACTATTGATTCTATTATTGTCTTCATTGGTCGAGTTAACATTAGATTTTGTTCGCTTTCTGAATTAAATAGACACAATCTCTTTGATTCAATTATGCTCCAATCTTGATTTAGGAACAATTATCATTATGACCGAGGGTTTGAGCATACTGGAGTCCCAAACTTGAACCAATTGACGTCTATGTTCGATCGGACATGGGCGGAGTTGGTTCTGTGGATGTAAACAGCTCTATTGCGTCAAAACTGATATGTACCCAAGAAACCAAAAACTCTAGATATCCTACATCTCTAGCTAATTATATGATAAAAATCATTATCTATACCCATGTTGTCTAAAGCAAGAAATGTTCCCTTCATCATGCTTTACACACACACACACAGTGTGGCAGCTCACTCATGAAGATGGTCTGATCCACTGTAATTGAAGATTGATAGAAAAACAAAAAGAACATATTTTTGTCATATAAAAATAGGTCACAACTTTCTTTTTTCATGTTTTATTTTGAACAATCCATTACAATAGATCAAGCAACCCTCATGAGTGCGCTAGGTGACTTGAATAGCATGAGCCACCGTTTTGCACATACAAACATACATTCTCTCTCTCTCTCTTGATATATATATATATATATATATATATATAAGCTAGGTGACTTGAATAGCATGAGCCACCGTTTGCACATGCAAACATACATTCTCTCTCTCTCTCTCTCTCTCTCTCTCTCTCTCTCTCTTGATATCTATCGTAGCATTTGCCCAAAAGTCAAATGCATAGTCAACTTGTGTTCTAAATCACTTTGCAATCCTAAACAACTAAGCACCTACTACTGATATGCATCAAGCTCTACCATATTATGTCAGTCATAAAATAAGCTAAAAATAAATATCTTTGTCCTTTTCTTAATATATTGGTGGTCATTTTTTGCATGCATGGACAAAGTTCTTAGGCCATTCCAATCAAATTTTAGATTTAGAAATCGGATTCATTGTGATCTTAGTTTTGATCAATTAAATAATGTTTCACAGCAAAAATCTCCTTAAAATGTCAATATTTTAGGAAATGACTTGATTTAGTGTATGTTCCATACAAAATTTAGTTTTGAGGCAATTATGAGATAAAAGTTCTCTCTTTACAACAAAAATAAATGGATAGGACATGGGAGAGACCAGACACCAAATTGTAAGGCTAAAAAGCTTGTGCTAAAGCTGAAACCTTGACTCTGTTGCGCTCGTCTGGGTGGAAAAGAGCATGTTGGCCAAAATTTTGTTCACATTAGGTTTGTTTTATGCTAAGCTTTAAAGGTCTAGATCTGGTTTTTTGTTCCAAAAAACTAGTGATCAGCGGTTTTCTTCTAGGGAAAGTTTTTTTGAGACTAAAGATTTCACAGACTTCAGGATATACCATATTAGTTATTTCCATCTCTCTTTTTCTTTTTTTTCCCCTGCTTTATTTAGTTTTTGCTTGCGTAACTGTTTATTTCTTATTTGGCAAAAGATTAAATCAGTTTGCAATTTTTTTTGCGTAGATCTTAATGTTGTGAATGCATGCTTTTTTTGTAGTGCATGCACAAGACAAAGTAAGAGTCTCCATTAAAAGCTAGAGATCTGCACAGTTTCTCAAAGTAAAAGTCTCCATTAATGTTGTTTTATCTCATAAATATTTGATTCCATTGACTAGCTATGGAATTGCAGAGGTACATGATCTACGATTTCACATGGTTGATATGTGAAGTCTCTCTCTCTCCCTATATATATATATATATATTTTTTATTTTTTTTTATTTATTTATTCTTTTTCTTTATCTCATTTTGTTAGAAACACAACCTTATGTTTATTATTTATCATCATTGGTTTTGTCACCTTTCAGTGATCACCAACCCTCGCTGACGTTAACGTGTCCAAAGCAATGGGTATTAGAAGTTGACATTAAATATGTCTTTATCAAAAATTATGAGTCTGACTAATGTTTGGATCTTGTGATCAATCGTTCTTTCCATTTCAGATCAGAAGAAAAATTAGTTAATTTGCATGGAAAACCAATGTATATAAATCCTGCTTAAAACCAATGCAATATAAACTTCTTAACGTGACAGAAATAATAGATGTGCACATTTTATTACGAATCAAAAACTGCAAATTGTAGAGGTACAAGGTCTGCCGAGGGCTGCCTGAGATGTTGCCGAGGCATCGCCGAGACCTATTCTGCTGCACTCCGGGAAAGGCTTGTAAAGGGTTGCCTTCCTTTCATTTTAAATTGATATACTAACAACATAAAAAGCATTACTTGGGCCATAGAAAGCTTTCTTTAGGAAAAACAAAAAAAACAAAAAACCATATGCAAGAGTTTATAATACTTTGCCGACCACCACTCTTTATTATTGTACAAATATTGACAAATAGGTATAACTTAATTATGATCCACTATCACTCAAATAAACAACAAAATTCTTCAAAAATTTAAGTGAGAGAGGACAAAATGAGAAAGTGTGATAGTTCATGTGTGAAACTCAGAGGTCTTTATGCTCTAAGCCTATATGGTGATTTTTAAACATTAAAGGTGAAATTTGGTGTTTGTGTATCTTTTCAAGAAACTACATCAAGGATATTAATGATGAAATATCTATATACTCAGAATAATATGTAAGAAATGAAACTTATACTTAAAAAATTACTTGTACATAATAAATAGGAGTAACCAATAAGGATATATATATCATAGCATTTGCCCAAAAAGTCAAATGCATATTGTAGGTATCCGGATGCAAATCACATTGTGTTCTAAATCACATTGGAATCCTAAAAACTAAGCACCTGTTGACAAGCATCAAACTCTACCATATCGGGTCATTCATAAAATAAGAAAGAGATAAATATCTTTTTTATTTTCTTAATATACTGGTAGTCAATTTATAGGGATTGTGTGCACAAATATTGATAGAAATTTTGCATGCATGGACAAAGTTCTTAGGCTATTCTATTCAAATTTCAGATTCAGAAATTAGAATCATCGTGATATTAGTTTTGATCAATTAAATAATGTTTCACAGCAAAAATCTCTTTAAAATGTCAATATTTCAGGAAATGGCTTG
This sequence comes from Nymphaea thermarum, assembly GCA_011799765.1. Classification (NCBI taxonomy): domain Eukaryota; kingdom Viridiplantae; phylum Streptophyta; class Magnoliopsida; order Nymphaeales; family Nymphaeaceae; genus Nymphaea; species Nymphaea thermarum. The sequence goes on along the minus strand of JAANDH010000013.1, from coordinate 1,503,517 downwards.
ATTTAGTACATGGCAGGACTTTCCATATAAAATGTAATTTTGTACCTATTATGAGAAAAAAGTTCTCTCCTCACAAAAATTATAAATGGAGAGGACATGGGGGAGACAGACACCAAATTGCAAGGCTAAATAGCATGTGCTAGAGTTTGGAAAACTCTGACTATGGTGGGCTCTCTTGGGCAGAAAAGAGTATGTTGGCCATAAATAAAGGGCCTCCGCCCGTTTCACGTCCCTGTCAGGCAGAGATCGATCCGGCCCCACTTCGGACTTAACCCCTATTGGCTCCACACTCGACCCGACCACTCTGTTTCAGGTTAATATAATAATTGACTTTGATACAAATATTACAATTATATATAAAAATAATATTAATTTTTTTTTTAACGAGTTGAATCAGGTCTCGATTTGAGCCTAATACTCAGCCTAAATACCAACCCTTTGTATTGATGTGGCTGCAGATCTGGATACGAATCTGCTCAATATCAGGGTAAAGAAAGTAGCATCTGGTCTGATTCAAAAGGATCTGATCTGATCTGATCACAAGTAATAACGAATCCTATGATCTAAATTTGGATTCATTAGTGTTCTACCTTACAGTCTTGTGCTCAAACTTACTTTACTGCCTGTGGTAATAAGGCTAACGCGATAATTTTTAGGTTTGGAAGCCTAGCATGATACACTTTCGGAAATTTGATTCCGTGTGAAATTTAATTTGAAGAACTCAGAATAAAGAAAAAAGGGACCAATGGAACTGCCAAGTGCAATAATTCTCCATAATAGAAAGACGTATATTTCGGGTATTCGAATGCCATTCACATGAAAATTTTTCTTTTAATTGGAAGCATGGAATAAAGAATGGTAAATTCTTCCAAGTTTTTCAATTTCTGCTTTCGTGTTTCCTTTTACTAATCCTGGTTAGTCAATCTTATAGAAAGCATCTGAACGGTGACCTGTGTTGTGACTAGGGAGAAAGAGTTTATGGTTTTCAAGGTAATTACTGCAGGTAGGGAGTGTTGCTACCTGAAAATTAATTTACTGAAACTCTATTATCCTTAATTCTTGATCCTATCGTTTTTCTACTTAGTCTTAAATCGTAGGGTTGCCAATTGAAGATGATTCCACAGCAACAATTCTGACCTACCACATCACAGTGCGCTGAAGAAGATGGTCCTTTCTCTCTCTCTCTCCTTCTCTACACAAACAGACACGTGCGCGCACGCGCTTCCTGATTTGAGGCTTGCTTCCTGAGAGATGAACCTCGAGTAGGCCCAAATCACCATGCCCTTCGCACAAAAGTGTGGCATATTATTACTTGGAAGTTCCTGTTGGTACTTCCAATATATTGATGCAAATAGGGGGCCACAAATGTAACTGCACGTCTTTTCAGTTTTGGCTTTTGGCAGAATTAGTAGACCCTTGGACTTTATTGTGCTCCTCCTGCTGCTTAAAAGTGTTTCGTGGCTACAAGATTCTGCTTTCCAGGAAATACACTTTCTCAAAGCTGGTCAAATATGGATATGTCAGAACATTTGAGAAAATTATACAAAGTTATATGCATATAGGTTTCCTAGGAGAACCAAAAAATTGGAGAACGCCACAAGTGTTGTGGGCCATTCAACTATGTAGCATAGCTCTGATACCAATTTGGTAGAGGCCTTGTCTAGGATCCTACGGTTATCCCGACTTGGCAATGAACACAAACCTATGGTGTAAACCAAGTGATTCCTAACCTCTCTTTTGTATGTTCCAAAGTTTTATAACTACTTCATAAGTAATAAGAGAACCAAATGAAATGTAATTTTTGCTAGTAGAAGTAACAAGTAAGCCAAGTGATGTTTTGCTAGTAGCTGCTATGGAATACTGTATCCTTGTCGCATGCTACCATTTCAGCTATATAAACTAAAAACATTTTCTATATTTAGTTTGACTTTACAAGGATACTTTGGAGGTCACATGAAACCTATCCAATCTATCTAATGATTGTGGTTCAAAGTAATTATCATGAATTCTTATGTTTATTAGTTCTTATCTTCCATGTACAATCATCATCATTCAACTTTTTGTTGAATGATGTGTATTAACTAGGGCTCCATGGACAAGCCAACCGGAGCCTGAAACTTGTGTTATTGTGAAAAGAGAAGTTTCGAATCTTTTGTTGATCGGATTTGAAATACTTAAATTAAGTCCCCAAAAGGATCTCTACTCTTTCTCAGACATCCTTAAACAAAAATGATAACCTGTTGTATATAGAAGGAAAGTGACATGAACAGTGCTTTGAGATGCACCGTTTTTGGAGCTATTGCATGTGGTGTCAATTGATGCTATCAAGCAAAGAAGCAGTCTCTTGGAGGTAGAGGTCAATTTGAGATTTCATGACAGAGATTAAAAATGGAAAACTGTTAAATTTGAAAGTAGTTTTAAGTTCTGGTGGATTGTGTTAATCCTTCATCCAAGCCCTGTGATTTTAACTCGAGAATCATCAGTACATTCAGTTCTTAATTTTGTTGTTAGGTCTGTTTGCTCCAAATTTCCCTGTTTTGAAATTGAATTCCATTTCATGTGAGGAAGTCAAGTACAATTTCCCTGTTTTGTCCGGATGTGATCGTATATATTTCTGGCTCTCACCATTCCAAAGGGGGAGAAAGAGAAAAGAGTGAAGAACATAATCGTACTTTAAAAGTGGTCGAACTTCTTGCAATATTTTAATTTATGAATTCACATTTTTCTTCATCAAACGATTAAGAGACTATGTCAATGCGATCTTGAAGGGTTGGCACAATAGACAAGTTTGATATTGGTAGCCGGCAATTTTTTGTTAGAATTTTCGTCATGTCATCTCTTTGTTTTATAAAAAAAAGTATCATTGACATGCAAGTTAAAGTACGATAAAAATGGTATGTCACATCATAGAAATCAAGTCTTGTACTTTAAAAGGATAAAAGATTAGATGAAGGTTTCGACTTCCTGCTAATAGAAAACTCCACTGTTGGCTCCATTATTATCAGAAGCACCAACAGAACAGAAAAAAGTATGTGGTTGGAGACACTGCAAGTTAGAAACAGTGCTATTTACCAAAAACTTATATCCCAACAAGTTGGCACGTGATGATGAGGCCGGACGACAATGAATGGTGTTTTTTAATTAAAGATGTGGCCAACTTGAAACTTCCATTCCATCTCTCCTTCTACTTCACGTATCAAATCCATTTCATTTCTTGCTAATTTTAATAAGAAATAGGAATGTATGAACCTGCAGTATACCTTGCAAAACCTGAAGTTTAGAGAAAATGAGTGTAAACGGGTCAGGTTTGCCCTGGCCTGTCAAAACCCAGCCTGACCTTGATAGGACCGGGCACAACCTGGGCCTTTATGGATTAACCCAAGCTATGCTCATTAGGTTTTCCTACCCAGCCTGCTCCGGCCCGGCCCGGTTGAGTTTGAATCCAGTCAATTATCTCATATCAAACTAGAATGAAATAGGAGCAAATTGAGAAATTTCATCATGCACAACTTTATTTTAAGCATGTCTTCCGGGTCGGCACAACGTGGTCGTGTTTGGGAGCAATGTTTTTTGGGTAGGAAAGAAAATGCAGAGTTCACCGAATCACCATGCTTGGACTGACACTCATTTTTCTCAGGTTTGGCCGGACGTCATTCATATGACAATGGCACCTCTTTCTTGCACTTTAGTCTTTCTTCGTGGCAACATTGGACGGCTTCCTCTTCCACCGTGACTCTCCAAGGAAGCACTGTTGATGCAAACAATAAGTGCAACAAATTGACGTGGTGAGACCAAACCGGTGCCAGCACAGAACAAAAACCACTATTATAAGTGCAATAAATTGAAGTGGGGAGACCCAAAAGGAGCATTCCCTACCAGCAGCAAAACAAAAACCTGTACCATCTATACTAACAACACGGATTCGATTTCTTAAAGCACTAGAACTACTTGGCTTGAGTTGAGAACTCTAGTTGAAAGGGTTACGAAAATAAACACGAATTATGCATGAAATGATCTTTGTTTGCTTGAGCGAAGTACCTTATACATATTAGTGTGACACCGTTTAGCTTTGGAAAGCTTAACTAGGAAAGTGTACGACACAACTCAATTGATCTTAGCAACAAAGTCACCAGTTGATTCCAAATTACACAAGAACTCAACATAATGGGTTGGCTTAAGACCCTTTCTAGTTGATGCGGCGTAGACAAACATTGATTTGAAATTTTAAGTACGGATGGAAACAGAATATTTGAGTTTAAATAGAAGGTTTTTAATTTAAGCTCAAATCATCGATTCAAGTTTTTCAGGGATTGTTTGACAGGTGAAACATTATGTAAGTGCTCTAAAGATTAGATCTGGAATATGCTTTAATTTTTAAAACAAATTCATCAAACACTCACAAAATGTTCTATTTAGCAAACGACCCCTTAATATTATTAGATTACCACATATCATACTCCTAATGATATGTCATTCAGCCGATACTAACAGCCTAATTAGCACACAAAATCGACCAAATGTTAATATATTATCGGACTATGTCTATTATAATTGAACTAATTTTTAGTATGACCAAATTGACCCTGTCTCGCATGGGCAGACCCATAAGCACCTAGGCTGGCAACAATGGGCATATATGTCCACAGTTAAAAGCCACTATAAGTGCAACAAATCAATAAGTGCAACAAATTGACGTGGGGAGACCAAACCGGTGCCAGCACAGAACAACTATGAACTCTTTTTTTTGGACATAAAAACAACTATGGGCATATATGTCCACTATAAAAGCCACTATAATGTTTTTATTAGAACGTTTTAACATTGGATCTCGACAACTATGCTCCACCATGGCTTTTCAGAAAAGACCTTTATTTTTTTTTATGTGTATTAGAATTTAGACGGGTTCGAATTGCCAAAAAGACCTTTTTGTTTTTCATAAGTGACTCGAAAAACTCAAAAACTGCCCCCTCAGGTTATTAGTCCAAAAACCAGTTTTTACAGGCCCACCCAAACATGTAAAATATGTTTTTAAAAGCTCATTAAAAAAATCATTTTTACAAAAGCAAGTTTTCTGAAAAATCATTTTTTCAATGTGCCTTCCAAACACTATCTAAGACTTTTATGGTAAAAAAAAAAAAAACTAAAGAGGGACTACAAACCTTCCATTGAAAATTTTTACTTCAATTTTTTTTGTTGCATCAAATGCAAGTTTATTTATTTTAATTCCGTGCCTCAATGGGAAAAGGATATTTTAGGAGCTTATCACTGATTTTTTTTTCATTTGTTGAAATATATAACGAGATAATTAATTAATTAACCAAGACACATAATTAATCAAATGTTTCAACAAATGTACTGTGTGATTAATTAATTATCTCGTTATGTATTTCAACAAATGAAATAGAAAAAAATGATTGTGCAAGAAGATAGATGCCCTATGGGTAAAACATTCGTAGGAAAATGCCTTAGGCCTCTAGGAAACTGAATCTTCCAGCGCTGCCCTGAACACGCGGAACGCCGGCGGCCGGGGTGTCCGAATCTTCTCAAACACAAAAGTGTGATTTCACTTTCACGGGAAAATGGAAACATAAAGCTAAAGAAGCTTTGGTCCATTCGAGCTGTCCCTTGTGAAAATGGTTGGGTTGTATATCACTTTCACACCAACAGGGGAATGGAAATGGAGGAGTCTTTCTATGGTCGTGTCTATTTTCCCACCTTTTCCAGACACCACACCGCCATCTCCTTCCCGAACGACCACAAATGCTATGACTCATCGCCTCTGCCATATACAGCACAGAGAGCTGTGAGTTGCTTTGTGGAAGTCTAGCAAAGGGCCTCGAGGTCTGCCATTTCTCTCTTCCATCCGCACCTCCCGCAGCTATCCTCGAAGACGAGGCCCTCTCATCTTCTTCATCCATTTCACAAACAAACAAGTATTCCCCACCTCTCACTCCTGGTTTCTTCTTTTTTTAGTGGATGTTGTCTATTCTAAGTCTGAATAGACTTACATCCTTTTTTCAGATCTAAGTCTATTCACTCAGAAAGTTCATTCTCAGGGCCACTATCTAGCCGAAATTGTGCAAAAGATGGAATGCTAAGTTTGAAAATACGGGCGTCCACTGCTGGCCTTATATGGGGTAATCTTTCACTGTAGGGAAGGAAATGGGATGTCGAACATGTGGCGTTGGATAAGATGGGTGAAAATAAAGGCTACGGATACATGGGATTTCTCCATCATCCCGCATAAGTCATTTTCTTTTTGACGTTGCTCAAATCTTTATCCGATCTTGCATTACTGGGGAAGCAAGAGTTTCCAGTAGGGAAAAAGCGCAAAATTTAAAGCATGGTTGTGGAAATCGTGTAACCTTATCTGCTCTTATATGTCCATCTTTGACATATTTTCTTAAGTTCCGATGATAGGGAAGCCAAAAACCTATAAATATCCCTGTAAGCGGTAGGCTTACAGCAGATGACTAGCAGAAGCAACATACTCGTAAGAAGAAGCAATTTTCATGTTCTTTGATTTTCAGCTTCATGTCAGGAAAAATAATTGACAACTTATGCTTTTTTCACAAGAGATTTGAAAACTAAAAGATAATTTCTTGATATATTATATTTTTAATAGTCTAGCTAACTCTCCTACTCATAAACGGATCTTGGGCTTGCTTTCTGGCTCGGCTGGTAGGGGTGGAGTTGCCACTCGACTGGAGGCAGCCGTACGAGTGACCGTAGGGCTGCCGGCTGTCGTGTGAAACCAATATATGTTTCTAAGACGCCTTACCCGCCATTAGGCAACGGTAAGATAATTAAGCAACAGAAAAGTTTAGACATTTGAGAGTTTAGGAGAACTTGGATAGTAGCTTCTGAAGGTGTCCGGAACATATACGTGCCCTCTTCGCCGCGGACATCCCTGACCACGCAGAGCACGAGGAGCCAGAGGAACCACCAGTGGATCCCCCCGCGAATATCCCGACTGCCCCAACTCAACCGGAGAAGACCTTCCTTGAGACACTCGAGGAAGAAATGCGGCAGGCAGACCAAATCTACCAAGGGAGCCAATGGGAGATGGACGTCCCCCTGACTTCGGAACCCGAGCCACTACCTTGGCTAGAGGACCTAGCCCAGGTGGCCGTACAGGAGCTCGCCCACATACAAGACACGGAGCCCCAAGAAGAAGGACCTAAATTGCGGTCTTGCGGGAACAATGGAGGACCTCCATTGCTTTCGACGTCAACCCACCCCCGTCGGAAGAAGAGCATAAGGTCAACCAAACCTACCAACGGGGACCCCGGAAGGTACCTACCCGGAAAGGATTGGCTCGACTCCTCCTCAAAAGACCCAGAGGCGTACAATGCAGCATCAGGAGAATTAGGCCGCATACGGGAAGAAGAGACAAGAGCTTGGGGGCAAGCTCTTGATAAAGGGGGTGGAATGATACGACCCTACCTTGTGTCGAGCGTAACGGCGGCATACGAAGGGCCAGCCGCGGCCCAAGCCGCACCTTCCCGAGGAGAATCTCCCTTCTCCAGTGCACTGAGAAACTGAATTGTTGATATTGTACTTCATTTAGAATTTGAAATTTAAGTGGACAGAGGTATGTCATGCATAAATATAACCTTTTATGAGCATGTTTATATAGATGTTGCGTTTTTCATGAGCAGGAAAGTTAGAAGGACTATTAAAAATATAATATATCAAGAAATTATCTTTTAGTTTTCAAATCTCTTGTGAAAAAAGCATAAGTTGTCAATTCTTTTTCCTGACATGAAGCTGAAAATCAAAGAACATGAAAATTGCTTCTTCTTACGAGTATGTTGCTTCTGCTAGTCATCTGCTGTAAGCATACCGCTTACAGGGATATTTATAACTTTTATGTTGCTTCTGCTAGTCATCTGCTGTAAGCATACCGCTTACAGGGATATTTATAGGTTTTTCGCTTCCCTATCATCGGAACTTAAGAAAATATGTCAAAGATGGACATATAAGAGCAGATAAGGTTACACGATTTCCACAACCATGCTTTAAATTTTGCGCTTTTTCCCTACTGGAAACTCATGCTTCCCCAGTAATGCAAGATCGGATAAAGATTTGAGCAACGTCAAAAAGAAAATGACTTATGCGGGATGATGGAGAAATCCCATGTATCCCTAGCCTTTATTTTCACCCATCTTATCCAACGCCACATGTTCGACATCCCATTTCCTTCCCTACAGTGAAAGATTACCCCATATAAGGCCAGCAGTGGACGCCCGTATTTTCAAACTTAGCATTCCATCTTTTGCACAATTTCGGCTAGATAGTGGCCCTGAGAATGAACTTTCTGAGTGAATAGACTTAGATCTGAAAAAAGGATGTAAGTCTATTCAGACTTAGAATAGACAACATCCACTAAAAAAAGAAGAAACCAGGAGTGAGAGGTGGGGAATACTTGTTTGTTTGTGAAATGGATGAAGAAGATGAGAGGGCCTCGTCTTCGAGGATAGCTGCGGGAGGTGCGGATGGAAGAGAGAAATGGCAGACCTCGAGGCCCTTTGCTAGACTTCCACAAAGCAACTCACAGCTCTCTGTGTTGTATATGGCAGAGGCGATGAGTCATAGCATTTGTGGTCGTTCGGGAAGGAGATGGCGGTGTGGTGTCTAGAAAAGGTGGGAAAATAGAAACGACCATAGAAAGACTCCTCCATTTCCACCCCTGTTGGTGTCAAAGTGATATGCAACCCAACCATTTTGACAAGGGACAGCTCGAATGGACCAAAGCTTCTTTAGCTTTATGTTTCCATTCCCGTGAAAGTGAAATCACACTTTTGTGTTTGAGAAGATTCGGACACCCCGGGCATGTTGGGTTGGGTCCAGCCTCAATGGACCCGACCCGTCACTTAAGGGACGGGCGGAAGAAAAGGAAGGGCACCCGATGGGTGCCCATAGCTCTTACGCCTCTCTCGTTTTCTCTCTCTATCGTGGGTTTCTTTTGGGGAAAAAGAAATGGGAGGCTTCTTGTGGCTGCTCATAGCAAGAGGAGAAGGAGAAGAGGAAGGCAAGGAACAGAAGAAGGACGAATCGCAGCAAGGTTGCGTGGGATCGGCACGCCAAGAAGAAAGAAGAAAGACAAAGAAGAAAGAGAAAATGAAGGGAGTCTTCATTGGGTGATTTCTTTCTTGAACCTTTGGGGCTCTTTCTTTCATTCGCATAAGAGAGTGTTATTGTTCTCTTGAGTTCACTGTTTTTTCTTAAAACAGTAGTGATATTGATGCTCGTGTATTTGGCTCTCTTTCTTGATATATAGAAAGTCTCCCTTGCCCGTGGTTTTTTACCCCATTATTGGGGGTTTTTCCACGTAAATTGGTGTCTCTTGATTTCTGCATTGTTTAGCATGTATTTTGACGTATATTGCTGCAATAGTGGTGTTGGAAACTCGTTCTTATGCGCGCTGCCCTGTAATTCCGATTTTCAGCAATTTTATATTGGTTTGGCCTCTTTTATTGTTGTTGAGCATTCTTTTGGGGGATACGACTATAACCAAGTGGTATCAGAGACAGGTTAGCGCCATGTTAGCGTCAGGCTAGCGCCAGGTTGGTTGTATGCATTCTTATTGAAGCATGGAATCGACCCCCACTAGGATGGTCTCTTTAAATGGAAATAATTGGACCATATGGAAAGCAAAAATGGAAGATTTACTGTATTGTAAAGACCTGCATGCACCTAAAGAAAACCAAAAGCCAGCGAATATGACAGATGAGAAATGGAAGTTATTGGATAGAAAAACTATTGGCACCATTAGACAATGGTTAGATGACTGTGTTTTTCATTTGGTATCCGCAGAGACGAGTGCGAAGTCGTTATGGGAGAAGTTGCATGATCTTTACGAGAGGAAAACAGCAGGGAACAAGGATTTCTTGATTAGGGAATTAGTAAATCTGAAACTTAGAGAGGGAAAACCAGTGTCAGAGCATTTGAATGAAGTGCAGAGCATAATCAATCAATTGTCAGCCATGAAAATGATATTAGATGATGAGTTACAGGCACTATTATTGCTCAGTTTTCTTCCCGATAGTTGGGAGACTTTAGTTGTTTCTTTGAGCAACTCCGCTCCAGATGGTGTGCTTACGATGAAGCATGTAACCAACAGCATTCTAAATGAAGAAATAAGAAGAAAGACTCTTGGTGCTACTAGTTCACAAGTGCTAGTGATGGGAGACAGGGGCAGACAGAAGAACCGTAACAAATGACAGGACAAGTCAAACTCTAGGTCCAAATCAAGACCCAAGATGACAGGTAAATGCTTTCACTGTGGTATTCCAGGGCACAAGAAGATTGATTGCAGGAAATGAAAAGAAGAAAAAGAACAGAAAAAGAAGACTCAAGAGAATGCGAAGCCAAAAGAGTACACTGCAGTTGCTTCAGATGATGAGGTAGTGTTATTTTTATCTAAAGAAAATGATTGTCTTACAGTTCAAAATGATGATTCTACATGGATTTTACATACAGGAGCATCATATCATGCCACACCATGTAGAGAGTTGTTCTTATCCTACAGAGCAGGTGATTTTGGAGTAGTTCACATGGGCAACAGTGACACTTCGAAGATTGTTGGGATAGGAAATGTTTGCATTCAGACGAGTACAGGATGCAAGTGGACTTTGAGAGATGTGAGACATGTTCCAGATTTGAGAATGAATTTGATTTCAGCAGGAAGACTAAGTGAAGATGGATATTGTACTTCGTTCAGTCAGACAGGTTGGAAACTTACCAAGGGGGGCACTAGTGTTGGCTAGAGGTGACAGATTTGGCTCTTTGTATGGGATGAAGTCGCGAATCAGTAGTGTGGATATCAATGCAGTTACTGGTGGTATTTCGTCAGATTTGTGGCATAAGAGGTTAGGTCACATGAGCCAAAGAGGGATCGATTTGCTCACGAAGAAGAATTTGTTACCAAAGGCAGATGGTGCACAGATATCTCCATGTGATCATTGTTTGGTTGGTAAGTTGCATCGAGTTTCCTTTCAGAAAAAGTGTTCTTCAAAAACTAAACATGTATTAGATTTAGTTTATTCAGATGTATGTGGACCTATAAATGTAATATCTAAAGGTGGAGCATCCTATTTTGTTACATTTATTGATGATGCATCTAGGAAGGTGTGGGCCTTTACAATGAAAAGCAAAAGTGAAGTAAGTAGCATCTTCATGACTTTTCATGCAGCAGTTGAGCACGAGACTGGTAAGAAGATGAAGAGACTCCGTACAGACAATGGTGGTGAGTACATAGCATCTTCTTTATGTGATTATTGTCTAAAGCATGGTATTAGACATGAAAAGATAGTTCCCTATACTCCACAGCATAATGGAGTTGCAGAAAGGATTAATAGAACTATAATTGAGAGAGTTAGAAGTTTGTTATCTAGCTCTAAGTTGCCAAAATATTTTTGGGCAGAGGCAATGCGTATTGCAGTTTATTTAATAAACAGGTCTCCTTCAATGCAGATGTTAAGTATGATCACCTCACAGTTTTTGGTTGCAAAGCATTTATGCATGCACCTAAAGAACATAGGACCAAACTAGATGATAAAGCTATTCCTCTAATATTTCTTGGTTATGCAGATGATGAATTTGGTTACAGGTTATGGGATCCAAAGAATGACAAAATCTACAGGAGTCATGATATTGTCTTCAGAGAGGATCAGACTATTGAAGATGTCATGGGAGACATGAAGTCAGGTGTGAATGCTAGTGGTGTTCATGAGCCAACCTATGCAGAACCTGAAGAACTTTCGTTTGAGCATGGTGAGACTGATGAAGATGTAGATGAAGAAGAAAGAGAGGCAGATGAGCAGTATACAGATGGCAGTCCTATGGAGACTCAAACTGATCATGAGCATGAGTTGGAGGGGAAGCTTCCTCCTCATTCAGAACCAATTGAAGAGCAATTGAGAAGAGGTAAAAGAGCATATATACCATCTACTAGATATTCTACTGATCAATATATTATGTTTACAGATAGTGGAGAGCCAGAATGTTATGCAGATGTGCTAGATGATGTGAATAAAGATGAATGGATTAAAGCTATGAAGGATGAGATGAATTCTCTATAAAAGAATCACACTTTTGATTTGGTAGAGCCACCAAAAGGTAAGAAAGTGTTGCAGAACATGTGGGTCTACAAGCTTAAATGAAGGTCAAGGCAAGTTGAGATACAAAGTTCGGTTAGTGGTGAAAGGTTTCAAACAAGAAAAAGGTATTGATTTTGATGAAATTTTTTCTCCTGTTGTTAAAATGTCATCTATCAGGGTAATACTTGGTTTAGTGGCATGTCTAGACTTGGAGTTGGAGCAGTTAGATGTAAAAACTGTTTTTCTTCATAGAGATCTAGAGGAAGAAATCTACATGACACAACCAGAAGGATTTGTGGTTGCCAGGAAGAAACACATGGTTTGGAAGTTGAAGAAGAGATTGTATGGACTTAAACAAGCACCTAGGCAGTGGTACAAGAAATTTGATGCATTTATGATAAATCAAAAGTATCACAGGTCAGCAGTAGATCATTGTGTCTACATCAGAGAGTTCTCATCAGGTAACTTCATTATCTTGTTGTTATATGTAGATGACATGCTTATTGTTGGACAGGATTGTCAATTGATTAGTCAATTGAAGAAGGATATAGGCAAGTTCTTTGATATGAAGGACTTGGGGCCAGCACAACAATTGTTAGGCATGAAGATTGTTCGTGATAAGAAAGCCAAGATGTTGTGGTTATCACAAGAGAAATACATTGAGAATGTGCTTAGCAAGTTCAGCATAAAAGATGCCAAAGCAGTAAGTACACCTTTAGCAGCACATTTTAAATTGGGAAATGAGCAATGTCCATCCTCAGCAGATGAGAAAGAAAGAATGGAGAATGTTCCATATGCCTCCGCAGTAGGAAGTCTCATGTATGCTATGGTTTGCACCCGCCCAGACTTGGCTTATGCAGTTGGTGTAGTTAGCAGGTTCTTGTCAAATCCAGGCAAGGAGCATTGGGCAGCAGTGAAGTGGATCCTAAGGTATCTGAAAAGTACTTCCAATTACTGTTTATGTTTTGGTGAATCTAACCCAGAGATACAAGGATTTATTGATGCAGACATGGCAGGTGATTTGAACTCTAGGAAGTCTCTTTCTGGTTATGTTTTTACTTTTGCAGGGAGAGCTGTATCATGGCAGTCTAGATTGCAAAAGTGTGTTGCTCTTTCCACCACAGAGATAGAATATATTGCAGCAACTGAAGCTTGTAAAGAGTTGTTGTGGATGAAGAGTTTTCTTCATGATATAGGGCTTAGTTAGAAGACCTATGTGTTGCATTGTGATAGCCAAAGCGCTATACACTTGGCGAAGAATTCAGCGTTCCACTCAAGGACCAAGCACAATGATGTCAAATATTATTGGATTCGTGATGTGCTTGAGCAGAAACTGATTCAGTTAGAGAAGATACAGACAGAATAGAATCCTGCAGATATGATGACGAAGTCTCTACCTAAGGAGAAACATGACATGTGTAGAGACTTAGTTGGGATGACTGCCTTTAAGGCAGTGTATTAATTTTGTTCATTTTGCAGGTATGATCCATCTCTTGAGGCTGGAGGGGGAGTTTGTTGGGTTGGGTCCAGCCTCAATGGATCCGACCCATCACTTAAGTGACGGGCGGAGGAAAAGGAAGGGCACCCGATGGGTGCCCATAGCTCTTACGCCTCTGTCATTTTCTCTCTCTATCGTGGGTTTATTTTGGGGAAAAAGAAACGGGAGGCTTCTTGTGGCTGCTCATAGCAAGAGGAGAAGGAGAAGAGGAAGGCAAAGAAGAGAAGAAGGAGGAATCGTAGCAAGGTTGCGTGGGATCGGCATGCCAAGAAGAAAGAAGAAAGACAAAGAAGAAAGAGAAAATGAAGGGAGTCTTCATTGGGTGATTTCTTTCTTGAATCTTTGGGGCTCTTTCTTTCATTCACATAAGAGAGTGTTATTGTTCTTTTGAGTTCACTGTTTTTCTTAAAACAGTAGTGATATTGTTGCTCGTGTATTTGGCTCTCTTTTTTGATATATATAAAGTCTCTCTTGCCCGTGGTTTTTTACCCCATTATTAGGGGTTTTTCCACGTAATTGGTGTCTCTTGATTTCTGCATTGTTTAGCATATATTTTGACGTATATTGCAATAGTGGTGTTGGAAACTCGTTCTTATGCGCGCTGCCCTGTAATTCTGATTTTCAGCAATTTTATATTGGTTTGGCCTCTTTTATTGTTGTTGAGCATTCTTTTGGGGGATACGACTATAACAGGGCAGCCGGCGTTCCACGTTTCAGGGCATTGCTGGAAGATTCAGTTTCATAGAGGCCTAAGTAATTTTCCTACGAAAGTTTTACCCATAGGGCATCTATCTTCTCGCACATTTTCCTTGACTTACGATTCCAAACTTTCTATGCATCTCCGATGCACAAACAAGGAAAGGAAAATCACACAATTTTTTATTGCCCAAGAGAAGGCCGAAGCCTCACCGCTTCTCGACTCCCTGAGAGTCAAGGGTTGTGTGACACAATTTTTGAATAAACAACAAGCAAAGTCAAGCTGAAACAGAATTTTCTCATCACCGGAAATTTTAAACGAGGAAAATGAATTTGAGGAAAATGAATGCACTCTCACTCTCGTACTGGGGAGAGTCAGAGAGATGGGAATTGAACAAAGATGCCCTTGTTTAGGTTATTTTTCATAACAATAAGAAACTGAAAGGTTTGGGTTTTGCCATTTCACTGCAATTAATGTTGTCACTGCAATTGCCTTTCGCTGTATCACATGTATGCTTGACATACATGTGATCACTCTCACTCTCACCATTCCTTATCTAACTTCTTCGTTGATGTTTGGCCATGTAGTGGGGAGGGCCATTTTAAATATAACTTCTTCGTTCATGTTTGGCCATGTTCTATCTATGGACCGAGGTGCTTTTCGAGTGTGCTCTGTTTCATTTCATGAATACTGCAAAGATAGTAAAGAACTAAATAATAAAACATCTAAAAGGGCACGACACTTAAAAAAGGCTAATACTACAAGAAAAAGAAGAGCTCACATTGTGATGAATATCTGAATATCTGAACGTTTTTACTTGTCCAAATTAAACTTGTATCACAACTTATGAAACTCATCCGAAGTGTTCGCTAGAAAAATGAATGTTGGGGGCCCACCTTTATGCAGGCCGTCAAAGAAGAGGTCGTATGTTAAGGCAAGTATAGTGTTTGAGGACCAAGAAATGTTAATAGATTGGATGGAAAATGGATGTATTTTACCATGTCTGTTCTGTTAAATATTAGCATATTTGAATTCTATATTATATCCGAAACCAAATCCTATGTCAAACCGATTTTTTAATTCACAACCAGACCCAATTCTGATTTTTTAAACAGAATTTGAATGTGACTTTTCAGCCATCCAAACCTCATTATGATATGGTAAGAACCAACTTTAAAGAGATAGGTGGATATTAGATATAGGATCCTTACTTAAATCCATTCAAATATGAATCTGAATCAAATGCTTCTTTGAATCTGACCCAATGTGAATCCAACTGGATGTCACTTTTCAAATTCGAACTCCATCTATTTTTTAATTAGATGTTAGATTGTTTTCCATATCTCAACTTTTAAAGCAATTGAGTAGTAAGCATATATAGTAACGTGAAACGCCGGAGGCCCTTTTAGTATGGAAAAAGGCGAGGGGTTTCTACTTTCTTCAAATAAGGGTTTCTCCAGTCATCGCTACATTTATCTCCAACTTTCTTTTGAGCAACAAATTCATCCATAATTCCCCAATACAAAGTGTTTATTTCATCAAACAAAATGCTTTTATGTCATGGTATCAAATCACTACTTTCTTTTTCACATGGGTGCCCAATGTCGTGCAGTTTTAATTAACAAAAATTTTGACCTGAGGAGTAATTTAACACACAAGCCCCATACGAGTTTTTTCCTTACACTAAACTTACACATGAAAATCATTAATGACAATAAAACAAAAGGGCAACAATAAACTATTGGAGACATGGGAGACAATCGAGAATTGGCGAGCCATTCAACGATCTAAGATTGGCCAATATACTCTTTTCTGCCCAGGAGAGCGCAACATAGTCAGGGTTTTTCAAACTCTAGCACAAGCTTTTTAGCCTTGCAATCTGAAGCCCTGTTTTTTTTTCTTATCAAGTGTTCATGTTTATGCAGAAAAAACATCAGGCCTGCAAAAAGGGACGCAGAGACAGGGCAGCAAATCAAACGCCTGAATCTCTGTCCTAGGAGAAGCGAGAGAGGGAGGGAGGAAGAGACAACTTAGGGCATCAGAGAAAGGGAGAAAGGGAGGGAATCAGAGAGGGAGAAAGGGAAAAAGCCTACCGGCAGTGGAGCGGAGAGGCAGCGGCGACGGTGCGACCTCCTTCCACTCTGGTGTGATGTGAGAAGGCTCGAGGGAGGAAGAGCTGCGGTGCGATGTGAGAAGGCTCGAGGGAGGAGGAGCTGCGGTGCGATGTGAGCTGCCGAAGGAGGTCGTGTGCTGAGGAGGGAGGTCGAGCGCCCGAAAGGCCGAAACAACGAGTGGGTGTAATTTCACCCATCAAAAGTCCGAGCTCCGAGCTCGGACTTTCGAGCGGGTGGAATTCCACCCGCTCCCTTTTGGGTTAAACGGGTGGAATTCCACCCCGTTTGACGGGATTTCAATCGGGCGGGTGAAATTTCACCCACCCGTACAAATTTTTCCTCCCCCGGTGAATTTCACCCGCCCATCAAACGGGCTCTAAAAGTACATCTTGCAAGTATGATTTCTTTATATATATATATATATATATATATATATATATATATATATATATATATATATATATATATATATATATAATTGTTCAGACTGAAAATCAGACGAAAAACTATACATATTTTTCAACTTGAGTGTTCACAGCTTATTAAGATAACATATAATAGGCTTCAATGTGAGCTCCCCAATTAGCCTACTCGCAGTATCGATCATAAATTCCACAAAGCTATGTGTAAGCTGGTCTATAGAGGTGGGCATCGGGCCAGGCCGGCCTAGCCCAGCCCGATAAAACTGGGTCGGGAACGGCCCAATATTTGAAACCCGGGCCCAGGCCCGACCCGGCCCAGTTATAATAAAATAATTGTTAAATATAAAATATATTTGTCAGTAATAAATATACATTATTAAAATTAATATATATATATATATATATATATATATATGTATATTAATGCTTAACGGGCCAGATCGGACCGGGCCCGGGCTGACCCCGGCCTGCCCATCGGGCCCAGGCATGGCCCCAACCAGGTTTTTCCCGGCCCTGAGCCCAGCCCTACTAGTGTAAGCCACTACCATTTCAGCCCTTTAAAAATTTCACTGTGCTCAATGGATCCAGCCACTTGCAATTCCTGCACCAGATGCGAGTCCGTGACTACCAAAAGTTGTTGCTCGGCCCCAACCAAATAGGAGTTGTTAAGCTAAGTTTTTAGCTCCAAGTTTCAATATTAATGTGACATTGTGAGATGCATGAACCAAGTGACTTGGCTTACGGAATATTAATATTAGACAAAAAGAACAACACCGTCACCTTCTCCATAATAATAGATAGCTTAACTTCGCAGAAGTAAGTTCAGTTTAAAAGCAAGCTCCTATCTGGTAGTTGCAGCCAAAGCTGGGATGGTTATAATCAAGAAAATCTGAACTGACTCAACTGGGACTATGGCTAATCTCTCCAAGAAAGCGTCTTAAATGTGCCACATGTGCTACCTTTTAAAGCCGCTTTCTATTGGGTTATTGTTTCATTCTTTTGTGTGACAATAAATGCGTCATTAAGCTCGATTTTGGTGTATTATCACGTCATTGTGTGAAATTGTACATCTCTAGACAATACTGCCGGCTAGTTAAATTTTTGTATACTGCCGGCTAGTTAAATTTTTGTTTTCTTTTTAATCACTTGGGAATAATTTCGATCGGGATCGATTGATCTTGTTTCATGATTTGCAGCGTCCGGTGTGGAAGTGTCAGAAGCTTGTTGACAAAGTAAACGCTCTGCAGCAGCTCGTTTCCCCGCTTGGGAAGGTAATTAATCAATACCAACTCTGCTTGCCACTATTACACCAACATGTACTTTTTCCACCTTACAAGGAAATTAAAAGGCATTTAGTGTGAGAGGCCAGTATGTTTTTTAATTCAGACGGACACGGCATCGGTGCTCCATGAAACAACAGTCCGCATAAAGCAACTTCAGGACCAGATTCAGGCACGATTTCTCTCCTTAGTTTCATTCATTCTATGTTATCAAGATCTTAGTACTATTGTTTTTTGGCTGACGTATACGCTATACAGTATAGACCCCTGGCTCATAGAGCCACATGGTTGATACAGGTCCTTCTTTTTTATTTATAAAATAGTTAATTTAGAATATTCTAAATAAATTTTTGAATTCATAAAAATTACAGGATAACAACCGAGACATATTGGCTGATACGCCATATTGGCGACCAAATTGATATGGCGCCAATACTGTTTTTCACAATATTGCACTAATCTAATACTCAGCTAACTAACTCTTTTGCTTAATAATGTTTTGAGTTGACCATAGATGGCTGTGGGTGGTTCAATGGCACATTATCTATTTGTTCTTTGCGGCCTTTCTTACTATTTCTAGTTAATGGTAGATTGCCGTTTCAACTTTGTTTGTAAATCCAATGTTAAAGTCAACACCACTTTTGAAGAAAGTCCTTAGTGTGCCCAGGCGACAGTCTAGCACGGTGTCCCACAAAATTTATTACTTTTTACATTGGTGGACCCCAACAATTTGCTTATTCATATACTGCCTTCCCATTAACTATTTGTCAATGCCCTTTGATCATTTTATTATGTTAAAGATTTTTTTTTTAATAATTACCCATTGGCAAAAAAATTTCAGCTCGGCCCCTGTAGTCTAGGCATGCAGATAGCTTCATCCTTTAAACTCCTTGAACCTAGGTGATGAACCATGGAAATCTTAGGCACGGCTTTAACAATATAAATTGATAATCATGGGTTGTACTATAATGTTGAGATTATGTTTAAAAAATCTCTTATCATGTAATTTAAATGTTCTTGTTTGATTCTTGACATAAGTGGACTGAGATATGCCTCTCTCTCTCTCTCTCTCTCTCTTAACATGCATTCTAAGTTGTCTGATTTGAGGCCGCTGCCACTTCAAGGTCGCCTGAGAAGTGGGAGGTGGGGGTGCCGAACGGTCGGGAGCTCGGAGGGGAAGGGACAACTCGGGCATTGCGTGGGGTAGGGCAAGATTGGAGGGGAACCCCTGGCGCTCACCGGGGGGAGGGAAATCGGAGGAGAGAGCTGGCTGGGGCATCGCGTGGGGGAAGGGAAAGCTCAGAGGAGAACCCCCGGCGCTCGCTGGGGGGATGGAAAATGAAGGAGACAGAAACTCGGAGGGGAGCATTTTAGGGCATCGAGTGGGGAAGGGAAAGCTCGTCAGGGATATGGAAATCGGTGGGATGATGGAGCTCGACAATAGGGATGAGTTTCCAGACCTAGGGAGCACGGATGGAGCAACACAAAGGGGAGGAGCAAAGTGCGACAACTCCAATGTGCACAAAATGAAAATAGATAGTGGTGACAAGGATATGCAGCAGGGCGAAGGTGCTGCTCCAATCACCCCTCAAACGAGAAAGTTACAAGGGTGGGCTAGCGTTGTTGCAGGTAGCCAGGAGTCGGATTTTCAAGAGTGCCCAGTGGCGACTGTGGACAGATCTGGGGATGAACCCACGGTGGTCTGCCCTGCTGAGGCGTACCAGAAAATGGAAGAGCAATATCGTTTTGCGGTTGTAGCTGGCTTCTATGGAGGTAGATTGAACACGGGCATGGATTACAGGTATGTTTTCCAGGCGTTGCGTAAGCTTTGGATTAATGTAAATTGCCCAAAATTTTTTGTGATTGGGAGTGGGAGATTCTTGGTGCGGGTGAGCTCTGAGGAAGAACTCAGAGAGGTAATGTACAGAAAATGGGTAGTTGGGGGTCGGCTTTTGATTACCAATCGTTGGAAGCCAGGTACAAAATTATGCCTAAATGAAAAGGAATCGATCCCCTTGTGGATTTGTCTTCCTCAACTTCCAGTCTTTTCTGGAATTCGTATAGCTTTAAAGCTATCGCTAAGGGGATGGGCGCCTCTTTCATTAGAGCCGATGAATGTACGATGCACAGGGACAAACTAGGTTTCGCTCGGGTGTGCATGGATGTTTCGTTGGATTTCAAACCGGTGCCCAAAATCATCATTGAAGCCAAGGGAAACAGGATATCTCAAGAAGTGTTATACGAATCTAGGGTCCGTTTCTGCAGTGCTTCTGGCACTACTTCACACTATGACGACGCTTGTAAGAAAAAGGGTAAAGCTGAAACGTCAGGGGCAGAGGAGCAAGCTAGGAGCAAAGTTCAGGTCATCAAGAAACACAGAGGTGGTTTACAGAAAAGCGACTCTGAGAGACGGGACCCACAGGGAAACAGATTTGCCTCACTCGGGAGTCAGATTGAGAATGAAACATGAAATGGTAATCAGACTGACTCAGGTCTGAGAACTAGGCTAGCACCTGATATTGTTGATGGGGGTTCAAAGCCGAATAAGGTAGAGAGAGAGGGTAACCAGGCGAGAAAGAACTTTAATAAAAGAGGGACGACTGGGGGGAGGGACTCTTCACAGAGCATGCCAAAGGAAGGAAAGACTGAGCACGCTACTGAAAGGATTTCAAACCCTTTTCTTAGTTTACAACAAACTGTCACTGACAGACTGTGTGATCACGTACCTCCAAACAGGTTCACGTTCGCAGCTGGGGTTAAGAATTTTTATTCCGACAAGGAGAAGGATGATAGTTTGAATATAAAGGAGGGCACTGGTCAGGGTTCTGACTCTGTGAGCAGCCACAATGAAGCGATTGATGCTAGGCAAAGGGGGACGAGAAAATCAACCAGGTTTGCCAGCAAGGGAAAGAAAGGTCGCCCTCCAACCACTGTGATTAGTTTGGAAGATGCATTGTTCACCGATACAATGGGTCCAAAAAGAGGAAAAAGGTGGTTGACAATATGAATCAAGCGCTTATTACCCTTCCTAATGCGGAAGATAGTGAAGAGAAGGCTAGTGGCAGTGCTCCCAAAACTGATGGAGCAAGGGTCGAGGCTATCAGCAATACAAATCAGGAAAGTATTTAGCTGGAACATTAGAGGTCTTGCAAAGAGACCTGCACAGCAAGAATTAAGTCTCATTTTAAATAAGTTTAATCCTTCCATTGGTTTTGTTCTTGATTCGATGATTACCAATCATAGGATTAAGATAATTATGGAAAGATACCGCAACTATAGATTTGTATCAAATGTTGAAGGTACTGACGATGTGGTCAGAGTTTTATGTGTTTGGAAAGAGGAGGAAATAGAAGCTACTTCTCTGGTTGTTGATCATAACTGGGTTGGTGTTTCCTTTCATAGATTGGCAGATGACAAAGGTTTTGTAGTTTTTGGTGTATACCTGCCTCCTAGGTTTGGGGAAAGGCTGCAAAGCCTTTATAAACTCGAGGCAATTGTTTCTAGAGTTGAAGGGCCGGTTATGTTAATTGGTGATTTCAATGCCATGCTCAACAACAATAATAAATCAGGTTCTGCACCGTTACCTGCTTCGTGCCTATCTTTCAATCGCTTTGTTTATGCTTGCAGGCTAAAGGAGGTTCAAGATAGTAATAAGAGGTTTACGTGGTCGAACCATACACAAGGGCAAGACTCAGTGCAGTGTAAGCTGGATTGGAGCATGGTTAACAATGACTGGCAAACTGGCTTTGGGGGAGAGGGCAGGCTTAAGGTCCAGACGTCAGCCACTTCCGACCATAGTATGCTTCTTTATCAGACTATAGACATATATGACGATGCACAGGGTCAGAAGCCGTTTAGATTCTTTAAGCCTTGGTTGATGGACAAGGAAGGCAAGGTAGTGATGCTTGAAGCTTGGAGAGGGGAGGCTCGGGGGTGCCCAATGATGCGCCTCCTTATTAAGTTTAATCGACTGCGTAAGGCTCTTCTACATTGGAACAGACATTCCTTTGGTAATCTTAATGACAACATCACCACTCTTCAGAGCCGGATAGAGGAATGCAGGGAGCAGATGGAACAAGGAGTTGAAGGTGCAATTGATGAGGAACACAGAGTGAGGAAGCAACTATCTCAGGCCCTTCTCATGGAAGAAGTAATGTGGAAACAAAGATCGCGTATTCGTTGGCTAGCGGAGGGGGATTAGAACACTTCCTTTTTTCATGCGATGGCTAAGTCCAGGCAAGCAAAATGAAAGATTAGAAGTATAGAGTATGATGACACTGAATATGTAGAGAGTGGACAGATTCTTGAAGTGTGCACTGCTTATTTTCGCAGGGTATTAGATAGAAATGAAGCGCAAGGTATGTTATTCGAGGGTGTTGATAGTATACCTAAGGTTACAGATTCTGATAATGAACAGCTCTTAAGGCCTATTTTGGAGGAGGAGGTGTATGCAGCAATGTGGAGCTTAGATAAGGATAGTGTTGCTGGCCCATATGGTTTCCCAAACTATTTCTACCAGGAATGTTGGCCGATGGTTAGTGCTGATGTGGT
This sequence comes from Nymphaea thermarum, assembly GCA_011799765.1. Classification (NCBI taxonomy): domain Eukaryota; kingdom Viridiplantae; phylum Streptophyta; class Magnoliopsida; order Nymphaeales; family Nymphaeaceae; genus Nymphaea; species Nymphaea thermarum. Next base: position 1,480,851 of record JAANDH010000013.1, on the reverse strand, counting down.
GAAGGCAGTGAAAGATTTCTTTTCTACTGGGAAAATAGTTAAGAGTATTAATGAGACTATGATATGCCTCATTCCTAAGAGAGAGAACGCTAAGAAAGTAGATGACTACAGACCCATCTCCTTCTGTAACACTATTTATAAAATCATCACTAAAGTTATTGTTAATAGAATGAGGGGCATCCTTAGGCGTATCATCAATGCTAACCAGGCGGCCTTTTCAAAAGGTAGACACATTCATGACAATATTTTGTGGGTGAATGAAACCGTTAACTCGAAAGATTTTTGGGAAAAAGGAGGTTGTTGTTTAAAGCTGGACTTGATGAAAGCTTGTGATAGAATTTCATGGATTTTCTTAGAAAATAACATGAAGTTTTTGGGCTTCCACCCTAGATGGATTGATAGAATTATGCAGTACATTACCTCTGTGTCCTATAGAGTTCTTGTCAATGGCAAAATGGGTGAGAAATTCCATGGGAGGCGTGGGCTGCGACAAGGTGACCCTCTGTCCCCCTATCTCTTCCTTATTGTTATGGAGATGCTCAATAGACGGATCACCAAGGATATAATTAGCAAAAGAATCCTGCTTCCCAAAATCCGTTGTGTGAGACCGAAGAGTTGTGCTATGATGTTTGCGGATGACGTAATTTAGTTGGTCAAGGCAACTAAGGGATCCATTAGCGCTATCAAAGTTATTTTGGAGGATTTTGATCGTCTTGCTGGCATGAAGGTGAACAAGCAAAAGTCTGAGATTTTTGCTAATACCAGGGTGGGCTGCCACAGTAGCGAGATTCAAAGGATGTTACAATGGGCTAGGGGGGACTTACCTTCAGAGTACCTTGGACTCCCTTTGTTTTTGGGGAACCTTACAGTTCTTTGTCTTGCCTCTCCTCACAAAGGTGGAAAAGAGGCTGGCTAGTTGGGAGGCGAGATTATTGTCTTATGCGGGTCGGCTTTGCCTCATCCGATATGTTATGATGACCTTGCCTTGCTATTGGATGATGACTTTTAGACTGCCAAAAGTAGTTTTAAACAAAATACAACAAGCTTGTAAAAACTTTTTGTGGAATGAGGAAGAAGGAACTAGACATATGCATCTTGTTAGTTGGGATCGGTTGTGTCTGCCTACTGGAGAAGGGGGAGTTGGGCTTAGAAGACTGGAGGAAGTAAATAGAACGATGCTAGCCAGCCGATGCTATCGACTTATGATTAGTGGAGACCCGTGGGCTAGCCTCTTTAAAGAGAAGTACTTGAGATATCACAGTATCTGGACTTTTAAAAGAGCTACAAATCAAAGCTGGGGATGGAAAGGACTGCGATGGGGGTGGAGCTGGATTAAAGACAAAGTTGAGTGGAAAATTGGTAATGGAGAACGTATAAGATTTTGGACTGATCGATGGGAAGGGCAAATACTCCTCACTAGAGCTGAGGAAAATGGATACGAGGTGCATTGGAGGGAGCTCAATAGTAGCGTCAAAGATTTTACTAGTGTGAGCCATGATAATCCGACTTTGGATAATGCTATGCGTCTTGGAGTGTATAAAGAAAACATTCAGATTAGGGATACCGATGACAGCTTAGTCTGGAGCGGAGATGGAAAGGCAAATTTCAGGGCATGTGACATTTTAGAGAAGTGCCGAACGAAAGAAGTTAAGGAATGGTGGCGGAAAAAAATTTGGAACAACTCTACCCCGGCTAAGAGCTGCTGGCACACTTATGTTGCTTGTGAAGGCAGGTTTCCCACTCTTGATCGTCTCAAAAAGACTGGCATTCAACTTGCCAATCGCTGCTCCCTGTGCTTTTGTGCCGAGGAGACCAACAAACATGTATTAATCTAGTGTAACACTGCTAAGGAGGTTTGGAGATTTGTTGCTGCAAAGTTTGGTAGAATGAAGTTTCCTCAAGGTGAGATTGCAGCTGAACTCAAAAGATGGCTGCAGGTTAGACTTTTTGGTAGGTGGAGGATCCGGTGTTGGAGTATGACCTTCCAAATTGTCTGTTGGAATATGTGGCGTTTCAGAAACACATGTTTCCATGATAATATACAACCCCAAATCAGTAGGTTCAAAACAGAAGTTTGGAGGAGTTGCATGGATAGTTTTTCCTCTCTGAAATGGTCGCCTGAGGAAGAAAGGAAATTGAGAATTTGGTTAGATATTGGGCTTTACAGTGTTGATACACTTGGTTCAAATAGAAATGGGGTTACGATCAACATTGTCAGGGCTCAAACAAGACTCGGGCACAAAATCGCTGGGCTGAGCTATATAGAAAATGATCTCATGGGTTGTGTGGTGATCATTAAGGATAGGGGAAGTATTCATGAGGGAGAAATGGAGGTTTTGGAGCGCATCCTCAGATTTCATAAGGATTATGGTGGAGACCATATTATAGTCTCCCCAATCAAAGAGTGGGTGAGGAAAATAAGGCAGGCGATTGAAGGTAGGAGGACTAATGCAGGTTGGACGGCTTTTCTCGGACTATTCCAGAATAGGATTTTTGTGAAACAGGGAGATACTACAGTTGCTCTGGGCCACATGATCATGGAACATGCCCATGATACGCATGACTATTTTGCTGCTCTCAATGTATAGGCATAGCTCTTTTGCTATGTTTCATTTTGGTTTTTTTGGTGAAGGGTTGGGTAAATCCTTTGATTTTGTATAGCTTTAAGGTCTTTTTTGGCCTTCCCTTGTAAATTTCGTTTTTGTTGGAATAAAGGTAGGGGGCCTAACCCCCAAGCAAGCTTTTCACTTCAAGTTGTCTGATTTGAATTTTTACAAGCGAATTGTGATATATCCCCTTCGTCCAGTGTGTGTGTGTGTATATATATATAAAAACCCTAGCTTTGCTAAACTAATCGCGGATCGGATTTTGGAAGCCTTGTCATTGGGGTTATCAAAATGGGACTCTCTAGAAGTCCAATACAAAAAGTAGGGAGCCATTTAGATTGCATCTGATGATCTCATCTTCTTCCATCAAATTGTATGGACTAAAAATTTTGACCTTGCTATATCTGGAAATTGGATTCAGTTTACATTTTAATGAAATTTCCCGTTCATACTATACTTTGGAGCTAGCAGTTTCATATTTTTCCTTGGCACATCTTATCTAGAGTCATTGACAATTGCCTAGTACCTCTTCAAACAAGCTGACTAAGTGTTTTGTTTATCATATCAGGCGTTAAGCATGCCATATTTTAATTACAAGTCATCATTTTCTCCTCGGGTATGAACACCTGTTTATTTTTTATTAGTTAAAATTTTTATTTTAGTTTTATTTGTGGTACCTTTCCCTCCTGGCTAAGAAACCAGCACCTGTGGAATAAGACCCACAGGTTGTTTAGTAGGAAAAACATTTGGGGAGTATCTAATGAATTTTGCTCCAAATAATAGAGTAGGTTAATCGAACACTAGAACTACTGCCTTACAAATCTAACTCAATATTCTAGGCAGATTCATTGGATACTCCCAAACTGATTTCTCTCTGACCATTGTTGGCGCCATGTCGAGTTCAACAGACACCAATCCAACCTACAGAAGATGGTTTCTCCATTTCTGTAGTTATTAGTCCAAGTGAAGGTCCTTTTAGGATCTACCAATGGATTAAAGCTATTGCTTGTCAGAAAGGAGGCAAAATTGTTGCAGGAAAAGAGTGAGTGACTTTTACCAGTTTTATCTAATGGGCCCAGCATGCAATTAAAATCACCCATCAACAAAGTAGGCTCTTGAAGATGTTGGAGGAGAGAACGAAGTTTCTGAAATTCCACCTACTTAGTATAGGGGTTTGTGGGAAGATAGATTCCTCCCACATAGAAATTCTCCCGGGATCCTCTCCTACAACATTTTAAGAAAATCCAACAATGATTTATCACTACAACTTCAGCTTTTAGCCTTGCTGGATCTCATGCACAAAAAATACGGGCAACCCCAGAGGACACTTGAGAATTGAAAACGATATCATAATTCTTCATAGTAAGCTGCCATTGTTGGAGCTTGTTAGTATAGAGCATTGCATCGACTAAGCAAAACCAACCAGGGGAGAAAGCTTTGAGATAAGATGAAGTTCCAGGTTAGCCTCCCGTCTAACCAACCCCCTTACATTCAATGACATGAAATTCATGGAATAGAATCAGATACGGGCATCACCCTCCTTGTTCTCCTCCATAGGGCCTTCTATAGGCTGAACCAAGGGGTTGAGGACAAAATCTGGCGAAAAAATTTCATAGCAAGTCCTTTTACGTTTGCTGCCCACACCTTCAAGGTCTTCATGCAGGAGAAGATTAAAGTTAGATGTATCCTTTACGACATTCCGACCCTTACTCCCCCTGCTTCCCCTCCCTTGGATTATGTGTTTAGCATCGTGACTTAATCTGAATGGCCATGATGAGGATCCCTTTGTTGCACCAAGTTTGCTCGAAAAACAAGCAACTTCATCTTGCCTCAGTTGACTAGGTGAAGAAAAGGAAAACCCTGGAGGGACATCATAAGGGGAGTCCTGCATATCAGGAAGCTTGGAAGCGAAAGGATTAGGGAGGTGCTCAGTGGATATGTGAATGTTGTTTTGATCTTTTACTAAGTTTGACGATTTGTTTTTGCCCCTTTTTCCTTTGGGTGCACGAAAAGGGGTAGAACCTTCCTTCTCGGACTTCTAAGGCAACTTCTTTGTCCACTCCTTAGTTTTGTCATGGGCGCCATGATTCTCTTTTGTTTCCGCTAACACTTTCAAACCTGTGGCCTGCAGTAAGGTGCTCCATTCGTGACCCGCTAGATGACCCATTTTCTCTATTGATGGAAATTCCAGTGACCATGTGGCCAGCCTCCGAAGTTCTAGAGTCGTCTTTCACTTTTCAGTTAAGGATTTTAGGGCATTTTTCCGGTGGATGAAAGTTCGCACCACACATACGGTAGAACCGGAGGCGACCTTCATAAACAGTTGCTTGTGCATGGATATGGCCACCTCCCAAGTGAATTTCCACCTCTGGTGCGAGTTCAGACTGTATGAGAAGATCCAATAGGATGCGAGCAAAATTAGTACGAGACATTTGAAATGTAGGAGTGTCTGCCTCAAGGAAGTCACCTTGTAGACCCGTTGCCACTTCTTTGAAAATCGGACCATTTCAAAAATATGGTGGAAGGTCTGGCAGCCTCACCCACAAAGGAGCGGTAGTACTAGGATTAATCTCAAGCGGTTGGCCAAGGCTCCATCTGGCAGCCACCATAACCCTACCATCCACTTTCCAAGCTCGTTTTTTCAAAACCAAGTTAAGTTCCTCTTTGCTAGTCATACGAATCAGAAAATCCCCGTTATTGAGATGGGAGATTTGAGGAGATATTCTCCCCATCCATTGCGTAAGAGCAGGCCTGAGATGAGCTTAGAGATGTTCCCACTAACTTTAGAGGTTGAACCCATGAAACAACAAATTGCCGACCATTGGAAGGGTTTTGTCATGCTTAGGAGGTCTTCTTGAGTCACTACTATTCTTGGCAGACCCTTACCGATAATAACTTTTAGAGGAGGCAGATCCTCTTCACGGTTTAAACCACGCCCTGCAACACTCTCCGCCCAAGATGCGGTTGAGGTAGCCTGCTTCTGCCCACATTGCCAAGCGGCACTGGATCACCCACTATGCCCAACGGCGCTGGATCCCCCACAGCCTCACCCTGGCTAGTGTTTCCCTCTTCACAACAAGTATGCCCTACAGGAGATTTCCCATGCCCAATAGCGGAGACCGCTTCTCTTCCAATCGTCTGCCCCTTCGATTCCCCATTTCCAGAGGAGGGTAGAGACCGCTCTTCGGTCTCTCGCTCGCCTCCTACCCGAACCTCCTCTTCCACTTGCTGCATAAAAACATCCATATCTTTAACAGGTAAAGGGGAAAGAAGAGAATACATACCTTGAATGTGGCTGGAGTCCCCAATCGGCAGAGGCTCCGCCTCCATAGGTAAAACACCAACCAGTGTAGGCACCACCCCCTGCTCCATCTCCATCTCTAGAAGCCCACCGCTGGGGGAAGACCCAGACGGAGTAGCGGGAGCCTCCCACCGAGGGCCTGCCGAGTGGGTCTCCTACCGTTCCCGGATCTCGTGGACGTGGGGCAAGGGGAGGTTAGCCCGGTCGGAGGGGGATGCAATCCCTTTCTCAGTCGGCTATTCCAGTTCGAGGGACGCGGCGGTCCCTTCCGATGCGCTTACAGGCGAAGGCTGGCGCGGGGACGGATCGGCGGCGTAAGGGGACGCGTAACCTCCCTTGGATGGGAGACAACCCGCCGAGAGCTGTGGGCACCTAGCGGTCACCCGAGGCCCTTTGCGAGGTTGGGGAGGTTATCGAAATACCTGCGTCGGCGACGAGTCTCGTAGGGGGGCTAATTCCGGCTGTTGCCGGTGGCATGCTCCTAGTGAACGAACCGGACCGTAGCTTGAACTTCCTGAAAAGGGGGCTGGTGAGGGTCCTTCCGTCAAGTACAAGAGAGGCCGTAAGAGAATGAGGGGTAACCAAGCACCGCAATCAACCGGACAAGTCCGGGGTCGACAATACTCCCTCACCGGGCAGAACCACGGTGCGGTGGCTTGTCCACGTTTGTGGGAGGAAGAGAGAACCACGCCCAACCTACCACAAGGGACCAAGGAATCTGCGACTAGCAACGAAGAACCACGTCGGAGTTAGGAGGCTAAGAAAGAGATCTTGATACCAAAGAACCACGTCAATACCAAAATGATTTCTTAACGTCAAAACCTTGACAATACTCGGCCGAGGCCGGAATAGCTGTGCCATAGCTGCTACACTAAACTACTAACTACTTACTATTTCTTTTCTTCTTCAAAGTTTACAAAACAAAACAGCTAAACAACTATTTATAGACTCTACGTGGACCGGGGCAAAATGTGTGTCGGACCCGACCTGGACGATGGAGATTGGCCTCAGCGGGCGGCGCGGGCGATGAGTGGTAGAGGCGGGCGGCATGGGCTAGGAGTGGTCGGATGGGGCGGTGGTGCGTGGGGGAATCTCCTTGCCGTGTGGATGTGAACAAAATCTTGGGGAGTCGGCGTAATCGAGTAGGGGATCTTCGGCTGGTTGGCCGGTTTGGTTGAGTGCGCCGGTGGACAAAATCGCACTTGAATGGTGCAATATTTGGGCGGCGCACCTCCTTTTGGCCGGTCGGAAATATCCTCCTTGGAAAGGTGCGGCTGACGTCGCTGGCCGTTGCATCTTTTTAGATGTCTCTTGTTCCGACGTTGGGGGTGGTGGCCGAGGTTCCTTTGGTGTGTGGCTTGGGCGAATCCCGTTGGGATCCGTTGCACTCAAGTGAAAGGTCTTGGCGGGATGTTCTTTCTTGGTGGCCGTGAGATGCTTGCGTGTGGCAGTGGGCAAGAATTTCGTGGGATCATGCGCACTCGTGTGCGAGATCCCGGGCAGAGTGTGTCTCTCCTCGGTAGGCGCGCGATGCCTTGGCGTGTGGGTTTCCGTCTGGTCCTTCCTCGACCGTCGTGAGCTCCGTGCGTGCAACCTCGGAGAGATTCTCCTCGAAAAGGTGCGCATGGGGTGGGGTGCAGATCATGGTCGGACGTGGGCGTGTTCGCCATTGCCGTCGTGCGCGATCAGGCCGAGTCATACGAGGCCCGATGGTGGGTGCCTTGGAGGTGGCTCCCTGGGGTGGGTCGGCGGTCTGGGTTCCGTCCGACCCCCTTGGCCAAACCTCTAGTAGGTTCGGCCATACAACTGGCGACGGGGGCGGCCCTAGAAGCTTCTCGGGCGCCCCGTAGTGGCCTGCGGCAAACTGAGACGTTGCAGCAGGTGCGGCCTCCAGCTCGATCCTGGAAAGAGCCTGGCTAAGGTAGGCCGGGTCCAGTTGGCCGTTGGCTTCTTGGGGTTCGGCTCCTGGGTCCGGCGGTCGTCGGGGTTTGCGCTTGACCCGAACCATCCTGTGTTCGGCAGCTGGCAGCGTGATGTCTGCTTCAACCGGGGGCGTATTGTCCTGGCCGGACGAGCGATTAACCTCCCAATCCTCATTCGGTGGGAGTGTGGTCGGGCCGTCCTTGGTTCGGATGTGGTCCTTCCGTCTCGGTCGAACCCGCAGGTCTGCGATTTGCAGTCGGTCAGCGTCGGGGCTGAAGTCGTTGCCGACCAGCTCGTATTTGGGTCAGGGCCATTGAATTGGGTCACCTCGTGGCAGTCGGAAAAATTAAAGCCCAAAAGTGAAGGCTCACCTAGGGACTAAGACGCTATACTGGATTCACACGACAACCGGCAGCCCTACGGTCACTCGTACGGCCGCGTCCAGTCGAGAGGCAACTCCACCCCTGCCAGCCAAGCCAGAAAGCAAGCCTAAGATCCGCTTGGACTATGAGCAACAACAAAGGGCAGGGAAGGTCAGGAAGACCAGGAACGCGCGCACATACCGTGCCCTCTTCGCCGCGGACATCCCTGACCACGCAGAGCACGAGGAGCCAGAGGAACCACCAGCGGATCCCCCCTTCTAATATCCCGACTGCCCCAACTCAACCGGAGAAGACCTTCCTTGAGACACTCGAGGAAGAAATGCGGCAGGCAGACCAAATCTACCAAGGGAGCCAATGGGAGATGGACGTCCCCCTGACTCCGGAACCCGAGTCACTACCTCGGCTAGAAGACCTAGCCCAGGTGGCCGTACAGGAGCTCGCCCACATACAAGACACAGAGCCCCAAGAGGAAGGACATATACTGGCGGTCTTGCGGGAACAATGGAGGACCTCCATTGCTTTCGACGTCGACCCACCCCCGCCAAAAGAAAAGCATAAGGTCAACCAAACCTAGCAACAGGGACCCCAAATGGTATTCCTACCCAGGAAGGATTGGATCGACTCCTCCTCAGAAGACCCGGAGGCCTACAATGCAGCATCAGGAGAATTAGGCCGCATACGGGAAGAACCTACTAGAGGTTCGGCCATACTGCTGGCGACGGGGGCGGCCGTAGAAGCTACTCGGGCGCCCCGTAGTGGCATGCGGCAAACTGATACGTTGCAGCAGGTGAGGCCTCCAGCACGATCCTGGCCAGAGCCTAGCTAAGGTAGGCCGGGTCCAGTTGGCCGTTGGCTTCTTGGGGTTCAGCTCCTGGGTCCGGCAATCGTCGGGGTTTGCGCTTGGCCCGGACCTTCCTGTGTTCGGCAGCTGGCAACGTGATGTCTGCTTCAACCGGGGGCGCATCGTCCTGGCCAGACGGGCGGTTAACCTCCCAATCTCATTCGGTGGGAGTGTGGTCGGGCCATCCTTGGTTCAGATGGCTTCCGTCTTGGTCGAACCCGCAGGTCTGCGATTTGCGGTCGGTCAGCGCCGAGGCTGAAGTCGTTGCCGCCCAGCTGGGGTGCGGCTTGGGCCGCAGCTAGCCCTTCGTATGCCGTCGTTTGGCCCGGCACAAGGTAGGGTCGTATCATTCCACCCCCCTTACCAAGAGCTTGCCTCGAAGCTCTTGTCTCTTCTTCCCGTATGAGGCCTGATTCTTCTGATGCTATGTTGTAGGTCTCCAAGTCTTCTGAGGAGGAGTCGAGCCAATCTTTCCTAGGTAGGAATACCTTCTGAGGTCCCCGTTGGTAGGTTTGGTTGACCTTATGCTCTTCCTCCGGTGGGGGCGTGTCGACGTCGAAAGCAATGGAGGTCCTCCATTGTTCCCGCAAGACCGCTAGTACCGGTCCTTCCTCCTGGAGCTCTGTGACTTGCATGTGGGCGAGATCCTCTACGGCCTTCTGGGCTAGGTCCTCTAGCCGAGGTAGCGGCTTGGGTTCCGGAATCAGGGGGACGTCCATCTCCCATTGGCTCCTTTGGTAGAGTTGATCTTCCCGCCACATTTCTTCCTCGAGTGTCACAAGGAAGGTCTTCTCCGGTTGAGTTGGGGCGGTGGAGATATCAGCAAGGGGATCCGCTGGAGGTTCCTCCGGTTCCTCTTGCTCCGCTTGGTCAGAGGTGTCCGCGGCGAATAGGGCACGGTAAGTCTGTGTGTTCCGGGTCTTCGTGACCTTCCCTGCCCTTTGTTGTTGCTTGTAGTCCAAGCAGATCTTGGGCTTGCTCTCTGGCTCGGCTAGCAGACCGTAGGGCTGCCGGCTGTTGAGTGGGGCTGCTGAGTCCGGTTGGAAGGGCTACTGCCCGTTGAGTAAGGGCAGTAGGGACGACTTTCATAATCATCTGAGGCCAGTTCTCAAAAGGAGGAAGCCGCGGTCTGATTCTTACCAATTGTAGATGGTGGGGGACAGCGGTTAGGGGGGTCCCGGGTTCCTTCCTTGATATTGTCGACTTTGGGCAAGGGTGCGTCCGTGGCCCAGTAGTATTTGTTCCTTAGGTTGCCGACGATGATGGGTTCTCCTTAAAGGATGGTAGCGTATTGCCACGGTTTCAGCACGGTTTCGGATACACTCAACCATCCGTAGTAGGAGACATTTTTGAGGTACATGATGTAGTTGAGGGGGTCCCTACACAGTTGAAAGTGGAACTCCTTGATGCCGGGCCGGTGGATGTGTATCGTGCAGTCCGGACGTGTATCTCCTAGTGCGTAGGCCCAAGGTGCGTCGCCAGACGTGGGCAACCCTTTCCACAAGACCCATTTGAAGAGGTAACGGTCCCCATCGTAGGCCTTGAGGACGACCCATCTAGAGGGCGAGGGCGGAATCGGCGGTCGATCATACGGCTGGCTGGGGTAATACGAGCGGGCCTCATGGGATGAGTACCCCTCGTCCCAGCTTCCGAGGCTGTAATTTCCACCAGTACTGCTGGAGGAGTTGCCATCGGCGTCGTACCCGCTTCGTTCCCCGGATGTTTCGGGCGACTTGACGGATACGTACTTGCTTCGGGGAGATCGGTTCTGTGGAGAGAGGAACATCCTGGTCAACCTAGTTGTTGCTGGTGTCTGCGTCGGCTCTGATACCACTATTGGTGGGAGCCTCCTGCCGAGTGGGTCTCCTACCATTCTCGGATCTCTCGGACGTGGGGCAAGGGGAGGTTAGCCCGTCCGGAGGGGGATGCGATCCCTTCCTCAGTCGGCTATTCCTGCTCGAGGGACGCGGCGGTCCCTTCCGACGCGCTTGCCGGCGAATGCTGGCGCGGGGACGGATCGGCAGCGTAAGGGGATGCGTAACCTCCCTTGGATGGGAGACAACCCACCGAGAGCTGAGGGGCGCCTAGTGGTCACCCGAGGTCCTTTGCGAGGTTGGGGAAGTTATCGAAATACCTGCGTCGGCGACGATGGAGGTGGGCGCGCTGCTGGCCGGCCGTGTACGTGGCACCCGCTGGGAGAGGGGCGCGTGTCTCGTAGAGGGGCTAATCCCGGCTGTTGTCGGTGACGTGCTCCTAGTGAACGAACCAGACCGTGGCTTGAACTTCCCGAAAAGGGGGCCGGTGAGGGTCCTTCCGTCAAGTACAAGAGAGGTCGTAAGAGAATGAGGGGTAACCGAGCACCACCATTAGTCAGACAAGTCTGGGGTCGACAATACTCCCTCACCGCGCAGAACCACAGCATGATGGCTTGTCCGCGTTTGTGGGAGGAAGAGAGAACCACACCCAACCTACCACAAGGGACCAAGGAATCTGCGGTTAGCAACGAAGAACCACGTCGGAGCTAGGAGGCTAAGAAAGAGATCTTGATACCAAAGAACCACATCAATACCAAAATGCTTTCTTAACGTCGAAACCTTGACAATACTCGGCCGAGGACGAAATAGCTGTGCCACAGCTGCTACACTAAACTACTAACTATTTCTTTTCTTCTTCAAAGCTTACAAAACAAAACAACTAAACAACTATTTATAGACTCTACGTGGACCGGGGCAAAATGTGCGCCGGACCCGACCCGGACGAAAGAGATTGGCCGCGGCGGGCGGCGCAAGTGATGAGTAGTCGAGGCGGGCGGCGCGGGCTAGGAGTGGTTGGATGGGGCGGTGGTGTGTGGGGGAATCTCCTTGCCGTGTGGATGTGAACAAAATCTTGGGGAGCCGGCGTAATCGAGTAGGGGATCTTCGGCTGGTTGGCCGGTTTGGTTGAGTGTGCCAGTGGACAAAATCGCACTTGACTGGTGCGATCTTTGGGCGGCGTGCCTCCTTTTGGCTGGTCGGAAAGATCCTCCTTGGAAAGGTGCGTTAGACGTCGCTGGCGGTTGCATCTTTTTAGATGTCTCTTGGGTCGGCGTTGGGGGTGGTGGCCGAGGTTCCCTTGGTGTGTGGCTTGGGCGAATCCCGTTGGGATCCGTTGCACTTGAGTGCAAGGCCTTGGCGCGATGTTCTTTCTTGGTAGCCGTGAGATGCTTGCGTGTGGCAGTGGGCAAGAATCTCATGGGATCGTGCGCACTCGAGTGTGAGATCCCGGGCGGAGTGTGTCTCTCCTCGGCGGGCGTGCGATGCCTTGACGCATGGGTTTCAGTCCGGTCCTTCCTCGACGGTCGTGAGCTCCATGCATGCGTCCTCGGGAAGATTCTCCTCGGAAAGGTGCGCATGGGCCGGGGTGCGGATCGTGGTCGGACGTGGGCATGTGCGACATTGCTCTCATGCGCGATCAGCCCGAGTCATGTGAGGCCCGATGGTGGGTGCCTTGGAGGTGGCTCCCTGGGGTGGGTCGGCGGTCTGGGTTCCGTGTGACCCCCTTGGCCGAACCTACTAGAGGTTCGGCCATACTGCTGCGACGGGGGCGGCCCTAGAAGCTCCTCGGGTGTCCCGTAGTGGCCTGCGGTGAACTGGTATGTTGCAGCAGGTGCAGCCTCCAGCTCGATCCTGGCCAGAGCCTGGCTAAGGTAGGACGGGTCCTGTTGGCCGTTGGCTTCTTGGGGTTCGGCTCCTGGGTCCGGCGGTCATTGTGGTGTGTGCTTGGCCCGGACGTTCCTGTGTTTGGCAGTTGGCAGCGTGATGTCTGCTTCAGCCGGGGGCGCATCGTCCTGGCCGGACGGGCGATTAACCTCCCAATCCTCATTCGGTGGGAGTGTAGTCGGGTCGTCCTTGGTTCGGATGCAGCCCTTCCATCTCGGTCGAACCCGCAGGTCTGCGATTTGCGGTCAGTTAGCGCCAGGGCTGAAGTCGTTGCCGCTCAGTTGGGGTGTGGCTTGGGCCGCGGCTGGCCCTTCGTATGCCGCCGTTTGGCCCGACACAAGGTAGGGTCGTATCATGGAGTCTCCCCTATCTCCGCGCTCTTCCTCCTCCTCACGCTCGATCCCAGTGGGAAGGACCCCCACGGAGCCTCCTCCTGCAACCGCAACCCCCTCCCACGCTCACTCGCCTCCCGGAGGAAGGACCCCCCGCTTGCCTCCTCCGTCTCTCACTTCCAGACTGTTAACGCCCAAGTCGGTTCCTCATCATAAAAACAAGAATTTTCAAGATTTTGAGCACCATGACTCTCTCTTTCTCTGTCATATATATATATATATATATATATATATATATATATATATATATATATATATATATATATATATATATATATATATATATATAACAGTATATATATATATATATATATATATATAAGAATAACTCACCTCATTCATGTTTGATTAATTGAGAGAAAAACAATAATTACAACAAATACACATTGTATTGACGGCCATGGTCGTTGGCAAAGCGGGTTTTTTTCTGATGGCTTTGATCGTTACCGTCCATCATGATAGACTAGACAACCCTTGCGAGTGAGCCGATTTGCCAATGTGAAGTGATGCGCTAAGCATGTAGTGAAGAACAAAGCATATAATGAGTAAGTATTAAGACAAAAAATGTCAAGTATTAAAAATATCCATGAAAATAATGTTAAAGTTGAAAATGAACAATCAAAATAACAAATAAGCTGCAAAGACCCAATGTAAACTATGGCTTGCATGTGCTTGATAGAAACAACGATGCTAATCTCTTCAGAGTGTTTTGACATGTTATCAGCACAATTTATGGAGACAAAAGGATAACTCTTGAATGGATGAGGATAAAATGCTCATAGAATTTTTTACAAAAAGTTATGGCAAAGAGAATTATGCATGACCCCATGAAATCAATAACCAAATAATTGAAATATGACAATGAAATAAAGATTAGTATGATCGATCTCACCAGATACAATAAATCTATTAATAAGGCGAAGATAGAGGCCAGCAGGGCCCTTGGCCCCCTCAACTTTTCAAAAAATATATATATATATAATTTAAAAAAATTTAATTATATATAAAAGTTTTGAAAAATTATATGCCAGCCCCTATTAAAATTTCGAAATTATCCTCATCTACCCTAACCTATTAAGCCAGAAATTGCATTTTAATGTTAGTAGTAGCTAAGGTATGCTGATACAAAGGATAAGAAATGAGATTCATCAGAATACATTGGGAATTTCTATTGTTGGATATTAAAATTTAGCCAAACATTAGTGGTGATATTATTATTCCGATTATGAAATTTTTAAAAAATTTTAGCACTTCAATTCCAATTCTTACTAACAATATCAATGTCATGCCATGGGGATTGAAATTATAGCCCTATAATTCTTACTAATGATATCAATTCTTACTAACATTATCAATTCGTTTTAATTTTATAACACTAAAAACCATTACAAAAAGTAGTTGCGGCCGGCTGAAATGGTCTTGATCAGTAAAATCTTAATTGAGACTATGTATAATTGGGTGGAATCTCCAATTAAGCCTCTCAAATAAGCTAATAAGATCGAGTTTTTCAAGGGAGGATAGGGCATCTTAGAAATTTTTTTGTAAGGTCTCTATAATTTAGGCTTTTGATATCTTATAATTCCCTTTTCCTCTTTCTAGAAATATCCTGTTTGACTTTATCATGGTAGTGTAGTCATTATACATTCCTTGCATGCACAAAAAATGTTCACGTAACCAGTTTGAGTATACATTCTCTATCATCCCATGAGAAGCATATTGACCATTTTGGCCCCGAACATATTTCTCAAAGCATTAGAAGAACTCTATTGGCCAAACAGTTCAAATTGCTAACTTTGATTCTTTACAAGCTTAAGCTTACAGTTAAAAGCTTCTGATTGTAAGTATGGAGACCAGTTTCATATTGCTTATATTAATTGCACAAAAACAAAAAATTAGGAAGAATTGTCTTTTATTAATTGCTAATGTAACTGTTAGGAAAATTTATTTTAAACCAAAACTAGGGAAAGAAGATATGGTGGCAGAGTGATATGGTGTGGCAACAACCCTTGGCGACAGTGGCGGAGGTACAAATGGTGGTAATGGTGGCGACAAATGTCAATACTTTGCAAACGGCTGTTTTGGCTCTGACAAGTTAGGAGTAGCGGAGGAAATAGAGATGATGGTGGAAAGATGGTGGTAATTTCGTGAGATGATAAAGATGGTAATGGCAGGGATGATGGCAGCGGCGCTGCGGCAGTGAGACTATAAAGTTGGTGATAGCAGTGAGGTGCAGGTGTCTGTGATGGTCACAGTGGTTAGAGCTGCGGTGGAACAACTGGTGAAAAAGGGTAGGTTACTTACTATTAGTGAAAATGAGACTGGCTTCTACTTAGAATTACAATATTTGTTAATGATAAAACAACATGGGAAGGTAAAACTACATATCGATAAATTACAAAGCAAACTAAAGCTAAGGAAGTTATAAAGTTCATTAAAGGCAAAATAATGTGGAAATGTAAAATTACCTACCTATCCATAAAGTATCTCTACTACTTTAGTTAGTAACCAAAAGTAATTTATTTTCATATCAATATGGTATTATGTAGCATATAGTGCAGACCATGATATGGATGAATTGGTGATGGGCAATAATCCATACCCCTATTGGTTCATCTCAATTTCCGTAGGAAAGTAAAATGCTTCTTTTTCTCGGATTTTCAGCGATTTAATACAGGTCGTATTCAAGGGCTGTGGCTGTCCCTGAAATTCTTAAAGCCGTAAGTAATAATATACTAAGAACTTTCTACAGAAGCATGTCAATTTTAGTAATAATACACTAAAATAGCTTATTTTATTTCTTTTTCACTTTCAGGAGCTAAATCAACGGTCAAGGTCATTCTTAATGGGTCAAACACATAAGAGTGTGCACCTACCCGCTCATTGATTCAATTTTCTCTTTTTTTTTTTTCTTACTAGTTAGATTTGACTTTCATACTTTTAGTTCTAACCTTAAACTTCCAACCATACATCAAGGGGTAAAAATTCAGGAAAAATTCGTTCCTTTGGGGCTTAAACATTTTTCCTGCAACATTCTCAACACCTACGTAGCAAGATAAATTCCAACTCTTTAAAACTGAATTTCCAGATATCAAACGCCCCCTCAAAGAATTATCTTTCCCGTAATTTTTAGTTTCTTGTTGTTACAATTGATCATACACTAGCAGTTTAATTTGTTGTTCACCTGAAAAATAGTCATTACATCGGGTTTATTTTTGCTTTGATAATGTCAGTAATTCCTCTCTCTCTCTCTCTCTCTCTTATATAAGAAACAACAGAAGCATATGACAGGTTCTAACTCGACAATGTTCCTGTCAAGCCCATGTCCCTCTCTCTCTATCACACAGTTGTTCCAAACTCCTACCACCATGCAGCCTTCCCCGCCCAACAGTCCTCCTTGTGCGCCCCAAGTCACTTTATCGTTCGGTGAACCTTTACCATGCAGCAGTAACTTGACCACTCCAGCAATGCCGTAGGCTGGGGCCGTGGGAATATCTAATGCCGGTGACCCTCCGGGGGAGAGCCTGTTGTTTACAAACACATGGGTGGGGGGGGGAGGCCCGCCTAGGCCATGGCCCCACCCCAGCCAATGAAAAAAAATTACATTGAAAAAAAAATATTTTAAATTCTGCTATGTAATTTTTGGATTTTAATTCAGTTTGGCCCTACCCGTATCCAGAGATTGAACTGTCAGCCCGCCCCTGAAGAAAATCTTGTCTCCACCCCTGCATGGGTGCACCCAAGGCTGCTGAGTTTCTCGCAGAGGGAGCCTTCCATCTTCATGACATGGAATCTGCTGCCGCAGCGAAAGGAAGAAGACCCGAGCCATTGCAGAGGGAGCCTTCCATCTTCATGCCATGGAATCTGCTGCCGCAGCGAAAGGAAGAAGACCGGAGCCACTGCAGAGGTTAGCACCGGAAACCTCCACAACTTGTATCAAATTTATGGATAGGCCTGAATCGACTGAAACGTACTATTGATTATATTATTGTCTTCATTGGTCGAGTTAACATTAGATTTTGTTAGCTTTGTGAATTAAATAGACGCAATCTCTTTGATTCACTGATGCTCCAATCTTGATTATTTGGTTTTGTGAAATGGTTTAGCTTTAATACCAATCTAGAACATTGTCATAAATTTTCATTACAGGAAAATTTCTTATTTAAAAAAAATTATTAAATATAAAGCGAAAATAATATTATTCCCTTAACTCCGTTGATTTAGGAACAATTATCATTATGACCGAGGTTTTGAGCAGATTGGAGTTCCAAACATGAACCAATTGACGCCTATGTTCGATCGGACATGGGCGGAGTTGGTTTTGTGGATGTAAAGAGCTCTATTGCGTCAAAACTGATTTGTACCCAAGAAACCAAAAACTCTAGATGTCCTACAGCTCTAGCTAATTATATGATAAAAATCATTATCTATACCCATGTTGTCTAAAGCAAGAAATGTTCATTTCATCATGCTTTACACACACACAGTGTGGCAGCTCACCCATGAAGACAGTCTGATCCACTGTAATTGAAGATTGATAGAAAAACAAAAAGAACATATTTTTGTCATATAAAAATAGGTCACAACTTTCTTTTTTCTTGTTTTATTTTTAACAATCCATTACAATAGACCAAGCAACCCTCATGAGTGCGCTAGGTGACTTGAATAGCATGAGCCACCATTTTGCACATAAAACATACCCTCTCTCTCTCTTGATATATATATATATATATATATGCGCTAGGTGACTTAAATAGCATGAGCCACCGTTTGCACATACAAACATACATTCTCTCTTTCCCTCTTGATATATATATATATCTCGTAGAATTTGCCCAAAAAGTCAAATGCAAAGTCAACTTGTGTTCTAAATCACTTTGCAATCCTAAACAACTAAGCACCTACTACTGATATGCATCAAGCTCTACCATATTATGTCAGTCATAAAATAAGCTAAAGATAAATATCTTTGTCCTTTTTTTAATATATTGGTGGTCATTTTTTGCATGCATGGACAAAGTTCTTAGGCCATTCCATTCAAATTTTAGATTTAGAAATCGGATTCATCGTGATCTTAGTTTTGATCAATTAAATAATGTTTCACAGCACAAATCTCCTTAAAATGTCAATATTTTAGGAAATGACTTGATTTAGTGTATGTTTCATACAAAATTTAGTTTTGAGGCAGTTATGAGATAAAAGTTCTCTCCTTACAACAAATATAAATGGAGAGGACATGGGAGAGACCAGACACCAAATTGTAAGGCTAAAAAGCTTGTGCTAAAGCTGAAACCTTGACTCTGTTGCGCTCGTCTGGGTGGAAAAGAGCATGTTGGCCAAAATTTTGTTCACATTAGGTTTGTTTTATGCTAAGCTTAAAAGGTCTAGATCTGGTTTTTTGTTCCAAAAAACTAGTGATCAGCGGTTTTCTTCTAGGGAAAGTTTTTTTGAGACTAAATATTTCACAGACTTTAGGATATACCACATTAGTTATTTTCATCTCTCTTTTTCTTTTTTTTCCCTTGCTTTATTTAGTTTTTGCTTGCATAACTGTTTATTTCTTATTTGGCAAAAGATTAAATCAGTTTGCAATTTTTTTTGCGTCGATCTTAATGTTGTGAATGCATGCTTTTTTTGTAGTGCATGCACAAGACAAAGTAAGAGTCTCCATTATTTTTCCTTTTAGTCTCCATTAAAAGCTAGAGATCTGCACAGTTACTCAAAGTAAAAGTCTCCATTAATTTTGTTTTATCTCATAAATATTTGATTCCATTTGACTAGCTATGGAATTGCAGAGGTACATGATCTACGATTTCACATGGTTGATATGTGAAGTCTCTCTCTCTCTCTCCCTATATATATATATATATATATATATATATATATATATATATATATTCTTTTTCTTTATCCCATTTTGTTAGAAAGACAACCTTATGTTTGTTATTTATCATCATTGGTTTTGTCACCTTTCAGTGATCACCAACCCTCTCTGACGTTAACGTGTCCAAAGCAATGGGTATTGGAAGTTGACATTAAATATGTCTTTATCAAAAATTATGAGTCTGACTAATGTTTGGATCTTGTGATCAATCGTTCTTTCCATTTAAGATCAGAAGAAAAATTAGTTAATTTGCATGGAAAACCAATGTATATAAATCCTGCTTAAAACCAATGCAATATAAACTTCTTAACGTGACAGAAATAATAGATGTGCACATTTTATTACGAATCAAAAACTGCAAATTGTAGAGGTACAAGGTCAGCCGAGGGCTGCCTGAGATGTTGCCGAGGCATCGCCGAGACCTATTCTGCTGCACTCCGGGAAAGTCTTGTAAAGGGTTGCCTTCCTTTCATTTTAAATTGATATACTAACAACATAAAAAGCATTACTTGGGCCATAGAAAGCTTTCTTTAGGAAAAACAAAAAACCATATGCAAGAGTTTATAATACTTTGCCGACCACCACTCTTTATTATTGTACAAATATTGACAAATAGGTATAACTTAATTATGATCTACTATCACTCAAATAAACAGCAAAATTCTTCAAAAAATTAAGTGAGAGAGGACAAAATGAGAAAGTGTGACAGTTCATGTGTGAAACTCATAGGTCTTTATGCTCTAAGCCTATATGGTGATTTTTAAACATTAAAGGTGAAATTTGGTGTTTGTGTATCTTTTCAAGAAACTACATCGAGGATATTAATGATGAAATATCTATATACTCACAATAATATGTAAGAAATGAAACTTATACTTAAAAAATTACTTGTACATAATAAATAGGAGTAACCAATAAGGACATATATATCATAGCATTAGCCCAAAAAGTCAAATGCATATTGTAGGTATCAGGATGCAAATCACATTGTGTTCTAAATCACATTGGAATCCTAAAAACTAAGCACCTGTTGACAAGCATCAAACTCTACCATATCGTGTCAGTCATAAAATAAGAAAGAGATAAATATCTTTTTTATTTTCTTAATATATTGGTAGTCATTTTATAGGGATTGTGTGCACAAATATTGATAGAAATTTTGCATGCATGGACAAAGTTCTTAGGCTATTCTATTCAAATTTCAGATTCAGAAATTAGAATCATCGTGATATTAGTTTTGATCAATTAAATAATGTTTCACAGCAAAAATCTCTTTAAAATGTCAATATTTCAGCAAATGGCTTGATTTAGTACATGGCAGGACTTTCCATATAAAATGTAATTTTGTACCTATTATGAGAAAAAAGTTCTCTCCTCACAAAAATTATAAATGGAGAGGACATGGGGGAGACAGATACCAAATTTCAAGGCTAAAAAGCTTGTGCTAGAGTTTGGAAAACTCTGACTATGGTGGGCTCTCTTGGGCAGAAAAGAATATGTTGGCCATAAATAAAGGGCCTCCGCCCGTTTCACATCCCTGTCAGGCAGAGATCGATCCGGCCCCACTTCGGACTTAACCCCTATTGGCTCCACACTCGACCCGACCACTCTGTTTTAGGTTAATATAATAATTGACTTTGATACAAATATTACAATTATATATAAAAATAATATTAAATTTTTTTTTTTTAACGAGTTGAATCAGGTCTCGATTCGAGCCTAATACTCAGCCTAAATATCAACCCTTTGTATTGATGTGGCTGCAGATCTGGATACGAATCTGCTCAGTATCTGGGTAAAGAAAGTAGCATCTGGTCTGATTCAAAAGGATCTGATCTGATCTGATCACAAGTAATAACGAATCCTATGATCTAAATTTGGATTCATTAGTGTTCTACCTTACAGTCTTGTGCTCAAACTTACTTTACTGCTAACGCGATAATTTTTAGGTATGGAAGCCTAGCATGATACACTTTCGGAAATTTGATTCCGTGTGAAATTTAATTTGAAGAACTCAGAATAAAGAAAAAAGGGACCAATGGAACTGCCAAGTGCAATAATTCTCCATAATAGAAAAACGTATATTTCGGGTATTCGAATGCCATTCACATGAAAATTTTTCTTTTAATTGGAAGCATGGAATAAAGAATGGTAAATTCTTCCAAGTTTTTCAATTTCTGCTTTCGTGTTTCCTTTTAGTAATCCTGGTTAGTCAATCTTATAGAAAGCATCTGAACGGTGACCTGTGTTGTGACTAGGGAGAAAGAGTTTATGGTTTTCAAGGTAATTACTGCAGGTAGGGAGTGTTGCTACCTGAAAATTAATTTACTGAAACTCTATTATCCTTAATTCTTGATCCTATCGCTTTTCTACTTAGTCTTAAATCGTAGGGTTGCCAATTGAACATGATTCCTTACAACAAAGGGGGAGAAAGAGAAAAGAGTGAAGAACATAATAGTACTTTAAAAGTGGTCGAACTTCTTGCAATATTTCGATTTATGAATTCACATTTTTCTGATGCTGCATTGTAGGCCAAAGGGTCTTATGAGGAGGAGTCGAGCAAATCCTTCCCGGGTAGGAATACCATCTGGGGTTCCCATTGGTAGGTTTGGTTGACCTTATGCTCTTCTTCCGGCAGGGGTGGGTCGACGTCGAAAGCAATGGAGGTCCTCCATTGTTCCCGCAAGACTGCCAGTGTCGGTCCTTCCTCTTGAGGCTCCGTGACTTGTATGTGGGCAAGCTCCTGTACGGTCACCTAGGCTAGGTCCTCTAGCCAAGGTAGTGGCTTGGGTTCCGGAGTCAGGGGTACGTCCATCTCCCATTGGCTCCCTTGGCAGATTTGGTCTGCCTGCCACATTTCTTCCTCAAGTGTCTCAAGGAAGGTCTTCTCCGGTTGAGTTGGGGCAGTCGGGATATTAGCGGGGGGATCCGCTGGTGGTTCCTCTGGCTCCTCGTGCTCTGCGTGGTCAGGGATGTCCGCGGCGAAGAGGGCACGGTATGTCCGCGCGTTCCCGGTCTTCCTGACCTTCCCTGCCCTTTGTTGTTGCTCGTAGTCCAAGCAGATCTTGGGCTTGCTTTTTGGCGCAGCTGGAGGCGGCCGTACGAGTGACCGTAGGGCTGCCGGCTGTCGTGTGAAACCAGTATATGTTTTAGAACATATACTGGTTTCACATGACAGCCGGCAGCCCTACGGTCACTCGTACAGTCGCCTCCAGCCGAGAGGCAACTCCACCCTTGCCAGCCGAGCCAGAAAGCAAGCCCAAGATCCGCTTGGACTACGAGCAACAACGAAGGGCAGGGAAGGTCAGGAAAACCGGGAACGCGCGGACATACCGTGCCCTCTTTGCCGCGGACATCCCTGACCACGCAGAGCACGAGGAGCCAGAGGAACCACCAGCGGATCGCCCCGCTAATATCCCGACTGCCCCAACTCAACCGGAGAAGACCTTCCTTGAGACACTCGAGGAAGAAATGCGGCAGGCAGACCAAATCTACCAAGGGAGCCAATGGGAGATGGACGTCCCCCTGACTCCAGAACCCGAGCCACTACCTCGACTACAGGACCTAGCCCAGGTGGCCGTACAGGAGCTCGCCCACATACAAGACACGGAGCCCCAAGAGGAAGGACCGATACTAGCGGCAGGGGCGGAGGGAGGGTGGGCTCACCCGGGCCATGGCCCGAGTGAGCCCTGGAAATTTTTTTTTTTTTACATTAAAAAAATCAAATTTTTTTAGTTTGGCCCGACCCGTCGCTCTTCGTTGCTCCTCTTGTTCCGACCCTGGCTCGACTCACGAATCGTCTTGGCCCCGCCATAGAAAAAATCCTGGCTCCGCCCCTGACTGGGGGTCTTGCTGGAACAATGGTGGACCCTATGTCACAATGGTACGGGTACAGGTACGGGTTCGGGTACGGGTACGGGTACGGTATGACTTAGGGTGGACCTTCATTGTTTTCGACGTCGACCCACCCCCGCCGGAAGAAGAGCATAAGGTCAACCAAACCTACCAATGGGGACCCCAGAAGGTATTCCTACCCGGGAAGGATTGGCTCGACTCCTCCTCAGAAGACCCTTTGGCCTACAATGCAGCATCAGGAGAATTATGCCGCATACAGAAAGAAGAGAGAAGAGCTTGGGGGCAAGCTCTTGATAACGGGGGTGGAATGATACGACCCTACCTTGTGCCGGGCCTAACGGTGGCATACGAAGGGCCAGCTGCGGCCCAAGCCGCACCTTCCCGAGGAGAATCTCCCCAAGGACGCATGTAAGGAGCTCACGACCGTCGAGGAAGGACTGGCCGGAAGCCCCACGTGCCAAGGCATCGCACGCCCACCGAGGAGCTTATCACTGATTTTTTTTTCATTTGTTCAAATATATAACGAGATAATTAATTATGTGACTTGGGAAATCAATTAAATGAGAGTACAAGAGAGGGGGAGAGAGCAGAAGGTTTTATCGACATTACTCAACAAAAAAGAGCCTCCAAAGGGTAACTGCGGCTGGGGATGTCAATAAGTCTGAGTAGAATCAAATGTACTCTTCATAATATCATTTATTTTTCAAATGTTCACATATTAGGCTTCCAATTTGGATTTGAATATGGATGAAAAAAAATATATATACCATATTGGAAAAAATATATATACCGTATTGGAATGTGAATCCGAATTTATAAGCCAAATTTAAATCCAACTTTTAAGCTGAATCTAAACTGCATCAGGAAATGATAAGAACCCAATTTCAAAATGTATGAACAATGGGAAATAAGATATTTATTTAAAACCAATGAAATTCATGCCTAATCTTAAACTACGTCTGAATCCAATTGGATATTTTATTTAAATCACAGCCAGAATCTGTATCTGATCCAAGAAATTGAATCCAATCCAATTTCTTTCTCGGATGTTAGATGTTTTTATTGGAACGTTTTAACATTGGATCTCGACAACTATGCTCCACCATGGTATTCAACTATTTAGATACTGCTAAATTTAAGTTGAAACCAATAACTCTTTGTGGGGTTGTCCAAAATCCCTGAAATCTGGTCTGAAAAATACTAGACATCTGGGGCAATCCAGTGGTACCAAGATCGCCATCAGGCGAGCTCCACAGATGAATTCGAGCTCCGAGAAAGGGACATCTCAGCTCGGTGTTCCCAGACAGATTCCAGGTGCAGGTCATCCACAGGGTCCTCTTCTGACCATGCACAAGACAAAGTAAGAGTCTCCATTATTTTTCCTTTTGGTCTCCATTATTTTTCCTTTTTGAAAGATAGAGATCTGCTCAATTTCTATTGACAGATGCTCAAAGTAAAAGTCTCCATTAATTTTGTTTTATCTCATAAATATTTGATTCCATTTGACTAGCTATGGAATGACAGAGGTACATGATCTATGATTTCACAAGGTTGATATGTGAAGTCTCTCTCTCCCTATATATATATATATATATATATATATATATATATATATATATATATATATATATATATATATATATATATATATATATATATATATATTTTTTTTTTTTNTATATATATATATATATATATATATATATATATATATATATATATATATATATATATATATATATATATATATATATATATATATATTCTTTTTCCTTATCCCATTTTGTTAGAAAGACAACCTTATGTTTATAATTTATTATTATTGGTTTTGTCACCTTTCAGTGATCACCAACCCTCGTTGACGCTAACGTGTCCAAAGAAATAGGTATTAGAAGGTGACATTAAATATGTCTTTATCAAAAATTATGAGTCTGACTAATGTTTGGATCTTTAAATCGTTCTTCAAATTTAAGATCAGAAGAAAAATTAGTTAATTTGCATGGAAAACCCATGTATATAAATCCTGCTTAAAACCAATGCAAATTGTAGAGGTACATGGTCTGCCGAGGGCTGCTTGAGATGCTGCCAAGGCATCGCTGAGACCTATGTTGCTGCACTCCGGGAAAGGCTTGTAAAGGGTTGCCTTCCTTTCATTTTAAATTGATATACTAACAACATAAAAAGCATAAATTTGGCCATAGAAAGCTTTGTTTAGGGAAAAAAAACAAAAAACCATATGTAAGAGTTTATAATACTTAGCCAACCACCACTCTTTATTATTATACTAATATTGACAAATAGGTATAACTTAATTATGATCTACTATCACTCAAATAAATAGTAAAATTCTTCAAAAGTTTAAGTGAGAGAGGACAAAAGGTGAAATTTAGTGCTTGTGTATCTTTTCAAGAAACTACGTCGAGGATATTAACGATGAAATATCCATATACTCAGAATAATCTCTAAGAAATGAAGCTTATACTTAAAAAATTACTTGTCCATAATAAATAGGAGTAACCAATAAGGATATATATCATAGCATTAGCCCTAAAAGTCAAATGCATATTGTAGGTATCAGGATGCAAATCACATTGTGTTCTAAATCACATTGGAATCCTAAAAACTAAGCACTATTGACATGCATCAAACTCTACCATATCATGTCAGTCATAAAATAAGATAGAGATAAATATCTTTTTTATTTTCTTAATATATTGGTAGTCATTTTATAGGGATTGTGTGCACAAATATTGATAGAAATTTTGCATGCATGGACAAAGTTCTTAGGCTATTCCATTCAAATTTCAGATTCAAAAAGTAGAATCATCGTGATATTAGTTTTGATCAATTAAATAATGTTTCACAGCAAAAAACTCTTTAAAATGTCAATATTTTAGGAAATAGCTTGATTTAGTACATGGCATGACTTTCCATATAAAATGTAATTTTGTACCTATTATGAAAAAAAAGTTCTTTCCTCACAAAAATTATAAATGGAGAGGACATGGGGGAGACAGACACCAAATTGCAAGGCTAAAAAGCTTGTCCTAGAGTTTGGAAAACCCTTACTATGTTGGGCTCTCTTGGGCAGAAAAGAGTATGTTGGCCAATCATAGGTCGTTGAAAGGCTTGCCAACTCTCCATTGCCTCCTATGTCTCCAGTAGTTTATTGTTGCCCTTTTGTTTTATTGTCATTAATGATTTTCATGTGTGAGTTTAGTGTAAAAGCGAACGTACTTCCGTCTGCATTTTTCCATGAAAAATTGAATTTTTATGATGAATTTCGGTGCTTGATCGCATAAAGCCAATCAAATTGGTTTGCATACATAAAAAGTCTTGTTTTGCAACTTAACTTTGTTTTTCAGTGAAGCCGTGTCTAGCTCTCCTCATTCCTTATGTTCCTTGATTTTGGTGGTTCTTTATCACGTGTGTGACAAACAGGCATAATTCTTAGGCAGTCCTTGTGAAAGTTAATGCCTTTAAATCATATGATCAGCTTCGATCTTGTAAGCAATAATTGCACAGTGAGGAGCTACATTCTGTGGCCTTCAGATGAGCATTTTTGAACTCTTGGCCAAAACAAATATGTTATGCAAGCCTGGTGCTTCAGCCTTCAATAACGAAGATAGCTGTGGGTTCCCTTTCTCCCCCGTGCTAAAGGTGAGTCTCAGCCTCAGGCCACCAAGGCTTGCTAAAACGGACAAGAAGGCAAAACTGTAGGAACAGAATGCGTCTTGTCACCCTTCNGATAAAATAAGCAAATCAAATGCACCTGTTTCTTCTCTACTATGAACTTAAAAGCATTCTGTCTTCAATTATTTCTGTAGTTACTGCTGACTGACCTTATTACTGTTGATCAACTACATATATGGTGATGATATATATATATATATATATATATATATATATATATATATATATATATATATATATATATATATATATATATATATATATATATATATATATATATATATATATATATATATAAATAATATATATATGTATAGCAGTTCATGGAGAACCCACTATCAACTGAATTAATTGGGACAGTTGAAAAAGCAGTCGAAAAAAATCAAGTGCACCACTAGCAGTAACCTAGAATTTCTCATAAAATATGAATTTGAAAATAGCTATTTCTCTCTCATTGTTTTGAGTTAA
The DNA here is from genome assembly GCA_011799765.1 of Nymphaea thermarum. Taxonomy (NCBI): domain Eukaryota; kingdom Viridiplantae; phylum Streptophyta; class Magnoliopsida; order Nymphaeales; family Nymphaeaceae; genus Nymphaea; species Nymphaea thermarum. The sequence continues at coordinate 1,453,810 of JAANDH010000013.1, read as the reverse complement.
ATTGAAAATAACGTAATTAATTTTTTGTCAGAACCAGGTTTCGAACAACAACTTTCAGTATCTTATAAGTCTAATCTACAGATCAAGCTGCCATTGGCATTTTAATTTTAGATTTTTAACATTCATATGTACCGCTATATTTGTGAACCATAAAATGCTCAAATCTCAGAAGGCAGAAAGGGAAAACTAAAAGTTTTTTTTTCAGTCATTTTTTAAAAGATTAACTGCATCAGTATGTTAATTTTATGTACAAAGATCTCCCAAACGACATGAATTTTATGTTCTCCTTTTTTTATCAAAATCGGCCCTTCTTCATGTAGACCGGAAAACAAAGTTGATTCATTTTAACTTGTCCAACAATAATCTTGGTTTATTGTGGTAAATTTTTAGTTTTTGATACTTTTTGAATTGGCAATGTGCACCAATATTGCTTTATGATATGTTAAAAGCACTCTCAAATTCAATCCTAATTCAAGTATAAATCAGACTGGAATTTTGAGATTGTTTTATACCCGCATTTAAAATTGCATTGGTTTCATGAAAGTTGAATGGAAGTTTTGTAAGGTTTTTAATGACAATGACGAGAAGATTCATGGTTGTCAGTTTCTCACCTTTTGTCTTAATAAAGAGATACAAAAGTTTTTTCTTATCCCCTCAAAAAGCAAAGCAGAAGTTGCTGCTTTTGTAACTCCTCCATTAATCGAACAGCCTCAACTCAATCTAATTAAGAGTGGAGCAATTAACTTCCTAGAACGGGTCAAATCGTCATGATCAAAATGGTATTAAATCCATATCTCTGAACTAATCCAACTTAGAAGAACCAACTCGACGTTTTGGGTAGTAACCGGATCTTATCAATTTTCTGATTCTGATTCGGGTTAATATAATAATTGACTTTGATACAAATATTACAATCATATATAAAAATAATATTAATTTTTTTTTTAACGAGTTGAATCGGGTCTCGATTCGAGCCTAATACTCAGCCTAAATACCCTCCCTTTGTATTGATGTGGCTGCAGTTCTGGATACGAATCTGCTCAGTATCAGGGTAAAGAAAGTAGCATCTGGTCTGATTCAAAAGGATCTGATCTGATCACAAGTAAATAACGAATCCTATGATCTAAATTTGGATTCATTAGTGTTCTACCTTACAGTCTTGTGCTCAAACTTACTTTACTGCCTGTGGTAATAAGGCTAACGCGATAATTTTTAGGTATGGAAGCCTAGCATGATACACTTTCGGAAATTTGATTCCGTGTGAAATTTAATTTGAAGAACTCAGAATAAAGAAAAAACGGACCATTGGAACTGCCAAGTGCAATAATTCTCCATAATAGAAAAACGTATATTTCGGGTATTCGAATGCCATTCACATGAAAATTTTTCTTTTAATTGGAAGCATGGAATAAAGAATGGTAAATTCTTCCAAGTTTTTCAATTTCTGCTTTCGTATTTCCTTTTAGTAATCCTGGTTAGTCAATCTTATAGAAAGCATCTGAACGGTGACCTGTGTTGTGACCAGGGTGAGAAAGAGTTTATGGTTACTTTTCAAGGTAATTACTGCAGGTAGGGAGTGTTGCTACCTGAAAATTAATTTACTGAAACTCTATTATCCTTAATTCTTGATCCTATCGTTGTTCTACTTAGTCTTAAATCGTAGGGTTGCCAATTGAACATGAACAGTGCTTTGAGATGCACCGTTTTTGGAGCTATTGCATGTGGTGTCAATCGATGCTATCAAGCAAAGAAGCAGTAAACCATCCTCATCGCTAACCAATTAAGCTAGCGTATTGTTGTTGTAGTGAAATGGTTTATCTGTTCAATCACAGTAAACCATCGCTATCTTTTTTTGTGTACTGGTTTTATTCATTTGCTTATTTTTCTAATATTTTTAACCACATGGTTAAACTAATTTGCAGAGGTAGGCTTAAATCTCCTTGGCCTTGTAGAAGGAGAAAACGTGCCCTTTCACGTCAACAATGGGATAGTTTTTTCTCTTCAGATGGAAAACTTCTTGATGGTGGAGTTAAGCTATTAAAGAAAGTTCGTAGTGGGGTGAGTTATTATTGTTGCATTTTTTCTTGTTGAAAGCTTTAAGTCAAACTAGTTGATATTAGTATTCCATCTCCAATGCAGAACCACGCACGAGAGCTTTTTTTTCTTGCATATCTCCATGAATGACACTTTAATATCATATAGTCTTTGAGTTATTTGATGGGGGTAAAGTTTGCCAGTGAATATTTGATGTTTGTACATATTTTTTTTATTTATAAAATTATAGAGTCCATACTGTCTTAGTATTGTCCTATATAGACTCCTATATATATATATATATATATATATATATATATATATATATATATATATATATATATATATATATATATATATATATATATATATATATATATATATATATATATATATATATATATATATATATATTATTCATCATTATAGATGCATTTTCTGCTCTCAATTTCCAAAGAATGGGCACTTGAACCATCTTTCATATCCTGCTAGATGAGAATCTCTAATTCTGCAGATCATTCCTGCTATTATTAGGTTTCCAGCAATTCCAGTATTAGTTTTCTACTATAAGACGACAACTTGTCAACATGTTGGTCGGATTTAGTGTTTTAAGTTCCTCTTGGATTGGCTTCTAATGCAAAATTCATCAGCCAAAATAATCAGTAAGCAATTTTTCTTTTTCTCCTACAGGAATGAGTTTATCTCGTTTCTTAAGGGCTGAACAAACATGTTAATAGCAGGAAGATTATGTCATGGAAGATTATGTTATGTCATGGCAACAAACATGTTAATAACAACAAACATTTTTTTTTTCTCCTGCATTTTTTTTTAGTTTGTTAAATCTCAAAAAACCATGTTATGTCATGGAAGATTATGTAGTACTTGCTTCAAAAGGGTATGTTAATCGAGCCTTAAACGAGCTCCAAAAGGAACAGAAGACCCACGATTTATCAAGTATGCAGTTGTACTGATTGCATCCGCCCAAAACATCTTTGGCAAACCTGAGTGGAGTCTCATGCTCCTTGCTCTTTCACAAAGGGTTCTGTTCATTCTTTCAGCAACCCCATTTTGTCGTAGCTTTTTAGGGATCGTCCTTTGTGTTCGAATCTCATGATCTGCACAAAAGTCTTTAAACTCTTTGCTGTCATACTCACCTCCATTATCTGACCGCAGACATTTAATCTTCTTTCCGATCTGATTTTCTATTTCTGCTTTCCACCTCTTGAAAACAGTAAACACGTCAGATTTATGTTTAAGAAAGTAGACTCATACCTTTCTGGTACAATCATCAATGAATGTGACATAGTATAGGTATCCTCCAAGAGAACGAACTGGAGCTGGTCCCCAAACATCAGTATGCACCAACTCTAACTTTTCCTTCTTAGGAAGCCGTCCAACTTTGGAGAAGGTGACCATTTTCTGTTTCCCAAAGACAGTCTTCACATTGCCCAATGTCTACAGATTTCAAGTCATGCAACTTGTTATTCGTTGTCATGATCTTCATTCCCTTCTCACTCATATGCCCAAGCCTGCAATGCCACAACAATGATTTATTTTCACATTTCGCCACAGCCATTGTGTCTTTCACATCTGCAGTCATATACAAAGTGTCAAGTTTGTGACCTCGTCTTATAACCATAGCACCTTTGGTTATCTTCCAAGATCCGCCAACAAAGGTAGTAACATAGCTTTCGTCATCTAACTGCCCGACCGAAATGAGATTTCTCTTCAACCTTGGTACATGTCTAACATCTTTTAACTTCCATACATGTTCATTCTGCATTTTAATGTGAACATCACATTTCCCTACAATATCCAAAGGTTCATCATCTGCAAGGTATACTCTGCCAAATTTTTCTGCAACATAGTTGTGCATACTTTCATTAGAATACATTGAATGAAAAGATGCACCAGAGTCTAAAATCCAAGACTCTATAGAGCTGTGTACACTCAAAGCAAGTGCATCAGCTATATCTTTTGTTGCTGCATTTGTTGAATCATCTTCACGATTTGGATTCTTCTTCTTCAACAACCTGCATTCTCTTTTCCGGTGCCCTGACTTACCACAGTTCCAACAGCCATCACTTCAAGGTTTGGATTGACTCCTTCCCTTAGATTTGGACCTTCCACGCTCTTGGTAGCGTTGATTAGTTATGCCCATGTTTTGAACATTTTGGGCAAAACTGAGAGGTTCTCCTGCCTCTTTTCTGTGAATGTCCTCACTAAGTATTAAATCTCAAACACCACTAAACTTTAATTTGTTTGCCCTGATGAACTACTTACGGCGGTCACAGTGGCACTCCAACTCTCCGGAAGGGATGACAATAAAATTAGGGTTTGAACCTCATCATCAAATTTAATATCCACAGAACATAATTGAGAAGTAATAACGTTGAACTCATTTATGTGATCCGTAACAGAGGCACATTCAGCCATTTTCAAATTAAATAATTGACGCATCAGATATACCTTATTCGAAACAGAGGGTTTTTCATACATATCTGTTAGCGTCTGCATCAGACTTGATGTCGTCTTCTCGTTAACAATGTTGAAGGTGACATTTCTGGTCAGCGTCAACCGGATGACTCCAAGGGCTTGTCTATCCAGCAACTGCCAATCTGCATCAGCCATTGTCGCAGGCTTCACTCCCATGAGCGGTACATGCAGTTTCTTCTGATACAAGTAGTCCTCGATCTGCATCTTCCAGAATCCGAAGTCTTTACCATCGAACTTCTCGATTCTGACTTTTTCTTCTTCCAGCGCCATTGTTCCCATCACGAACGAACCGAGCTCTGATACCAGTTGTTAGGAACAACACACAAAACACTCTGCTCACACTCTCAAGAGGGGGTTAGAAGCAACAAGGAAGAAGACAACGATTTACGTGGTTCGGAGCAATAATCTCCTACGTCCACGGTCGCACAGATCTCTTGTATTCTCTCTCAGATGAACACACAGAACAACATTCACAAGCAGCGGCCCTCCTCTCAACATAAGGATTAGGGCAAAATCCGCATTTGTACAAAAGACATATATGCCCTTATAGTGGCACATGAGTGTCCAGTATGGATCAAGTTCCATACACCAACACAATTCTCAAAACGTAACAAACCAGCAAAAGTGAAACCGACTGCAATATGCATTGAAGAGTAAAGCCTCTCCTCCAAGCAATCGCGAAAAATAAATGACAAAGCCCGAAAAGTATCCCGACCTACCGATCGCTTCCAGCTCCGAGTTCTCTCATTCGCCGTCCGATAACCTAAACCACAGCAACATACAAGTGCAACAAACAACTCGAAGAAACGCCGAACAAAAACGCGATCAACAGAGAACGGGCTACACCGAGGCCCCACAGATCTCTCGGAACCGAAATCTCAGCTTCCTTCCATCAAACAGCAGCAGAAGAACTCCATAAAAAGGCATCGTCCACAATTCAAGCAGTGCACTCTTTAACTTGTTTCCCTAGCATCTTCTTCCTCAAGCACATGTAAACGAAACAGGAAACTAAGCAATGCGATCTACCGATAGCTCGCGAGTTCGAGATCTCGTACCTGAGATAACTCCGGCGGGGATCTCCGGCATTCTTTCGGGAATCCGCTGGGCGAGGCTCCCGAACGGAAGAAGAAAGAGGCGTGCTGGGAGAGCCTCCGGAGGGGAGGGGTTTATAGGGTTCCGGTTGAGTGCTGGAAGCGATCGGTAGGTCGGGATACTTTTCGGGCTTTGTCGTTTATTTTTCGCGATTGCTTGGAGGAGAGGCTTTACTCTTCAATGCATATTGCAGTCGGTTTCGCTTTTGCTGGTTTGTTACGTTTTGAGAATTGCATTCTCCTTGCTTCAGTAAGAGGAGGTTCATTGCAGTCGATTGCGTATTTGTTTAGTTCTTTCTTCAAAGGCACCAGGAATGCTTTTAGACCTGAATCACTTCCCACAACCCACTAAAAATTTGTTAATCATATGCTTAGTATTTCATGGAAAAAAAAGTTTGTCTCTGCCCTTAAATGTAGTACATGGTCAAGGAAATCAGAGGATCGGTCTGATGGCCTGTTTACGTTGTCTAGTGAAAACTAAAACTGCAGTAGAGTAGATAATACCTGATAGGCGCTCGTTGAATGGCTCGCCAACTCACGATTGTCTCCATGGCAGGTCTGTGACGACGATCAGTTTGATTTGCGGAGCAGGGGGCTATGCCTGGTGCCCGGTCTCATCTGCTAATCATTTCAGGGACCGAGAGATATCAGCATTTCCGGGAGGACTACCATCTCTCCGTGCCTGCATTGATTCCCATCACATCTGAGTTTTCAATTTCTTCATGGTTTTTTCTTTTTTACTTTCCCCTCCGGCACTGGGTAAATTAATCGGACCATTAAGTAATATAGCCAGCAACCATGTTCAACGAACTCAAGTAGTTTATAAGTTGACTATTTAAGCAAATTCTCTCTCTTTCTCCCTTTTATGTGTTTCTTAGGACATTGAGTTTATTCATAAAACTTTGTGTTCTTTGAACGCAGCCCTTTTAATGCCATACACCTTCTTACACAAAAGGCAAGGGCATTTGTATAATTCCAGCACTCCAACACCTTAATTTTCTGCTGAATTTGAACTGAAGTTTCAGCCCTATAGTAAAGTTCCATGTATTCAAACAGCTCGATGTATCAGAGCTTATGCTGGTAAGCTAGGATGGCTCATGTCATGGAGGGGAGGGGTCGAACCTGATGCATCTTCAAGCATCGATTCGCCCTCAGCTTTGATAGCTTGCAGTTCCTTTTCAAGCAAAATATCTCAGCAGATTTGTTGAAAGAAAATGTCAAAACTCCAAGTCCGAACTTTTTTTTTCCTCCTTTGTTTCTTGCCCAATTAAATCAGGAGTAGGTCAAGGAATATTTCACTTTGTTTAAATAAAGTTGTATGGGGATTGAAACTTCATCAGATCAGTACACCCAGAAATATTTGTCATCCCCTGATTATGGGAAACAAGTTAGATCATATGTGGCGATGCCAGTGGCAACAACATGCAACTGAGAAGTTCCTTTTCTGGGTTATTGTTGCCCTGTCGTTTATTTTCATGTGTGAGTTTAATGTAAAGAAAGAGCTCATATGGAGCTTGTGTGTTAAATTACTCCACAGTTTGTTAATTAAAACTGCACGACATTGAGCATCAATGTGAAAAAGAAAGTAGTGATTTGATACCATGACACAAAAGCAATTTCTTTGATGAAATAAGGAATATTGGATGAATTTGTTGCGATGACTGGAGAAACCCTCAACTTTTGAACCATAAGAAGTGAGTGAGGGGAAGGGTAGTAAAAGTTTGAAGTCACTCAGACGAACGCAATAGTTTCCGTTCTCTTTTTATTGGGAATCTCACATGAGAAGGCGCACGAAGGATGTCGTTTCATTGTCGAGCTTTTCTGAAGACATACTTTTATAAAGAAAAAACTTTAACAAGCGATCAAAGGCAATTCGGGTGGCTGTGAGTTAGAGGACACTTAAACCGAAGAAGTGACTTTTGTTTTGACCTGGATAAAAATGCCCTTCTCCTACGACTGTGGAAGGCAGGGTCCAATCCACCCACAGAAAACCAGCCCAAGGGTAACTGCCCACACTAGCCTCACAAACTTTTATTATTATGGTAATAATTTCATATATTTGGTTATTTGGAAGTAACTTTTAAAGGTTTGACTCACCACACAAAGAAGAAGAAGATAGAAACCCCTACCCAACTTCTCATAAGGGTAAAGAACTTGCTTTGGTGAAAGATGCAGAATTTGAAATTCTTCTTTATAAAATGCCCTCTTCAAACACTAGAGTACTTATTGAGTCCAAATCTTGGGGTGAAACAAAAACTTCACGACAAAATTTAAGGTGTGGAGTGTGTAAGGAATTCAGACTGAATTAGGGTTTTCGTATTAACATTCTTTAAAACTTCCTTTGTTATCACCTGACATGTGGTCAAAAGATGCATGGTAGAAAAAAAATGCTTTATGTTTTTTGACATATGCTAGAAAAACGTCATATTATTGTTTCAGAAAATATAGTATGATCACGTCTAGTGGATTATATGTTGCTGAAACTAAAAGCAACAACAATATATACAGGCACACCATGTTTGTAATTAGAGCGAGCAAATAACGTTACACAAACATGCATCTGAAAAAAGCGATATTTTTCTTACCAAACACCCTTTTAAACTTCACCTTTCAATTTGGAATTTTCAAGTGTAGATCAGGCCCAAGCGGCATCTAATAGACTAATACATAACTATGATCTAGGACTATACAAGTGGCGCTATGTAACTTCCTTCAATGTGTTGGCCTCAAAGGGTTGCAGTGCGATCCTGGCTCACACGGAAAAAATCGAGGTTCGAATTTCATGGTAGTTGTCATGTTTCGGTATGTTACTCATCTCGACTACAAACGGTGGTAAGTTTGATGCCTTTGTTGAAGGATGTACCCTAGATTCGCCAAAACCTTGAAGTAAATAAGCACATTTTGAAGTTTAAGGATATGACGTTGGGAGCTTTATACCAAAAGTAGCGTCCTTTCAAACAGTAAGTGATGTACGTGAATTTCTATAACCGGCCACCAAGGGAAGTTAGCGATCATCCATTCTTTAAGGTGTTCTGAGATGCAAGTTCCATTGCCCGTTGTAACCCTTCTGGGAGGAAGGATGGAGGAGACTATGCCACGTATTAAAAAAATCTCATATCCTCTTCCAAGCCAATGAAGAAGGGTGGAACTACATGTGGGCTTATGTGGGCAGTTGCCTACACAGTCCCATATTTTCTTTTAAAAATTTACATATTGGTTTATTATCCCAAGCATTTGCATACTTATATGCTATATATAAAGTGTCACTGAAACATTTACTTATTTATATATAGACCGTCTTTGAGGGCATTGAGTCAAGGTGGACCGGCCCAAGGTTCAACAAACTCAAGTTTCGGGTTGGCCTGAAGCTTGTATGGGCGGCTCAAGATTGACTTGCTTAGTTATTGGGTGTGAGCTTACCATCAGCTTTGTGCCTGTTGAATATCTCATTCATTTTTACGTATTTTTGAATCTTCTGTGGAATGCCCCATTCATTTTTACTTATTTTGAATCTCTTAATATTTGAAGAAGAATTTTTAAGAGTGCTATCAACAACACATAAAGAATTTATAAAAGATAATATCATAAGAGATGAATATATATATATATATATATATATATATATATATATATATATATATATATATATATATATATATATATCAAACCAAATAAAACTTTTAAGATCCAAGTGGGACCTGCCCTGACAATTTCTTCTTTTAATCGACCCGACCTAAAAATCAAAAGAAACAGAAAAAGCCCGCGCATCCAAGTGATCAATTCTCGACCGTTCATATCACCAAAAGATGGACGGCTGTCCAAAGCCCACGGCTGTGATCCGGGTCATTGAGCTATCGGCCAATGACGTTTCATCTCCTTGGCGCTATAGAATGGCTTCCACCCACCCTCCTCGTCTAATTGTATTCGCCTTCCTTTTGAACTTTCTACCTTGATTTTTCTCTTCGATCCCTGCCTCTTTACTCTCTGTGATCGTAGCGATGGCGCCGAAGGCCGATAAGAAGCCAGTAGTGAAGAAGCCGGCGCCAGAAAAGCATAGCACAGAAAAGCAAGCATCCCTTGTCTAAGTGGGCACAGATCGTCTGAAAGTCAGGCTTCATGTAATTCATTTGATGGTTTAGAGTCTTTAGACGCACAATCAACACAAATGATAGAAAATATTTGATGTTTATTGAAGTCCTTTTCTGTTTGGATTTTGCACAAAGCATAGCAAATTGATGACTATAGGTTGCAAGCCCGAAGGAACAGCACATGCATCAACAAAAAATTGAATTCAACCGTTTGCCACAAGCCCCTCAAGGATCACGGTGCAGCTTTCCTAATGAGGGTAGAGATGTAGGCTGATAAATCAATAAAGCGAGGGATAGCACTTGGCTAAGTACCTTTTGTTTTCTTGGTAGGCTGATAACTTGGCTATATATATTCTCTTTCTCTCTCTCTTAATAAGCTTGACAATTATCCCCAATGTTAATATTGGTGTTTACTATATATATTTTTGATACATAAATCTGATTTAGATCAGATTTGCATATTTGATTTAAAAAGTTATAAATATGGATTAGGATATAACTTAAAAGTCGGATTCGGATATAATTTAAAAGTTGGATTTGGATCGGATTCAGATATAATTTAAGATGTAGATATAATTTAAAATTCAGATTTGAATCAGATTCAAAATAATCGGATTTGGATATAGATTTTAAAATTGGATTTGGATATGATATGAATTTTTTCATCCGAATTCGAATATATAAATATCTGAAAAAATTGGAAAATTAGATATGGTAAAAGATAAATCTGATTTGAACCGGATCTGACACCCCTAACTGTACCAATAACGTCTTATCAAATTTTCATTTATCTAATTCTTCAAACACCTAAAGATAAAATATTCAAGCATGATTTTTATTTTTCTATTCCTTCATATAAAAATTGTTTTTGTAAAACATTTGTTTGCATAAATTTTTTTACATTTTAAAACGGGATTCATGGTCGAGAATTCTTAATTCTGTAGATGCATGGAGCGAAAGAACAAAGAAAACCAACTTAATTCTTACCACCAAGCAAGAGTCAATTTCTAAGTCACAATGGTATGCCACTTTACCACGTACCAGTACGGCGGCACGCGTACTTGTACGCCGGTACGGGCCGGTATGTTTGAATTTGGATCCAGGTCGGATCCAGATCCAAACTATATTATAACTTAAAAAAAATTACTTATCCTTTATTTTTTTGATTTTTTTTTACTTTAACATAAGAAGTTTCATTCAAAAGATGAAAAAATTGATAATTTATTCATTATGAACCTTTTTTTATTGACATTTTTGTTATAACTTGTGATTTAATTATATATAATAATTATTTTTTTGAATTAATTATATATAATAGTCGCCGTACCAGTACCATGATTTAAAAAAATGTCGTACCCATACCCTTGTACCTGTACCATTGTGACATAGGTCAATTTCAACTATCAAAAAATATAAAAAAAAGAAGACGTGTTTAAAGTTAAAAATGTGCACATGTTAACAAAAAATCGTGATATTTTTTCATCAATAATCGTGTGTAGTAGTATATTGTGTATATTAATACACACTTGAAATAAGTATGCACCGAAAGAACATTCTCATCTACAGCAAGAAAGGAAAAATAACATTTTCAGTAGGAAAACTTTGGGGAGTAAAGGTCACCCAGAGGCTTCAACTGTTTCTCTGGAAAAGCTTTTCTTACCATTTACCATCTAACCAATTTTCTATAAATATTTTTATTTTTCTTACAGTGCAAGTAAAAGTACTTCACTTTGAAATATATTCCATACCATTAAACATATTTCACAAGTTACTCCCGGCGTCTTTGCATGGGAATTGCCCCTTAAATTTGGAGGCAAAACCATGGTTTACATCACGTGCAGCCACTTCTTGTTTTTGTTTTGACACTGACAGTTAAACTTTTAAGGCTGAGAGAACTAATCGAGCCGCTGAGCCGCTGAAGTGAGTCTGAACCGGTTTTAAAAAAACCGGTTTACTAACTATTAATCGAGCCGAGTCGAGTTACACGAGTTCACTCAAGTGAACTCGAACTCGACTCGATTAACTAATCGAGTCGGCTCGTTAACTCGAACTTGACTCATTTAACCAAATAAGCAACTCAATTAACCAAACGAGTCGAGTTAAACGAGTCGAGTTCGAGTAGCTCGACTCGTTGAACAGCCCTACTTTTAAAGAAGGTCTAATGGTTAGGCTCACTCCCACCTAGGGTATAGTTCCTTTTATGTTTGAAACCAAAATACTACTATGAGATGAGTTGGGATTTACCAAAGTAAGACCCAAGCTATGTGATCAGACCAGGTCATTATAATTAGTATCAAAGCTGTTTCAATAATGAGATGCATGTGCTTTAAGGATGGTGGATTGTAATGCTCCACTTAAAAAAAATAAATATTGTATTTAAGGTTATAAAAAATCTTATGAGACTTATAAGAGAAGTTGTTAAGTAATTAGTTGTTATGGTTCATGGCTTTTGTAGGACTATACAAAAACTGCTATGTTATGTAATTAGTTGTCATGAGTAGCAGAGCTAGCTTTTTACATAAGAATGTTCCTTTAAATTCAAAATATAAAGTGCCCCTCAACCAAATAAATCTGGTGGAAAAGATTATGCTGCTTGAGTATCTGTAAGTCTGCTTCCTTGGTCGATTACTTTAATGTAACAAATTGAAATAGCATGCCCTGCATTTTGTCTTTCATTTGTATAAACATAAAATTTGATGGGTCTTTTTGATAAATAAGGAAGCAGAAGCGTCTTTGGTCGTTGTTTTCCATCAGCAAATGCTGCAATGAATTTTTGTGCTTCTCCAACAGAGAGTCTTTTTCAATTGACAGGGGCATTTTGGCCATTTGTAATTCATAACACACGTACTCCTGTTATAAGCCCTAACATATAACCTACTGGCCTGTTGGTAAAAAAAGTAATTCAATTTGTCTTTTTTTTTCCTCACCATTATTGAATTGACAAAAAGGGCCTTTTTTATCATGATAATCTGAACATTTGTCTTCGCGTAATTATTTTTAAAAGTTAAAAATAATTTTCCTTATAATGAAAGGGCGTAACTATCAATCTGCCATCACACAGAATTCTCTTTGGACTGATCCTGTCAATGTCAAATATTTAACTAAGAAAAATTTGTGGCATTATAAACTCAGTGAGAGTGAATCTTTTTTATGGAAGAGGGTGATCAAATGTTGGCAGCTTATTGAATCACAAGTTCATTGGAGAGTTTATAATGGTTCTAGAGTCAAATGTTGGCGTGACCGGTGGAATTGCTAACATGATTGCACCTGCCCATTGGCCCATTGTTCTAGACACCATAAACTGCTCTATTAAGGAGATACTTGTTGATCAGCAAACCTATATCCAACTGTTTTTTTATTCTATGAACATTCCGTTGCAACTTTCTGTCGTTGAGGATACCAGGCAGTACATACTTGAATGAGTGGCAACCGTCCACTGTCACTACACCTTATTTGGGATGTGTTGCATGCTTGGAGTACCATTCAACCTTGGAGGAATTCCATTTGGAAAGTTGGAGCCCCTTCCCGTGCTACATGGACAAGCTACTTGGCAGTTGAAGGTCGCCTCCATGTTGATGCTAGAGCCCAAAAGCGGGGTCTTCAACTTGCTTCCTGATGTTATATATGCAATAATGTTCAAGAAGATATTAACTGTGTTTTCCTTCATTGCAAGGAATCAAAAGCTTGTGGGAGTTGGTTATGAGGAAGTTTGGGCAAAGTAATTTCCAATCTACAACTGTTAAGGAAGCTCTTTTTTGGTGGACTTCTCGCAAATTTAAAACAAGATCATTTTCAAGTGTTGGAAGAATTTGCTGCACACTATCCTTTGGTATATATGAAAATGGCGCAATAACTGCAAGCATGAGGGAAATCACGCTATGAACTTTAGTGGAAAGGTGCTATGGAGTTACTGCACTAATTTCATTATCTCTAGAGACTGGAAGCATAGTGATAGGCAAGCTATCCAAACATGGTTAGAGGTAGGGCTACCTTTGGGCTGTTGGAGGTGGGAGAATGGAACTGACTACAATATCCAAAGTGCAGTGCATCTTAACAAGGACAATAGGGATGTGTCTACTTTAGTGAGAGAGAGCAGTGGGCGTTATGTTTTTGGCATCGCTTGCTAGAGTGATGGCAGCAGAGCTGCTGATGAAGGAAGCCTCCTCCTGCTCTGCCTACGAGCATTTCAAGAAATAGATCAGCTTGTTGGCATCATTAATTTAATTTGTAACAACGGTAGTTTCATTAGCCGCTGCCGCAAGTGCTTGAAAAACGATTCTGTTCAATAGGTTTTGGGTGACTCCATTAGTCAAGTGCAAAACAAGTTGGGTTTTATCAGATATGACTCAGCGCCTCAGGTGTTTCATTTGCTTAAAAGGATGGACATAACCATTACTAGCAAAGTTTGGCATCGGCCTCCTCCAAACTGGAGGCCGTATGAGGACATTTTGTAAAGTGTAGGAGGACATTTTGTAAAGTGTAGGATCGCTCTAATCCCAATTTTGTTGTATATACTCTCTCCATTTTTTGTTAATAAATTCCGAGCCAAATCCCCAGCATCAGTTCTCTGGAAAGAATAACATTCTCTTTTTACTTCACATTCATTCTGCGCAAGTCATGCGCCAGCAAATTCCGAGTTATTAATAACACTTACTATTTTAAACTTATCGAGGATGTTAGCGCTACATGGTCAAACTAGAAAATTTAAATTTTTTAATTTAATTTGGAGCCACGGCCCAGGCGACCCCCACTAATTGAAAGTAACATATGGAGCATGAACCATGCGTGAACCGGTCCAGACCCTTGCATTTCATAATTGTCCCGCCCTTTGCATTTCGTAATCCACTTTCCATCAAACAAAGATCTTCCTCCTTACGGTACGCGACCATCAACCATCTTAATGATTTTTTGTGACCTATTCATTTTTCCAGAAATTTGAACACTTGATTAGATTCATCTATTCACTGGAAATTAATGATCAGAACGTTTATTTACCAACCTACTTGAGGAGCTTCAAAAATCCAATAGGTGAAAGCTCTTAATATTATCCAAAATTTAAAAGGCATATTTCTTGAAGACCTTCTTGAATGTCCAACTTCATTATACTACTGCCAACTAAGAATTTGAAAGACGAGAAAAAAGGACAAAATTTGGGCGAATCTTTCAAATGCGACCCAAGAGTCCACTGTATTCAACATTTCAAGGATATGATGAGTACAACAGTAAGGTGTATACATTATTTATAGAAAAACAAATGGTTAAAGTGAACTGCTACTAGTTAATGAGAAATAATTAGAGTTATAGTCAATACAAATTGAGCAAATCTCTAGTTTTCAAAAAAGAAAAATAATGGAGACTCTTACTTTGTCTTGTGCATGCACCACAAAAAATTGCATTCACCGACGCATCAACGCTTCGATAGTGCAAACACTTATATATATATATATATATATAAAGAGAGAGAGAGTAGCAGAAATAAATCAAACATAAACAACAAAATTTTAAAAAAACATTAAGATCTAGGCAAAAAAGATTGCAAACTGATTTAACCTTATACCAAATAAGAAATAAACAATTACACAAGCAAAAATACATAAAGCAAGGAAAGAAAAGAAAAGAAGAAAGGAAAAAGAGAAAGAGAAATACCTAATACAACAACTCCTGAAGTTTGCGAAGTGCTTACTCTCAAGGAAACTTTGCCTGGAAGAAAATGGATCATCACTAGTTTTTTGGAACAAAAAACCAGTTTTAGACCTTTAAATCTTAGCCTAAAACTGAACTAATCTGAATAAAATTTTGGCCAACATGCTCTTTTTCTCTCACAAGAGCACAAAATAGTCAAGGTTTTCCCAACTGTAGCACAAGTTTTTTAGTCTTGCAATTTTGTGTCTGGTCTCCCCCATGTCCTCTCCATTTATAATCGTTGTGAGGAGAGAACTCTTTTCTCATAATAGGTACAAAACTAAATTTTGTAAGAAAAATTGTGCCGTGTACAAATCAAGCCATTTCCTAAAATACTGACAATATAAGGAGATTTTTGTTGTGAAACATTATTTAATTGATCAAAACTGATATCACGATAAAGCTGATTTCTGAATCTGAAATTTGAATGGAATAGCCTAAGAATTTTGTCCATGCATGCAAAATTTCTATCAATATTTGTGCACATAGTCCCTATAAAATGCCAACCAATATATTAAGAAAATAAAAAAGATATTTATCTCTATCATATTTTATGACTGACACGATATGGTAGAGTTTGATGCATATTAGTAGGTGCTTAGTTTTTTAGGATTCCAATGTGTTTTAGAACACAATGTGCTTTGCATCCTGATACCTACAATATGCATTTGATAAAGACATATTTAATGTCAACTTCTAGTAGCTATTGTTTTGGACATGTTAGCATCAGCGAGCATTGGTGAACACAGAAAGGTGACAAAACCAATAATAATAAATAATAAACGTAAGGTTGTATTTCTAACAAAATGGGATAAGGAAAAAGAATATAATATATATATATATATATATATATATATATATATATATATATATATATATATATATATATATATATAGAGAGAGAGAGAGAGAGAGAGAGAGAGAGAGATCGCATATCAACCATATTAAATCATAGATCATGCACCTCTGAAATTCCATAGTTAGACAAAGGGAATGAAAAATTTATGAGATAAAACAAAATTAATGGAGACTCTTACATTGAGCAACAGTCAATAGAAATTAAGATCTCTAGTTTTTAAAAAGGAAAAATAATGGAGACTCTTATTTTGTCTTGTGCATGCACTACAAAAGAAAACATGCATTCACAACATTAAGATCTCGGCAAAAAAAATTGCAAACTGATTTAGTTTTTGCCAAATAAAAAATAAATGATTATGCAAGCAAAAACTAAATAAAGCAAGGAAAGAAAAGAAGAAGAAGGAAGGAAAAAGAGAGATGGAAAAACTTAATATGATATCTCCTGAAGTCTGTGAAATAATTAGTTTTGAAACTTAGCATAATTTTGGCCAACAAGCTCTTTTTTCTCGAGGAGAGCACAACACAGTCAAGGTTTTCTCAAATCTAGCACAAACTTTTTAGCCTTGCAATTTGGTGCATGGTCTCACCCTTGTCCTCTCTATTTATATTTGTTGTGAGGAGAGAACTTTTATTCCATAATAGTCACAAAACAAAATTTTGCATCGAACATACACTAAATCAAGTCATTTCTTGAAATATTTGACATTTTAAGGATATTTTTGCCGTGAAACATTATTTAATTGATCAAAACTAAGATCACGATGAATCCGACTTCTGATTTTGACATTTGAATGGAATAGCCTAAAAACTTTGTCCATGCATGCAAAATTTTTATCAATATTTGTGCACACTGTCCTCCCATAATGACCACCAATATATTAAGAAAATAACAAAGATATTTATCTTTATTTTATGACTGACATGATATGGTAGAGTTTGATGCATATCAGTAGATGCTTAGTTTTTAAGATTCCAATGTGATTTAAAACACAAGTTGGCTATGCATTTGACTTTTTGGGCAAATGCTATTATGTATATATATATATATATATATATATATATATATATTAAGAGAGAGAGAACCTAGCACACATGCTATTCACGTCACCTAGCACACTCATGAGGGTTGTTTGATCTATTGTAACGGATTGTAAAAATAAAACTAGAAAAAAGAAAGTTGTGACCTATTTCTATATGACAAAAAATATGTTCTTTTTGTTTTTTTATCAATCTTCAATTACAGTGGATCAGACCGTCTTCGTGAATGACCTTTTCTATTAACCTTCAGTTGCAGTGGATTAGACAGTCTTCATGAGTGAGCTGCTAGAGTCACCATAAACTTTTATATATATATGTGTGTGTGTTTGTAAAACATGATGAAGTGCACATTTCTTTCTTTAGACAAAGTGGGTATAGATAATGATTTTAATCATATAATTAGCTAGAGATGTAGGACATCTAGGGATTTTGGTTTCTTGGGTACAGATCAGTTTTGAAGCAATAGAGCTGTTTACATCCATAGAACCAACTCCAGCCACATCCGATCGAACATAGACGTCAGTTGGTTCAAGTTTGGGACTCCAATATGCTCAAAACCTTGGTCATAATGATAATTGTTCCTAAATCAATAGAGTTAATGTTGAATATTATTTCCGCCTTATATTTAATAATTTTTTTAAATAAGAAATTTTCCTGTAATGAAAAATTCATGGCAATGTTCTAGATTGGTATTAAAGCTAAACTCTTTCACAAAACCAAAGAATCAAGATTGGAGCGTTATTGAATCAAAGAGATTGTCTGTTTTAATTCACAAAGCGAACAAAATCAAATGTTAACTCGACCAATGAAGACAATAATTGAATTAATAGTACGTTTCAGTCGATTCAGGCCTATACATAAATTTGATATAAGTTGTGGAGGTTCCCGTTGTAAACCTTTGTAGTGGCTCGGGTCTTCTTCCTCCGGCTGCGACAGCAGATTCCATGGCGTGAAGATGGAGGGCTCCCTCTACAAGAAACTCAGCAGCCTTGGGTGCAAGCGTGTTCGTAAGCTGCGGGCTCTCCCTCAGAGGGTCACCGGTATTTGATATTCCTGCCGCCACAAGTAGTGGCATTGTCGGAGCGATCAGGTTACTGCTGCATGGTAGAGGTTCAGTGAACTATAGAATGACTTGGGGAGCACAAGGAGGACTGTTGGGCGGGGAAGGCTGCATGGTTGTAGGAGTTTGGAGCAACTGTGTGATAGAGAGAGAGGGACATGGGCTTGACAAGAACATTGTCGAGCTAGAACCTGCCATATGCTTCTGTTGATGCGGGAATTTCAGGCATATTTCCTTGTATAAGCAAGAGAGAGGAATTACCGACATTATCAAAGCAAAAATAAACCCGACATAGTGACTATCTTACATGTGAACAAGGAATTAAACTGCTAGCGGATGATCGATTGTAATAATAAGAAACTAAAAATTGAGGGAAAGATAATTCTTTAAGGAGGCGTTCGATATCCAGAAATTAATTTTAAATAGTTGAAATTTATCTTGCTACATAGGAACCCAAAGGAACGACCTTTTTCATTAATTTTTAACCCTAGATGTATGGTTGGAATTTTAAGGTTAAAACTAAAGTATGAAAGTCAAATATACTAGGAAAAAAAAGAAAGAAAAAATTGAATCAATGAAAGGGTATGTGCAAACTCTTAGATGTTTGACTCATTAAGAATGACCTTGACCATTGATTTGACCCATAAAAGTAAAGAAAAATTAAAATAAAGTATTTTAGTCTTTTTACTATTAATTGACATGGTTCTATCATCCATTTTCCTCGATTATCAAAGTTGACAAAATCGACTCTTTGTCCCAACTGGTGAAACAAAACTCAAAATGTCATTTATAATGAGTACAACATCTCATAAAAAAACTGTTTTGTAAGAATTGGATATGTGAAAAATATTTTTAATTAGTTTTAAATAATTAGTTCGATGTTTAGATGACACATTAAACTCATTTCTTTAAATACATATGGGTAAAGCTTGATTAAGGAATTTTTTGTTGCAAAAGTCAAACTATAGTTTTCAAATTTTAAGTGAAGCCAAGACATAATTTTTTAATTTTTTTATATATGATATACTTACCAGTTGTTTTGTTGCAAGAGTCAAACTATAGTTTGAAAATTTTAAGTGAAACCAAAACATAATTTTATATACGATAAACTTACCAATAGTTTTGAAAGTACAACTATTAAGATATAAATTTACAAGATGAAATTAAATAATGACTAAATTTATCAACTAGCTTTACCATCGGTTTTTCCTTTGCGCCCAATTTCAGTTGACCTGACTGAAAGTGAAAATAAAGCTTCTCGCCCATTCTTTTTTCTTCTAAAACAACGTATTTTTAATGGCTGGTAAGAGAGGTTATTGAAGATGATTGGCTCCTTATGTGTCGTTTCCTCTTCCCTACACCACCAAACAATAAAAAAGAACCGCGTGAAGCAGAACCTGCTCCACGTTCCGCACAATTCTTGACTTCTTTCAATGCACCGCATAAAGAAAAAACTATTGTAATTGTTGTGAGGAGAGAATTTTTTTCTCATTGTAGGTACGAAACTAAATTTTGTTTGGATTGGTTTCTATTAACAAAATTATTTGTCTGATAACCTTCGTAGAGGAGCCACATGTAGTGACCGGTCTTGTGATATAGCTAGGGACGATTAGACTTGGATCAAATATTCCATTTACCATATCTGATTTTTCAGATATTCATATATTCGAATTCAGATTAAGATTCGAATTCGGATGGAAAAAATTTTATACCATATCCGAATCCGACTTTAAAATCTACATCTGAATCCAATCTGAATCTAAATTTTAGGTTATATCCGAATCCGATTTTTAAGTTATAAATTGAATCCGATTCGAATCCAAATTCTAAGTTATATCCGAATCTAACTTTTAAGTTATATTCGAATCCAATCTAAATCCGACTTTTAAGTTATATCCAGTGGTAGTGGTGGAGTAATAACTCGTTGGAATCATCTTCTTTTGAAGAATCTGCATACCAATTTTCAGAATTTTTGACTCTCTGTCAAGTGTCAAGAGGTATGAGCTTGTGGCTTGGAGCTACCCTGCTACTGCGACCCTTGAATGCACGAATTGTGCCGTGTTGGAGCTGGGTTGAGCTGGAGACAGACGCTCCCCTGTTGCGGTAAAGCTGAGACGCTGCGGGGAGTTTCTGAAGAGGCGAGCCAGCCCAGAATCTTCACGCGATCCCTCCATGGTGCTAAATCGAAGCTGAAACAGTCTAAAAGCAATAAATTTGTTTTCCTCTCTCTCTCTTTCTCTGCCACAAACGACTCAGCAAACTGAAGGGGAAGTAGTTTCATCGATCTGTATCAAGGTATTGGGAGCAGCCGATATGAAAAAAAAAACGAAGCTGTCCTTATGTTAAAAAACTTACAGATATTGACTGTGACTATACGTATGCATTTATCCGAATACATGATTGGACGAAGACCATGCATCTTTTATATATATATATATATATACAAAGAAAGAGAGAGAGAGAGAGAGAGAGATTGATAAGTCGGGTATGATCAAACCCGAATCAGAATCAGAAAATTGATAAGATCCGGTTACTACCCAAAACGTCGAGTAGGTTCTTCTAAGTTGGATTAGTTCAGAGATATGGATTTAATGACACGTTGGTCGTGACGATTTGACCCGTTCTTGGAAGTTAATTGCCCCACTCTTAATGAGATCTTGTCGACGCTGTTCGATTAATGGAGCGGCTACAAAAGCAGCAACTTCTGCTTTGCTTTTTGATGGGATAAGAAAAAATTTATTAAGTCAAAAGGTGAGTGCCTTTTCCTTGTTCGGGGCCATTTTGAAGAAGCTATTATTTGGGAGTCGTAGATTTGTGGCGAAATTTTGACCGGAAGGAAAATATTTGCCTTACCAAAAGAGCCTTTCAGAAGATTGAAACTCCGTTCTGATGGGACTCATATTGATGACACCACTTTTAGAAATGATAATCTGTGTTGCAAGTGGATCATCAAATATAAGCTTTAGTTTGAATCATCGATGCCTCGGTGGTATCACCCCTACTTAATCTTGTTTTTGCATATATTTCTTTTATATCCTTGATTTCTTATCTTAAAACAAAAACTGAAGTCTATTTCTCTTATATCACCTCACTTGGGCTTGGACTTGGAAACTTCAATTCAAACGAGGTCAAGAGTTCAATATCCGGATCAGTTTCTAGGGACGATCTAGTAAGGGTAGGCCTAGATTGTGAAACTGCAAAACATGCAGGATTAGCTTTATGCAGAACTGTGGTCTTGGGAGGTTGAACCTGCATGATTAACAGTTAATCATGATAATTTAATTTCTGCTTCTTTTCTTTGTGAATCATACTACGTTTTGGGGCTAAATTTGGTGTGCACAACCAGTCAAGCCAACTCTACGAACTAGTTCGAAAAAGCTCGGCTCGAACTCGACTCATTTATAAACGACTCAAAGCTCCTCTTTTTCTGTTGGTCGACTTCTCCTGAATGAAAAAACAACAAAAAGAAGGGACCCTGGTAAAGAGATCAGGGAGATGTCGACACGTTCTCCGGACACCCATCCAAACACGTCTAGAAAAATCCTCCATTTGTTCTCCTGGTTTAAAACATGACGTATAGAGAGAAACAGAACGGTGGCAGGCAGCAAAAGAAGGTGCTCTTCAATTCAGAAATATACACGGTTTGGATGTTTTTGTGAACCATCTATCTGTCTTTGTGAAACATCTATCTGCTTCAAATGAACGACTTTTAGAATGCTAAGTGACTTTGGATAGCCAGAACTAATATATATATATATATATATATATATATATATATATATATATATATATATATATATATATATATATATATATATATATATATATATATATATATATAGATAGAGAGAGAGAGAGAGAGAGAGAGAGAGAGAGAGAGAGAGAAATCGGGCTCACTCTCAGAGATCGTAAATAATTGATAGACGTGCAAGAAAATTCAATTTTTTCACCAGTTTTTTTAAGAAATTGACCAACAGAAAAAAAAAATATCTTGCTTCGGTTCAACACGTCATTCTATTCGTGGTAATATTGATCGATTTTTGGTGCTACAATATTTTTAAACTCGATCCTGAAAAGATTAAATCTAAAGCCCCAAGAAACAAGTATTTTGGATTGGAAAGCAAGACTTGCTGCTGGAAAGGGAAGAACACGTCCGGCAGTGAGATTTGATTCAACAAGAAGAAGAACGGCAGCCAGTTGTGGAAACAACACTGGCAATATCCATCCAATTATCAACGTCTTTTTCTCAAATTTCATTCCCAAAATATTCTAAATTCATCTAGAAGAATGAATTTCATTGCAGAGAGCCGACACCTGCTTCTCAGTGTTCGCCATGTCCATTTAGGGCTGTGCAAACAATCGAGTCACCTTGAGCTTGAGTTCAAAGTTTGACTTGAACTCACACGTCAAAACTCGACTCGTTTATAAACAAGTCGAGTTCGGGTTTAAATGTATGCTTGAAACCTTAAAACAGTCGAGTTCAAATTATACAAACTCGACTTGTTTAAACTCTACTAGGCTCGCTACATAATAAATGCTGAAACATAATGAGAGATAGATTAACAAGTAGCAACCAAACCAGTTAATGAGTTAAACGAAACAAGACAAGATTAATAAAAATGGGTCAAATGAGTTAAATAAGTAGAGAATGAGTTCGGCATCGTATCATCAAATCGAGCCGGAGTATGGACTATGGAGCTCGACTTAAGTTTGAGCTCGAGCTCGCATAACTTGGCTTGTGTGCAGCCCTACCCTCAACGGCAGTCATGTACCGGATGGTCTAGAAGCTAAAGAGCCTAAAGTCGTATAACTTGCACTACCAATAGAAACCAACGCTGCAAATCTTCAGACATTATATATATATATATATATATATATGTGTGTGTGTGTGTGTGTTATATAAATAGCTTTGTAGTGGAACAAAAGCGTAACTTTTAAATGGAACGTGTCTCACTCTTGTTTGCAAATTTGCCAAGACAAGCAAAATTTTTAGCGTCTAACTTATAAACCATCAAAATTGGTGATTAGGGCTGGATAAAGGGCCAATCACATTTCGACAGGTGGGTCTAGGCCTGATGATCATGGATTGGGTTGGGGCTCAGCGCAGCCCCGAAGTAATCCATAACTGAAATATTATGTTCTCTTTGTAAATATATCAAATATATTTAAAAATGATAAAAATATTTATTGGGCTGAGTTGACAGCATTTAATTCTTCGGGCCTGAAAATATTTGCAATTTCTCGTGTTCGGGACCGCAAGGTAGGTAAATCAATTAATATTTTTCATCGTTAATTAAGTTAAAAATTGTTGACATCATTGGCATTTTATTAAAAAGGTGACCGTAAAGAATGTGGCCTTGTTCTACAGTTTTGAGTAAAATATACGTCTCTATCAGGGAAAAAGATGAAAGTGAAGCCTGAAATTGATAGAAAGTAGGCAAGGAAATGTAGGAGTAATTTAATTTAAATGGTGTATATGCTAACTATTTTACTATTATTATATATAATTTTATAAAAGTTGTTTCCTTTTAATCAGATTATACATTCATATATAATTTAAATTATTATCATATCATAACTTTTTGCCCAACCATTCACAAGTCTTTACTTAAAAAAATCTGAGACACCAATCAGGTTCGGATTCGGATACCAAGTTGTAATTTGGATTCAGATATCAACTCAAGGTTCGAATTCCGATATCAAGCAGTAATCCAGATTCGAATATCAACTCAGGATTCGGATATACTTGTTAAGATGGTTAAGTATTACAAAATTGCAAAATGTCGTATTACAAAATTACTTATATAATATATATTGTTTTGATCTTTTTCTATGCAATGAAATTATTCAAGTGTGTTATATTATAGTAATAACTAAATTGTAATAATAATATATACATATTTATTTTGTTATGTATATAATAAATTAATAATAATAATAATAAAATACTCTCACCGCACCGTCACACCTAAATTTTTTGAAATATGCCGCTTTGGCATCCGCACCCTATAGTCTGGTGACATAGCATGAAGGGACATTGTCCAGTTGCAACCTGCCACATACTTCTGTTGATGCAGGAATTTCAAGCATATTTCCTTATATAAGAAAAAAAAAAGAGAAATTATGACATTATCAAACCAAAAAAAAAGCCAGACGTAGTGACTATTTTACAAGTAAACAACAAATTAAACTGCTAGCAGATGATCTATTGTAATAACAAGAAACTAAAAATTGCAGGAAAGATTATTCCTTGAGGGGATGCCGGAAATTCATTTTTAAAGAGTTGAAATTTATCTTGCTACCGAGGTGCTGAGAATGTTGCACGAAAAATGTTTAAGCCCCAAAGGGACGACCTTTTCCTGAATTTTTTCCCCTTGGAATTTTAAGGTTAAATCTAAAAGTGTGAAAGGTAAATATATTAATAAAAAGAAAAAGAGAAAAAATTGAATCAATGAGCGGATAGTGCATATTCTTTAAGTGTTTGACCCATTAAGAACATTAAGAATGATCTTGACCATTGATTTGACCCATAAAAGTAAGAAAAAAAATAAAATAAAGTATTTTATTTTTTTACTATTAATTGACATGTTGCTATCATCCATTTTTCTCAATTATCAACGTTGACAAAATCGTCTGTCCCAACTGGTAAAACAAAACTCGAAATGTCATTTATAAGGAGTACAACACGTCATAAAAAACTGTTTTGAGAGAATTGGATATGTGAAAAATAGTTTTAAATTAGTTTTGAATAATTAGTTCGATGTTTAAATGGAACACTTAAAACTCATTTCTTTCAATTTTGTTGCAAGAGTGAAACTATAGCTTTAAAATTTCAAGTCAAACCAAAACAGAATTTTTTAATTTTTTTTATATACGAAAAACTTATCAAACTTTTGAAAGTACAACTATTAAGATATAAATTTATAAGATGAAATTAAATAACTGGTAAGTGTCCGTCTCGGTCCGACTTGGAAGAGAACCGTGTTGGTGGTGATTGTCTCTTCCTAGTTTTTATCTATGTTTGGGGATCAACTTTATATTGCAGCATCCATTTGGGTGATCGTGTTTGTGTGCTCTGGAATATAGAGCCAAGCCAGCGGAGAACTCGTTTTGTTCATCTGATTAGAAGTGAGAGTCATCCTTTGTTAGTAGTTAATACTCTTACCAGTTTGCACTAACTCCTCATATTTATTTCTATGTAACTCAACAACTTTTCATTCTGCGGCTATGCTACAAAAAGAGAGTCACCGATGCTCGAGTTGAAGCGCAGTAGAGGTGACAGAGGCACCGAAAGCGGACACTTACCAAGTTGACAATGGATCAGTTAAGAACTTTGGCCCTTTTCCAAGCTGTCGAAAGGTCCTTATATATAAACATGATCTCGTTTTAAGTTCTTCTTTAAGATTGAACATTTTGAAAGGGGAAAAGTGATTCTCAATAAGAAAAAAAAGGAAAAAAATTGAGAGCTAAAAATTAAGTGAAAGAGAAGCAAATAAAGAGGTGAAAAAACCACTTCCTCTGATCCTCTCTCTCTCCAGTATCCGAGAAGCTCTACATGCCAACCACCTCTGCTAAGACTGCATTAAACTCTCGATATGATTCAAATTAAAGGTTATATTTGATGATCCACCTGCTACACAGATTATCATTTCATTTCTAAAAGTGGTGTCATCAATATGAGTCCCATCAGAACGA
The DNA here is from genome assembly GCA_011799765.1 of Nymphaea thermarum. Classification (NCBI taxonomy): domain Eukaryota; kingdom Viridiplantae; phylum Streptophyta; class Magnoliopsida; order Nymphaeales; family Nymphaeaceae; genus Nymphaea; species Nymphaea thermarum. Next base: position 1,427,768 of record JAANDH010000013.1, on the reverse strand, counting down.
GTTTCAATCTTTGAAAGGCTCTTTTGGTTAAGGCAAATATTTTCCTTCCGGTCAAAATTTCGCCACAAATCTACAACTCCGAAATAATAGCTTCTTGAAAATGGCCCCGAACAAGGAAAACTTTTGTCAGTTACTCACCTTTTGACTTAATAAAGAGATACAAAAGTTTTTTCTTATCCCATCAAAAAGCAAAGCAGAAGTTGCTGCTTTTGTAGCCGCTCCATTAATCGAACAGCCTCAACAAGATCTAATTAAGAGTGGGGCAATTAACTTCCAAGAACGGGTCAAATCATCATGACCAAAGTGGCATTAAATCCATATCTCTGAACTAATCCAACTTAGAAGAACCTACTCGACGTTTTGGGTAGTAACCGGATCTTATCAATTTTCTAATTCTGATTCGGGTTTGATCAGACCCGACTTATCAATCTCTCTCTCTCTCTCTCTCTCTCTCTCTCTCTCTCTCTATATATATATATATATATATATATATATATATATATATATATATATATATATATATATATATATATATATATATATATATATATCATTTATTTGTATAAATGCATACGTATGTATAGTCATAGTCAATATCTGTAAGTTTTTTAACATAATGGCAGCTTCGCTTTTTTCCATATCGGCTGCTCTCAATATCTTGATACAGATCGATGAAACTACTCCCCTTCAGTTTGCAGAATCTCTTGTGACAGAGAGAGAGAGAGAGCGGAAAACTAAATTATTGCTTTTAGACTGTTTCTGCTTCGATTTAGCACCAAGGAGGGATGGCGTGAAGATTCTGGCTCGCCTCTTCAGGAACTCCCCGCAGCGTCTCAGCTTTAGCATCAAGGGCCGCAGTCGCAGGCTAGCTTCAAGCCACACGCTCCAATTCTAAAATTTATTTTTCTTCACAGACTGTGTCAAAAATTCTGAAAAATTGGTATGAAGATTCCTCAAAAGAAGACGATTCCAATGTGTTATTACTCGACCCCTAGCGTCGCTGGAGCTGACAGCCCTGGTCGATTTTGTGATCGGAGTTTTATCGAATATACCATTTACCATATCCGGTTTTTCGAATATTCGTATATTTGGATTCGGATTAAGATTCGAATTCGGATGATTTTTTTATATCTGAATCCGACTTTAAAATCTACATCCGAATTCAACTTTTAAGTTGTACTTGAATTCAATCTTAATCCAAATTTTAAGTTATATTCGAATTTGAATCCGATTCGAATCCAAATTCTAAGTTATATCCGAATTCAATCCGAATCCAACTTTTAAGTTATATTCGAATCCAATCCAAATCTAATCCGAATCCATGTGAATCCAATTTTTACTTTCAAGTCATTCTTAAATCCCATAAAAAAAAGACACTGTCATTCCTCTGATATTTTTTCTCGATGTTTCTTTTCTGTGAAGTGGTCAAGGAATTCACACTTGCTTTCAGCTTTTTACCCAACTGAAGATTTACGTTTTAAAATTTCTAAAACTTATCTGGAAGCGTGGTCAGCCATGGTTTCGTTTTAAACATCCAACTTCATATATATACTATTTAGGGGTTGTAGGTTCAACCTCCCAAGACCACAGTCCTGGCAGTTTCCTACAAAAACTGACTCTTGTTTTCTCATATATTTTCTTTATATCCTTGATTTCTTATCTTAAAACAAAAACTGAAATCTATTTCTTTTATATCACCCCACTTGCGTATGGACTTGTAAACTTCAACTCAAAGGAGGTCAAGAGTTCAATATCATGACCGGTTATATGGACATAAAAGTCCCCACAAGCAAATGTAGCCGCTCCAGACATAAAAGTACATCTTTGAAGTATAATTTTCTCATAGAGGACATATATATGTGTATATATATATAATTGTTCAAACCAGAAATAAGACGAAAACTATACATATTTTTCAACTTGAGAGTTCATAGCTTATTAAGATAGCATATAATAAGCTTCATTGTGAGCTCTCCAATTAGTCTATCTCCCAAGCAGTGTCGATCATAAATTCGACAAAGGTGCATGTTGGCTGGTGTATAGAGGTGGGCATTGGGCCGGGCCGGCCTGGCCCAACCCCATAAAACCAGGTTGGGAACAGCTCGACGGTTCGGCCTATCTAGCCCAGGCCCGGCCTGATATTTGAAAGCCGGGTCAGGGCCCGACCCAACCCGACCCGGTTATAATGAAATAATATTTTTAAAATTATAAAATATTTTTTTTAAATATAAATTATATTTGTCAGTAATAAATATATATTATTAAAATAAAAAATTAAAAATATATTTTTTTTTAATGCTTAACAGGCCGGATCGGACCAGGCCCAGGCAGACCCGGGTACAACTCAGGCCTGCCCATTGGGCCCCGGCACTGGCCCGACCCTTTTGAATCAGACCAGATGCTACTTTCTGTATCCTGAGCAGATTCATATCCAGATCTGCAGCCTCATCAATACAAAGGGATGGTATTATGCTCGAATCGAGACCCGATTCAACTCGTTAAAAAAAAATAATGTTATTTTTATATATAATTGTGCTATTTTTATCAAAATCAATTATAATATTAACCTGAAACAAACTGGTCGGGTCGAGTGTGGAGCCAATAGGGGTTAGGTCCCGAGGGCTGGAGTGAGGAAGTGGGGCCGGATGGATTTCTCCCTGACAGTGACAGGGACGTGAAACGGGCGGAGGCCCTTTTAGTATGGAGAAGGCGAGGGGTTTCTCCAAATGAGGAGCCCTGCATTGAAGGCGCTTTCCGCCCCAGGGTGATCCTTCCGCTCCCCCGGGCGCAACGGCCCCCCATCGCTCCCATTCAATTCAACCTCCTTGAGGCAAAGAGTTGTTCCCCCACTCAACCGGAACCCTATAAACCCCTCCCCTCCGCTCCGGATGCTTTCCCAGCACGCCTCTTTCTTCTTCCGTTCCGTTCCGTTTCGGATTCTCGCCAGAATGCCGGAGATCCCCGCCGGAGTTATCCCAGGTACGAGATCTCGAACTCGCGAGCTATCGGTAGATCGCATTGCTTACTTTCCTGTTTCGTTTACATCTGCTTGAGGAAGAAGACGCTAGGGGAAGAAGTTACAGAGTGTCGGGGCTTGAATTGTGGACGATGCCTTTTTACGGAGTTCTTCTGCTGCTGTTTGATGGACGGAAGCTGAGATTTCGGTTCCGAGAGAGATCTGTCGGGGCTCGGTGTAGCCCGTTCTCGGTTGATCGCGTTTTTGTTCGGCGTTTCTTCGAGTTCATCTGAGCTAACTGTCGTTTGAAGAGAAACGTATCTGCACTTGCTTGTTGCTGTGGTTTAGTTTATCGGACGGCGAATGAGAGAACTCGGAGCTGGTTGCTGGAAGCGATCGGTAGCTCGGGATACTTTTCGGGCTTTTACGTTTATTTTTCGCGATTGCTTGGAGGAGAGGCTTTACTCTTCAACGCGCAGTGGGTTTCGCTTTGGCTGCTTTGTTACGTTTTGAGAATTGCATTCTCCTTACTTCAATAAGAGGAGGTTTTCTTTGGTGTAGTCCCAGCAGTCGATTGCGCGTGCTAATTTCCGACAGGATGCTGGCCATGTTTCTTGCTGCTGCTGAAAATGCGGGTTTTCTGGAAGTAAACTGAGTGAGGTTCCAGTAGTTTCTTGCAACATTTCCGCCTTTTAAGGAAGATAATTTGTTGTTCGGTAACTTCGGTTGGTTCGCGGACGGGAAGAAGTGGATATGATCGCTTAAAAATTTTTTTCCGAAAAGTTCCATTTCCTTCAGCGTCCTCCTGCGAAAATGCGATCGACATTTTTTTCTTTTTCATGGAGACGCGGCAGTGATGAGCAAACTTTTTTTTTAAAATACGGCATATAATTGTCTAAAGGTTCCAGATAGGTTAAGCGGGATAACTGAAGAGGTGTTCTCGTCTTCTTCCATCCCTCAAAACTGTTGGTAGAGATTTTTGCGGTGCTGTTAAGTTGTCGGAGGAAAAAAGAAAGCTCGAGTGGCGAAAACGAAGCGGCAGATGGTCGACGCTCTTTCTCTGAAGCCCTCAAGCGTTCTTTTTAGCCGACCCTCTCGTTCTATTTCCAAAGAACCCTGATTTATTTCAGATGAGCATGCTTTTTGAAGATTATTTCCTCTCCGTGCTTCTCTTCTTGAGCGCAAAAAGCGGGGGTGCAGGCCTTATTGTACACCATTCTCCCAACCCTTGACAGCCGCTGCGATAAAATGACTTCAAGGAAGAAAGTCTTTGCCTATTGCAGCGTATTTGTTTAGTTCTTTCTTCAAATGCAAAGGCAAAGGCGGCCAGGAACGCTTTTCCGCCTTCCTTTTTTCTTTTAGTAGGGAAGTTTCTCTGCGTTTGATAAAGCACTCTTTTCTAAGTTCTTTGCGGAAAAGGAATGGCCAAGGAAAATGCTTCCATTCTCTCACTGTTCTGTGCGTCGAGGGGAAGACAAGACCGCGTACCATCTTTCTGCAATTTCTGCCCGTTCGTAACAAAGCACTCCTGCGTCATTTCAACGACGTAAAAATTGCAATAGTGTCGGTGATATCGTCATTGAGGAGCACCTAACTATCCTCTTGAATACCACACTTTCTTCTTCGCCAGATTTTCCCCTTACGAAGTCTAGTTAGTTAAAGCTTACAAGACTGGTTTTCTCCCTCTCTCCCTCAGAGTGCGAGTTTCTTAGCTGTTTCCCGTTCCGCCCTGATATTCCAATGTTTCAATGCTGAGCTTTCTTTTTTTCTTCTTTTGCTCCTTTATTTTTCTTTTGCAGGACTGTGAGGAATGAGAATCTTGTGCGTCTACTTTGGTTTCTAAAAGGACCGTGCTCCTACCTCCGAACGCAAGGATCGAGTCAGCGGATCTGCGGCCTTTTTCTCTGGACAAGCTTACAATCTCTCCACTCTTCTTGCAAACCTCACTCCTCCAACGATGAGAAAGTCGCAGCTCCCTCTACCTTTATGCAGCTACGGTAAAACAAGTCCTCATCTTCCCTCTTCTTACTTCTTTTGCCCAAGGCTAATCACTGTTGTCTGCAAAAGGTTCCAGCGACGACGTACCGATGCCGAACGCCCGAGCTTCCGCAGGGCCTGAGCTACCGTACGTACACTTCTGTCGCCTTTGCCTTACGTGACTCTTCGTCCTCCTCCCTGATAAGCATGTGATTTATTTGATTAAGAATTCAATCAAATTCATTCAAAAACCTTTTCAAACTAATTTGCTTAACCTGAGGGACCGAATACCTCGGTTGCTTATCGCCCCTGAGAAGTCCGAAGATTCAAAATCCAACCATCGGTATCACCTAATAAGTTTAGTGTAAAAGTTACAACCGCAAGTAAATAACCCACTTAAATCCTAGAGCCTTTATCTCACCATTCCCTATCTTAACAGTGAAAACATAACCTGTACGTATGCTCGATGGGCCGGTTTTTGTAGTGGGGAGGGCCGTGTCAGATGCCATTTGATTTTCATGAGCATGTTAACTATAACTTGTATATAGACTTGGTTGATGTTTGGCCATGAGTTGAACATCATTCTATCTATAACATAAGCTTTGGAAATGATCGTTACAGTTTTGTCTTTGCAGTCCTTAGGGTTTAGACATTTTCCCCTTCCGGAGAACGCTTCCTGGGGGGTCCACATTTTCCCCTTCAACTTAATTGCGAAAAACCTCAAGTTTTCTTTTTGAAGATTATTATTCATGTTAGCATCCCATTTGTGGTATGCACTCCATTGACGCCTGCAGGTGAAGATAGCTGTCACTTTGGTCTGCAGGGTAAACCCCAGGTTGACTCGAAAACAAACACGAAAATTTTGAGCTAGTGAGGGCGGCCGTGACTGCGAGATGGGTAGTTATATTTTGATGTTCATGAAGCATCCGAAAACCTGTCTTGCATTTAGACTCAAGGCATGCGGGTTAGTGAGACCCGGCGACGAATCTAACATGGAGCGACCAAGGTTTAATTTTTATGTGCATCAACCTTTCTATAAAATCATAAAAATGCCGGTAATGTTTTTTTTTTTCCTGATCCCCTTAAGGTACATTAAGGCGAAAATTTTCACCTTTCGACTTGTTTGAATGACATTTTTAAAAACTTGTATAGTTCGTAGCCGTATTTGAAATCGCAACTCTGCCTTACCTCTGTAAAGGTATGTATATATCACTTTGATCGTCTGAGTCACAATAAACATGAAAGTCTTATTGGCGGTATCTTTGTTGCAGAATCTGCTATTCAGGCACTTTGCAAATGTGCACCGGCCTTCAACTTCGCTATCGGGCTGCGCCTTCACCCAGCTCCCTTCATAATCACACAATTCCGGACACCTTCAGAAGCTACTATCCAGGTTCTCCTAAGCTCTCAAGTGTCTAAATTTTTTCTGTTGCTTAATTATCTCTTAGAAACATATACTGGTTTCACGAAATCAACCTAAGGTTAGCGACTGTTACTCAGTTAATAAGAATAGAATGACCTCGACAGGTCACGCGGTTCTTTTCCCATAGTTAGAGGGTAAGATCTGGGTTAATATTCCCTCACGTAGGGATGCCCGTAATGTTCTTTTAGATGACTTTCTTGCATCCCGTACGGACGCAGACAAGCCGAGACCGAACGTCAGCCGCTTGTGCTCGCTTATTCTGAAAAATGCCCGCCTCGTGCTGGGCTCTACCAACTAAGTGAGCTCCATCCTTGCTTGAATATAGAAGTCCCTTGTTTGCCTCGAGCAGGGTGGGACCCATCCTCCTCGAATAAGGTGGAAATGGCAGAATATTGGAAGATGCTTATGTGGAAAATGCGAAACGAACGCTATGGTCCCACGTTTGCCTTTCACACACGCCTGTGTTCCACGCATTCAAACAAGCCATTGAACATGAAAACTTGGTTCGGATGATTGAGGAACACATAACGATCCGTTCGAGTTTATGTATGTCAGCCACCGTTGAACGGCTAAAATACCTGGACAGTGTCATGTTATTGGAACGGCATTTATATTTAGATATTCATCCAAATGTGAGCTTTTTTTTTCTTGTAGTATTAGCTTTTTTTTAACTGTCGTGCTCTTTTAGATGATCTTTTGTAATTCGTTTTATTTTATTATTTAGATATTTACAATCGTTGCTGTTAAAAAGCATGAAACAGAGCACACACTAAAAAGAGAAAAAGAATTGGCAGGGAAACTTGGCTTTCATTTTAGACAACAGGACTCAACTATAGGACCATTTGTCTTATCACAAGATGCTGGGCTTGGTCATTAAAAGCGACCATCAATTATTTCTACTTAACACTTAAAGAACGGTTTATTTTTGTTTGTTACTGTTGCAATTAATGGGCGTTTGACCACAGCAAGTACGAACGAGGGAAAGGTAGCCATGAGTGGTGCGTACGCACAGTCGGTCGTTTGCTGGAAGAACTGCCAGTACAAAGACGTGAGTGGAATGCCTGACGATTTGACCTCCGATTTTTTAGTCATTTTTTAAAGGTTCTGAAAAAACCTGACGTTTATGGTCTGCTTCAGGTCGCGTTCAATGCGAAAAAGAGGTCTGCCAAAACGGGTAGCGTCCCGGGACGGGAAGCTAGGTTGGTGGAGCCAAGGAAAAGGAAGTCTCCCCACAGCGATGCCTATGAGGACCCTCTGACAGACCAACAGCAACCCAAGGTATAAACACAAATGAACGCATGTCATTTATTATTATTTATCTGAAATTCCTTTCGTATATAGTTGCGAAATTTAGACTTACATCAGAAAAAAATAGAAACATCAGGACTACCCCCAAAATGGAAGCCCTTAAACGCAGTTTATTTATTTAACTAAAAAAGATGTAACATTAATTATCTCTATAGTACCAGACATTAGCTAAAGCGCTAGTTGTCATGTCATCCTCTATGAGTTCGAACATGGTGCCACCCATATTTGACAACAACCATTCCTGGTACGTCCCTTTTTCTTCATTCTGGCATCTCCGTGCATTTCCGTTCTAAGAGCTCGTCACTTTTATATGTAACTAGGTATTGGTTTCTTCGTTTTCTTTCCTTTTTCTGGTCCTGCTTGGAGCCGGCGTGTTCCACGAATGTTACTGCCGGCAGTTCCTAAGTAGCTAATTACTTCTATGCAGGATCCCATAAAAGAATATGCTCAAAGATATAAAATAGTGTAGCTTAATTCCTTTAGTTAATGAATGATACTACTGTGGTGATAATTATTTACATTCTTTGACGATAAAATCAAATAAATAAACTGCATTCAAGGGTTTACCTTTTGGCGGCAACTTTAAATACGGGAATGTAGTTTCTGTGCTTTCTGATGCAAGCCTCAGTCCTGCAAATAATCCCTAAAAAAGAATCTCAGTTTGATAATAATATGTTAGAGAAGTTAAAGTTTATCTTTTACATTTTTTATATATAAGAAAAAAGAACAACACCGTCACTTTCTCCATAATAATAGACAGCTTAGCTTCGCAGAAGTATCCTATCTGGTAGCTGCAGCCAAAGCTGGGATGGTTCTAATCAAGAAAATCTGAACGGACTCAACTGAGACTATGGCTAATCTCTCCAAGAGAGCGTCTTAAATGTGCCACATGCGCTACCTTTTAAAGCCGCTTTCTATTGGGTTATTGTTTCATTCTTTTGTGTGACAATAAATGCGTCATTAAGCTCGATTTTGGTGTATTATACATCATTGTGTTCATCGTGTATGAAATTGTGCATATCTAGACAAATACTGCCGGCTAGTTAAATTTTTGTTTTCTTTGTAATCAGTTGGGAATAATTTCGATAGGGATCGATTGATCTTGTTTCATTATTTGCAGCCTCCGGTGAGGAAGAGTCAGAAGCTTGGTGACAAAGTAAACGCTCTGCAGCAGCTCGTTTCCCCGTTTGGGAAGGTAATTAATCAATACCAACTCTGCTTGCCACTATTACACCACCATGTACTTTTTCTACCTTAGAAGGAAATTAAAAGGCATTTAGTCTGAGAGGCCAGTATGTTTTTTAATTCAGACGGACACGGCATCGGTGCTCCATGAAACGACAGTCCGCATAAAGCAACTTCAGAACCAGATTCAGGCACGCCTTCTCTCCTTAGTTTCATTCATTCCATGTTATCAAGATCTTAGTACTATTATTTTTTGGCTGACGTATACACTATACAGTATAGAGCCACATGGTTGATACAGGTCCTTCTTTTTTATTTATAGAATAGTTAATTTAGAATATTCTAAATAAATTTTTGAATTCATAAAAAATGTAGCAATAAGAACCGATACATATTGGCTGATACTTCATATTGGCGAGCAAATTGACAAGGCGCCAACACTGTTTTTCAAAATATTGCGCTAATCTAATACTCTGTTAACTAATTTTTTTGCTTGATTATGTTTTGAGTTGACCATAGATGGCTGTGGGTGGTTCAATGGCACATGATCTATTTGTTCTTTGCGGCCTTTGTTACTATTTCTAGTTAATGGCAGATTGCCGTTTCAACTTAGTTTGTAAACCCAATGTTAAAGTCAACACCACATTTGAAGAAAGTCGTAATTGATTTCGTTTTGATTTGAGGCTAAACGTGAAAATGGCATATGATATTTTTTTGCTTCTTATTTACACTTCGAGAGTCTGTCTTCACCTATTTTCATTTGTTTGTACCCAGCTTTTCACATTTTATAGCTTTCTTGCTCTCACGGGAAAGTTGGATCGATTGAGGACGTACTTAAAAAAAATCTAATGCTCTTAATGATATCGATGCCATCATACACCTGAGTGTTCACCCACCGCTTCTAGTAGTGTAATCGGTAGCCTGAGTCATCAAGTGGGTTCATTTGTCCTCAACCAATTGTACTGGACTGCCTAGAAGAGAGAGAGAGATTGGGGTTATCAAAATGGGACTATGCTAGAGTCCAATACAAAAAGTAGGGCGCTATTTAGACTGCGTCTGATTATATCATCTTCTTCCATCAAATTGTATGGACTAAAAATTTTGACATTGCTATATCTGGAAATTGGATTCAGTTTACATTTTAATGAAATTTCCCGTTCATACTTTTACCATACTTTGGAGCTAGCAGTTTCATATTGTTCCTTAGCACTTCTTATCTAAAGTCATTGACAATTGCCTCGTACCTCTTTAAACAAGCTGACTAAGTGTTTTGTTTATCATTTCAGGCGCTAAGCATGCCATATTTTAATTACAAATCATCATTTTCCCGGCGGGTATGTACACTTGTTTATTTTTTATTAGTTTAACTTTTTTGTTTTAGTTTTATTTGCGGGTACCATTCCCTCCCGGCTAAGAAACCAGCACCTGTGGCATAAGACCCACATGTTGTTTGGTAGGAAAAACATTTGGGGAGTGTCTAATGAATTTGCCCCAAATATTAGAGTAGGTTAATAGAACATTAGAACTATTGCTTTAGGAACTTACCCCAATATTATAGGCAAATTCATTGGACACTCCCAAACGGTCTTTGCTGTCAAACAACTCCTGAAAGTCGTTATTTGTGCTCATGGTCCTAGCATATGTTGAGAACACACCTTCAAGATTTGACCACTACCTACTTGCTAACAATACAAGCATCAAACCCTTTAGTATGTTATTGTCTCAAATCTACCCAAAAAACTAAGGGAGATTCAACGAACACTTCAAATTGGAGATGATCGGGGCACACATGACAAATTACTGTAGCAAAAATGTTCCCTTGGGTATTTTGACAAGGCTAATTATAGAATTCCAACCGAATACTTAGAGGACTGACCCCTCGCCTAAGTACTTGAATTTGGAGATCTCACCAGGTATTGTAGGACTCACGTGCCCATCCTTGTTTTTTGTACCCGGTTCGAGCATAATGTAACTAACAAGGGGTGTAAATAGATGGAGCTCTAGTTAGGTAGGAGTTCATTCTCTAAAACTTTTTTAAATTAGTGGTTGAACTTGAGTGGATGAATCTAGGTTCAATTATATAGGACAGTCTCATGAAACCCAAGTCACTTTCCATAACTAGTATTTCGTGGAAAAAAAGTTTGGCTCTGCCCTTAAATGTAATACATGGTCAAGGAAATCAAGGGATCGGTCAGATGGCCTGTTTACGTTGTCTAGTGAAAACTAAAACTGCAGTAGAATAGACAATACTTGATATGTGTTCGTTGAATGGCTCGCCAACTCACGATTGTATTCATGGCAGGTCTGTGACGACGACCAGTTTGATTTGCGGAGCAGGGGGCTATGCCTGGTGCCCGTCTCATCTGCTAATCATTTCAGGGACCAGGAGACGAGAGATATCAGCATTTCTGGGAGGGCTACCATCTCTCCGTGCTTGCATTAATTCCCATCCCATCACATTTAGAGTTTTCATTTTCTTCATGTTTTTTTCTTTTTGACTTCCCCCTCCGGCACTAGGTAAAGTAATCGAACCATTAAGTTATATAACTAGTAACCATGTTCAACGAACTCTAGTAGTTTATAAGTTGGCTATTTAAGCAAATTCTCTCTCTTTCTCCCTTTTTATGTGTTTCTTAGGACATTGTGTTTATTCATAAAACATTGTGTTCTTTGAACGCAGCCTTTTTAATGCCAAACACCTTCTTACACAAAAGGCAAAGGCACTTGGATAATTCCAGCACTCCAACACCTTAATTTTCTGCTGAATTTGAACTGAAGTTTCAGCTCTAGAGTAAAGTTCCATGCTTCAAACAGCTCGATGTATTTAAGCTCATGCTGGTAAGCTAGGATGGTTCCATGTCATGGGGGGGTGGGGTCGAACCTGATGCATCTTCAAGCATTGATAGCTTGGAGTTCAGTTTCAAGCAAAATATCTCAGCAGGTTTTTCGAAAGAAAATGTAGAAACTCCAACTCCGAGTTTTTTTTTTCTCCTTAATTTCTTAACCAATTAAATCAGAAATAAATTTAAGGAATATTTCACTTTGTTTAAATAAAGTTGTATGGGGATTGAAACTTCACCAGATCAGGACACCCAGAAATATTTGTCACTTCCCTCGATTATGGAAAACAATTGTACAGAAACATATGTGGCGATGCCAGTGGCAACAACCATGCGACTGAGAAGTTTCTTTTCTGGTTATTGTTGCCCGTTCGTTTTATTTTCATTAATGATTTTCATGTGTGAGTTTAGTGTACAGAAAGAACTCATCTATCTGGGGCTTGTGTGTTAAATCACTCCTCAGGTCAAAACTTTTGTTAATTAAAGCTGCACGACATTGAGCACCAATGTGAAAAAGAAAGTAGTGATTTGATACCATGACATAAAAGCATTTTCTTTGATGAAATAGACACTTTGTATTGGGGAATTATGGATGAATTTGTTGGTCAAAAGAAAGTTGGAGATAATTGTGGCGATGACTGGAGAAACCCTCTTTTGAACCATAAGAAGTGAGGAAAGAGTAGTAAAAGTTTCAATAGTCCTGTGTTAGTTTCCGTTCTCTTTTTATTGGGAATCTCACTTGAGAAGGCGCATGAAGGATGTCGTTTCATTGTCGAGCTTTTTAAATTTTCTGAAGGCATACTTTTATAAAGAAAAAACATTAACAAGAGAACAAAGGTAATTCGGGTCTCTGAGTTAGAGGGTGAAACGATGGTAAAAAGAGGAAGAAGTAACTTTTGACCTGGATAAAAATGGCCCTTCTCCTACCACTATAGAAGACAGGGTCCATGTTATCCACCCACACAAAACCCGCCCTCAAGGGTAAGCCCTCACTAATAAGCATTACAAAAACAACATGACGGGAAAAAAAACTTGTAGAACAAAGTTGAAACTTAATTTAAGGTGCATTTGCCGCTTTATTTGTTTCCCTTATTTTGGGGTTTACCTTTCACTTACATTATTTTTTTAAATAATTTTACATATAAGAAAGGAGACAGTTCATTTATTATGTCATTCCACCGTCACAAGTGAAATACACAAAACAACTAAAGAAATGTAGCAAACTGTCATGGTATAATGAAATACACCGAAAGCGCTTTCGTGTTCATGTGGTACTTTTCAAAATGTTCGCTTGTTTGATTTTTGCTTGTGTATGTGCTGACCTTTCCATACCCTGGTGGAGTATAAATGGAACAATGACATCCACAATGTGCATGCTTGGTTGCGTCTGGTTTCACTGAATTGTTTAAAATCCTCTCTTTGAAACAATTTGTTATTGTTCGTATTGCCAAACAACCCTTATGAACAGCTCTCCCTTTTTTCCAAGTTGAACCCCTTCACTTGGTGGCGGCTCTTTCATACTAGAGTAACCACATTTGCCATTCTAAGATTTGGTTACCCCAGCCTGCATATGTCTACTGCAAGCAATAAAAAAAAGAACTAATTAAATAATTTATGATCAAGGATAGGGGAGCAAAGGCCCATGCCTTCTTTGGCTTCCACAAGATCATAGCTATACCAATGCAAGATATTGATTTCAGTACTTAACTACAAGCAAAAAAAAAAATTACAAAATCAAAACCGGGGACTGAAAACATGAATATGCAGAATTTCGAGTGAGCAAGGTTTGACCCACCGCTCAAAAAAGGCCGAAACCCTCATCCAACCCCTCAACCCTAACACAGCTTCCTTTGGTGAAAGAGCAGAATTTGAAATTCTTCTTTATGAAAATGACCTCTCTAAACACTAGACTACTTGTTGAGTCCTAATCTTCGCGTGAAACAAAGACTTCACCATATATCTGAAGGTGTGGAGTGTGGGGGAATTCAGACTGAACTAGGGCATTTGTATTAACATTCATTACAACTACGTTTGTTATCACCTGACATTTGGTTAAAAGGTATACAGTGTGATCACGTCTAGTGTACTATATCTTGTTGAAACTAAAAGCAACAACAATATATACAGGCACACCATGTTCCTAATTAGAGCGAGAAAATAATGTTATATAAGCATGCATCTTAAAAAGGCAATATTTTTCTTATCAAACACCCTTTTAAACTTCACCTTTCAATTTGGAATTTTCAAGTGTAGATCAAGCCCAAGCTGCATCTAATAGACTAGTACATAATTAGATCTAGGACTATACAGGTGGTACTATGTAACTTCCTTCATTATGTTGGCCTAGAAGAGTTGCAGCGCAATCCGCCTACCAGGTGGCTCACACCGAAAAAATCGAGGTTCGAATTTCATGGTCGTTGTCATGTTTTGGTACGTTACTCATCTGGATTGCAAACACTGGTAAGTTTGAGGCTCTTGTTGAAGGATGTACCATAAATTCACCTAAATGATGTACCATAAATTCACCTAGGCTGAAGCAAATAAGCACATTTAAAGTATAAGGGTATGACAATTGGAAGCTTTATGTCAAAGGTAGAGTCTTTCTAAATAAACAATAAAACAACTTCAATAAATTGGTATATTAGTTTTCTTTCAAACGGTAAGTATTGAAGAATGCTTGGATTCTGATTAGGTCAAGGAAGTGATCTACATGGATTTCTATAACCGGCCACCAAGGGAAGTTAGCAATCATCCATTCTTTAAGGTGTTCTAAGATGCAAGTTCCATTGGCCGCTGTAACTCTGGTGGGAGGAAGGAAGGAGGAGACTATGCCAAGTATTAAAAAATCTCATATCCTCTTACAAGCCAATGAAGAAGGGTTGAACCACATGTGGGCTTGTGTGGGCAGTTGCCTATACAGTCCCAAATTTTCTTTTAAAAATTTACATATTGGTTTATTATCCCAAGCATTTGCATGTATTTAAAGTGTCACTGAAACATTTACTTATTTATATATAGACCATGTTGCGCCCTAATCATGTTGCTATCTATTTAAAGAATTCAAGATGTTTTGATTAGTGCTCGTTGCCCAAAATTTTTGGCTCTGTCACTAATATGGCTTAAAAAGAAAAGTGACCATTTCGAGGATAGGGTCAGAACCAGCTAAATAATAAACTTCTTAAGGTTATAGATCATTAGATGAATAAAACTGTGTTATAGAGATGGCGGAGTTAGAAATTTCTAGCTAAGAGACACTGTTACATTAAATTTCATATTTTATGGAACAATTATAAAAAAAATAGAAATTAATAAAATTTTTATATGTAAGTAAAAGCCCACATCAGCCACAACGTGGCTCGGCCATTGGTTATTTTTAGAGGTTCTACCAAATTGGCAGAAGAAAGTGCCACATCTCACAAGGCATCTTCTTTCTAAGACATGATTTTGGATCCAAACAATACTTACGAACTCGTTTGATTTGTCGCGTGACACATAAAACCGATGTTGTTAGATGCTGAGCCTATTATAAAGTGAGGCACAGCGTTTGCCTTAATATCAAATCAATAATTGAAACATACAATATTATTGAAAAATAATACAAAACATAATTGACAAACATCTAATAATTACATTATAAAAGAATTATATTTAATGGAACATGTCACACATTCAGTTCGAAAATAAATAGATACACAACCGTCACAGAAAACCCAAGACAGTCCTCAAATAAGAGAGAAAAACAATGACCGATATATATATATATATATATATATATATATATATATATATATAGCCAAGGAATATTAGTAATAAATGACAGCCTGATTAAATAGACCGTCCATGTGTTACAATATACATATTACATACTCTATTTTGTTAGTTTATAAATATTTTTTAATTCTAAATTATTGTTTTTATATTTTTCCTTTTACTTTGAAAAAAGTACATAACAAATATGTGCTATTAGTTAAGTTTAGGGTTGGCTGAAGCTTCTATGGGCGGCTCAAGATTGACTTGCTTAGTTATTGGGTCTGACCCGTCCATCAACTTTATACATGTCAGTTATATTTGAAGCTCTTAATATTTCATATTTCATGAAAAGTTTTTAAGGATGCTATCAACAACACATAATGAATTTTATAAAAAAGATAATATCATAAGAGATGAAAATACATATATGTATATCAAACCAAATAAAATTTTTAACATCCAAGTCGGACCTGCCCTGACAATTTCTTTTTTTAATGGACCCGATCTAAAAATCAAAAGAAACAGAAAAAGCCCGCCCATCACGATTACCAATTGCCGACTGGATACCGCCATACCGGCCCAGGGTGGCACTTTAGCAATTACTAGCTCGACTAAGTCCCTTTTGGTTCAATACCCGCTTTACTTTCCGTGCGAAAGCAAACCTCTTATCGATGCCGAGTGATCAAATCTCGATCGTTCATATTTCCATCATATCGACGGCTTTCAAAAGCACACGCCTACGATCCGCGTCATTGAGTTATCCTCCAATGCGGTTTCATCGCCTTGGCGCTATATAATGGCTTCCACCCACCCCTCTTCTCATCGTGTTGGCGTTACTTGCGAATTTTCTACCTTGATTTTTCTCTTCGATCCCAGCCTCTTTGCTCTCTGTGATCGTAGCGATGGCGCCGAAGGCCGATAAGAAGCCAGCAGAGAAGAAGCCGGCGTCAGAAAAGCCGGCGGAGGAGAAGAAGACGGTGGCCGAGAAGGCTCCTGCAGAGAAGAAGCCAAAGGCCGAGAAGCGCCTCCCTAAAGAAGGCGCTGCCGCCGGCGACAAGAAGAAGAAGAAGATGAAGAAGAGCAGTGAGACCTACAAGATTTACATTTTCAAGGTTCTGAAGCAGGTCCACCCTGATATCGGGATCTCGAGCAAGGCCATGGGTATCATGAATTCCTTCATTAACGACATCTTCGAGAAGCTTGCTCAGGAAGCCTCCCGCCTCGCTCGATACAACAAGAAGCCGACGATTACTTCGCGGGAGATCCAGACCTCCGTCCGGCTGGTCCTTCCTGGAGAGCTCGCCAAGCACGCCGTCTCTGAAGGGACCAAGGCCGTGACGAAATTCACGAGTTCTTGAATGGCGGCAGCCGATTTGGGGAAATATTGTAGCTTTTGGGTTGTTAGGTTTAGGTATCAGTGTTCTTTGATTTTTCTTCTTTCTTTTTCGTTCTCGATGGGTTTTGGGGGATAACTCTTGTGTACATTTGGAAACTGTTTAATTTGGTTTAATGATGAAGATGCGCTTCCTCTTTTGTTACCTTTAATTCCATCTGCCTCTCTCTCTCTCTCTCTCTCTCTCTCGCGTGCGCGTAACGAAGATCCTTTTGACGTTGTCGACGCGATGAAACCGGAGAACTTTCGTATTCCTTTTTGAATATAGTCACTGCTCGAAGTTGGATCTTTTCCGACGAGGTTTATTTATAGAAACTAAAATTCTGCTCTTTCTCTCTCTCCCTCCCTTCCGTGATATTTCTGTAATTTATCGAGTCTAGTAGGGCTGTTTTGTATTATTAACCCGAAAGGGTGTAGCTGTATACTTCCCTTTGTTAGGTCTTTGTTGAGCATATTTTATGGGTGTTCTTTCTTTGATCTTTCTCGACTCTAGTAAGGCTCATAGTTCGTAGAACTGGGGATAGAAGTTTTGTTGGTCAGGGACATTGCTTCGTGGACGGCGACGTGGAGAATGTTTCGGCCGATTTCATCAATCTCTTTTATCACTGCCGGAAGGGCTTTCAGCACCCAACTCTTTGTTTCTAGTAAGTATTTCTTATTTAATCTGCTTTATTTTTTTTCCATTGCTTCATCTAATGGCATCTTTTGGATTAATTGGTCCTGTTTTTTTTGCATGTAGATTGTGTTTCCTTTCCTTGTTCCTTGATTGTGTACTCTTGGTTTTCGCCTGAAGATGTATTTAGAGTATCATTTCATAGAGGAATTTGCTTGTGGAAAGTATGGCCATTTCCCTAATTATTGCCTTCCGAAGTGGGATAGGTTGAAAAACCGAGTTTGCTGTATTTGTGGTGGCGCGTTCATTTTTTAGCAATGTTTGTCATTGTCCTTTACTTTTCTGAATTCTGAGTCTTGTTTCGAGTTCCATGATATGTTTGAACATAGGTTGTCTACATGCAAGATAATTTGGGTATCTGATTTATAAAGGATGCGTTTGGATCGATTTGATTCTTCTCCAATACTAGGCCCGCTTTAAGTTCATTCATTATCTCCGTTTCCAAAACATAAATTGATTTTGAAACTTCTGAGTAAGGGGATGTTTGACAAAAAAAATCCTGCTGAAGCTTGAGGTTGTACATCTGCGACTGCATGGCTCCTTTGTAAGCATTTGGTGTCATTGTTTATCCAGGAAATTTTCCCAGATTGTAGCAATATCTCTATGGTTGTGCGTAACAGTTCATTTATGTGCCCACCTTACAGGGCCACAACAGTAATAGTTTGTTCTTCGTCCATGAATTAGCCATGCTATTTCCTCTCTTGACGGCATCCGTTCTTTTTGTCTTTGTCATGCAGGATTGTCATTTTATACGACTGAAAAGAAACTGGTAGAACTATTTTCACCTTTTGGAGTTCTGACAGAAGGTAATTCTTTCTCCACTGCAAACTTTTTAATGGTTCCATTTTATGTATTTCTGCTGCTGGTTCGATCAGTATTTTCATCTTCCATTGCAAGCCTACAGTACTTCACTGCACCAGTCGGTGACACTCAAAAGTTCTGCTCTGCAACCACCTGTGTTTTTATATGTGCACGAGTTCATATCTGGGTGATTCTTAACTAGTTCTACTGTCTGCTATCAACAGCTAGGCTTGTGATGGACAGTAGTACCCAGAGGCATAGAGGGTTTGGTTTTGTGACATATGAGTCTGAGAAGGATGCACTTAAAGCTGTGGAGGCGTTGAATAACAGGGTATATCTGTTCTTTTCTGCACTTACATGCATCTCTTATTCATAAGCACATCTTTTGCCCTGTTTCTATCTTAGGCTTGCAGTATCACCTTTCTGGATAGAAATATGCAGTACTATCATGTCTCTCACCTTGATCACTGGGGCATAGGAGAGAGTACAATGGTCACATACACTTGTTTGTTTTAGAAGAAAGGCCAAAAAGACCTTGTAATGGAGGTTTGATTCGTGCATTTTTCTACGATGACTTCCACCTTTGATCATTACAAGACTATAGAAAAGTCAGGAGAGTGCAATGTGCCGAAAAAACTCGTTTGTAAAGAAAATAGGCCAAAACAAAACTATTAGGGGGTTTGACCCTCGCAATTCTCGTCTTAGTTTTCAAAAAACAGGGCCATGGTTTGAAATTTTCTCTGGAACATGACTCGACTTGAATCTAACATTCAAGTGCCACAGTTATAGAACATCATTGTCTAGCATTTGAAAATTGGACGTCAAAAAAATTGCAAAACTGGGTATAACTCAGAGAAAAGAAAGAATCGAGAAACACCAGTCAGTGACCCGTTCTTGTTTAATTCAACTATGTAGGCGTGATCTAGGTGATTAAATTTTTTTTATCAAAGCAACCGAACTGTATTCTGCATGTAATTATTTTCATTTCGACATTGCCTTTACAGTTCATTCGTTTATAAAATCTGCGCTATTTTTTTTTTTGTGGCAGATTATTGATGGAAGGTTGATCTTTGTTGAGTTTGCAAATGCAAAACCAAAAGTGGCATCCGACAATTCTTCTTAGATGTTATTGCCGCTTACCATTTTCCATGGAGATCTTGGAGTCTCAAATTCCTGGTTTCCTCAGGTCCCTGAGCTCCACAATTTTCTCCTTATCATTTTTGTTAGACTCTTCTCAATCTCAATTCCACCCAGCAAAATCATAAGTGCTAACCTATATGATGTTAATGTTATTGGATCTCTCTTTCTTTCCCTTGCACTGAATTTGCGTTTATCCATTGTGACATGGTTCTATTATGAAACCTGAGTGTTAAGAACAGTGCCCTCTTGCATTCTCAAGATCAACAAAAGGGAAAGAAAACTAAACACAGAGAACACAATGATTTACGTGGTTTGGGAAGACAGGGTTTTACTTACACCTACGGACAACTTGTTTCTCTTGTATATTTATATATATATAACTTGCTTTACTGAAGGTGTCATTCAAAGACAACCTGATGCTAGTGTCTGATCGTCTAGAGGGCGTTTGAATCTTTTTCCCCACCAATGGGAAACACCCTCTTGTATGTTTAGGTGGGTTGCAAAGAAGGAACATGAAGATGGCATCCTTTTTCATGCTAGACATTCTTGGCAGTTCCACCACTTTTGCCTGTATGGACTAACTTTCATGGATTTTTATTTTACTTGTCGGCTCCCATGAGCTTTATATTCTAATTAATCTTTATTTTAATGGAAGGCGGAAGCCTTGCCTGGTGCTCCTTATGCGGCGTAACTTTTTCAGTGTTTGATGGTCCACGGATAATTCGTACAGAGTACAGAAATGGAAAAGTTCCCTCAGTCCACAGTAATTATGCGGGGTAACTTTCTCAGTGTTTGATGGTCCACGGATAATTCGTACAGAGTACAGAAATGGAACAGTTCCATCTGTCCACAGTAAAATTAGTGTGCATCAAACGAAGCCTGCAACCTAAGTGCTAAAACTAGGGTTTGCACTGCCCGGCTATGGCTTGGGCCAGTGTTTGGACTGACTTGTGGCCCAACTCGCGCTTGCATAGAGAAATTAAAAGCAAAGCTCGGTTAGATATCCATGATTGGGCATATGTTATTATAGATTTTTACTCTTTTTTTTTTTGCCTATTTGGGTTTCAAATCGCATCCAACCTTGAAGACTTTTTGTCATTCGCCCGGCAACATCAACCCTGAAGGCTCAAACCTTTGCCTTCAGGGCTTGCTTAAGCTTATTCAGGGGATTGATGCCCAGTAACTCTTACATTCAGCTATGCGGGACCCCTTGTGGTCAAATTTTGCTGATTAAAATTGACTTAAATAAAGTTTCTAAATACAAAAATAATATTAATCATAATGTATTAGTTCACACATTAAAAAAAAGGGTATGAGGTAATTGGCGGGCCGGAGCGGAGCGGGCTGGGTAGGAAAACCTAATGAGCAGAGACCGGGTTAATGCATAAAGGCCCAGGTTGAGCTTGGTCCTGTCAAGGTCAGGCTGGGTTTTGACAGGCCAAGCCAGCTTTGAACTTCATGCAGCCTTGCCCAAAGAATTCTTTGATAGTAAAAGAGGAAGAAGGAAACGGCAGATTTGATTCCTTTCTGATGGTTGCCAGAAGACGAGATGAAAGATGCGATCGAGGTAACAGCAGCAGCTTGTGTTTTTCTATGCTAAGAAGGGCCGATTCTTGCTCAGCTAAATGCACAGGAAATTGAATTTGGAGAGGGTTTGGCATAGATGGAGGAGCACGACCCGTTTCACCCTGAGAGGAGTCAAATTCAGGTAAAGGTTGAACTTGAATTGGATCTGTTCTAATAACAGAGCGCAAAACTCCAATGCCAAACCTGACCCGTTTACACTCATTTTCTCTAAACTTCAGCTCTTGCAAGGTATACTGTACAAGTCAATGAAGCAGGTTCATACATTCCTATTTCTTATTCAATTCCAATTACAATTAGCAAGAAATGAAAAGGATTCGATACGTGAAGTAGAAGGAGAGAGCAAATGTTTTAAAATACATCATACTAGGATGGGTCATGGGATGCAGGAAGCAGTGAAGTGGAAAAGAATCAGAAGACAAGAAATGAATTTCAGACAAGGAAGAAGATCTTGTCATAACAGACCCTGAGGCATCCAAACCAGGCCTAGTAGTTTGAAGAGATAAGAGGAAGGGAGGGGCTTTGGCTAGCTTCTTGGCCAGTAGGATAAAATACTCATTTTCCGCACCCATGGAAGTAAATCTTTTTTAGCTAGAGTGAAAACGACATATTCCAGGTTCCAGCCATGCCACAAAATTCAACCTTATGACAATGTCACAATACAACAAACGAGATCCGAAGGAGTGCAAGAATGATTCCAAATGCAAACAGAGAGACCAGCAGAAGAGCCAGAAATTTTTGGCTGAGAGGCACTAGTTCAAAAAATTTTAACCCATCAATACATAGTAAAATGACTATGGGGCACCACATTTGAATAATTGAGGGGCCCTCAATACATAAACAAGCAAATGATTAGGGTTAATCAATATGTAAAGAAATTGATTTTGTGGTCACATGGGACTCTGCCCCTGATAAGAACTTTATTAGTGGGTTTCTCGGATTATGAGGATGAGTTGAGGAAGGTTGCTAGTCATTTTGGATGGTACCATGGCAGATTCCCAACTAAGTATCCCAGGGTGCCTCATCAAGTAAATGATATGTTAGAAATGCAGAGTCCATATCTGATACTTTAGATAGAGAAGAAGCTTTCCGACTGGAAGCAAAAGGTATCGACTTATGCTGGAAGGCTTTGTTTGATCAAGCCGTACCCTTTGCAATTCCTCGCTCCATCTATGTCTTAATTCAATCAATTTTATCAAAAGATTGGGGGGTAGGCCGGTGATGTAACTAGATAACGGCAATAATCATTTAATCTTTCCTCCTATACTCAAAGAACTCTGTGTTCACTGCTACTGATCTAATTAAGAGTATGTCTGCCCAACAGCAGAGGAGTGGGGACTAGAAGACTATTTGTAATGGGAATGGACCAATTTTGTGAAGAATAAATATCTCGGACAAAGCTTAGTTTCTAACAAATCCTACTCTCATGTCTCTTCAATGAAGGCTAACAGTCAAGCCAATAAGAGGGTTAGAGATGGTATGGATTGGCAAGTTAAAGACAGAAGTAGAACCAGATTCTAGATTGGTAGACGGTCAGGCCCCACTCCGTTTCAATTTGCTGCGGCGAAAGACTAGATGTGGATAGAGGCATATCTAAAACATATCAATAAAAAGAGGCACCATCTAGTTTTAACGTGGAGATGTTCAACTTCCTTCAAAAGGTGTGACCTGGAACCGCAAATCCCAGCTGACATCTGATGTACCAAGAGTCATCTCCAGCACCAAGAGTTATCTGTTGCTGAAAGAAAACGTTGTGATCGACTTAAATCCTTCAATTTAATGAGAACTTTCATATGTATAAAGTCATTGTAGTATACTTCTCACGGACAAACACCACCAGCCTTTTTTGAAACAACCAAATAGATTATCAGTCCAGGAACCTAGCAAGAAGTAGGACACAAGATTCCTGACCTCAATCTTCAATTTCTGCCTTCAACTGAGGTTTCGACTCTTGAATCTGCCGAGGACCATGAGCATATTCCAGGCGGATAATTCTACCTTGCAGTAGCTGAGAAAAGGAGAGGTACAATTTCCTTTGGTACACAAGATTTAAATCATAAACGTGAAAATGTAAATGAGAGCATGTTGCACATTACCTGTCCTTTCATATGCTCTAGAGCAGATTCCGCATCCGTTTCCTTGGCAAATTTGATGAAGCCATATCCCAGTGATCTATAGCTTGTGCGATGAACTATAATTTTAACTGGAATAAGAAAGAGAAAGACGGGTAGGAAATGTCAGGACTGTAAACCAAGGCCACGGTTTTACTTTATTTGGTAACAAAGATAGAATTGATATATTTCTTGTTATAATCT
Organism: Nymphaea thermarum; assembly: GCA_011799765.1. Lineage (NCBI taxonomy): Eukaryota > Viridiplantae > Streptophyta > Magnoliopsida > Nymphaeales > Nymphaeaceae > Nymphaea > Nymphaea thermarum. Next base: position 1,404,423 of record JAANDH010000013.1, on the reverse strand, counting down.
TTTGATCATGCTTTTGGAAATGAAATATTGACTCTTTTTCTCATAAAATTTCGCAGTGGTGTGAACCATTGACATTTATGCCTTTGATTTCCCATTTACACTTTCAAATAGTGTGCTTCAAAGGGGCTTGTTTATTAAATAAACTATATAGGTCGCATCCCTCAAATTATTTTAGCCATTTGACCAATTCTACAAATGGCTTTGGGGTGGGGAACTGTGTGTTCTTTATGTATGTTTACCTACAATGCATACATTCTAAACATTGCGCAAAACACGTCATGTTATGCCCAAATTCAACATCATATTAAATTTAAGATATTAAATCTAACAGTTAATGCTTTTCTAGAAAAACAACGACCGTGTGTTCAGCTTATAAAATTTGAGCTTGGATTTGGCTTGTTCACAGAGTGTTTGTGAACACTCACCAACAGATTTTTGTGATTAACTAACCACTAAACAAGGTCATGTCAGCTTGTTCCTTCTTGGCTCGTTTACCAGAGCTATAAATATGGCTACTAATTTTGTCAAGAAACAGGACCCCAAAGATCATGGAGAGAACATTAACAGGAATGTCTTCAAAATCAAATGCAAGTCAAGGAGAAAGGAAAATGAAATTAGGAACCATACCTTCAAGGATCTCGCCATATGGTGAAAATGCTTTTTTCAATGCACTCTCGTTGGTATCAAAGGAAAGACCTAAAATTTCAGGGACTGTTAGCTCAAAATAGATAGTGTGAAGTCTCAACAGACCAAACGCAAGGGAAAAACATGTATTATGCATTGTCCTTGTTATATTTCGTTGACACTTGACAGGTCTGTCACCAACATCAGTACATGGTATTAATGCAAAAGGGAAGCTGAATAGTGCATTATAACATCATACTCACTACCTCACTCTTCAAAGAAGAAATAGTTTCCCATCCAACACATGCAGACTAAGTGTGCCAATTTTCTTTCGGGGGATAATTTTTCTGTTTGCCTGTTTATTTGAAATTGAATACCGATGTGTTTCTCAGCCCTTTTGAGGCAATAAAATTTTGGTTAATTTAGGGACAGTTTTCCCTTGCAGAGAAATTCACAATTGTGAGACTGGTGGATGTGACTTAAAGTTCCAATAGTTGTGAAATGCAAGTGGAGCATAATTACATACCATGCAGAACTACCCTATGTCCAAGTGATGGTAATTTGCAACTGCACCAAAGCGGAAACCCTTCATCCTTCAGCAGAAAAATGTGCCCAACGTTTTAGTTAATTTTACTAGTGATTATTTAGTTTCAATTTAACTAATGGTAAGTCCACTATATCCTGGCATTTCCTTGACCCTTGAGCAGGAGACATGCTTGGGAAATGGATTTTCCATTCCACTTAGGCAAACACCTAGTGTCAACCTAACTAATAGTGTCCAACTGCACTTCATGGAGCTCTTGAATTTTGAGCAGAAAAAAATGGCAAGCAATTAATTCTGATTCTTTTAGACAACATTTGAAGTTTCAAGATGGGTTCATCCATATACGATTGTACTTGACTTCCTCAAATGAAATGGAATTCAATTTCAAAACAGGGAAATTTGCAGCAAACAGACCTAACAACAAAATTAAGAACTGAATGTACTGTTGATTCTCGAGTTAAAATCACAGGGCTTGGATGAAGTATTAAGTATTAACACAATCCACCAGAACTTAAAACTACTTTCAAATTTAACAGTTTTCCATTTTTAATCTCTGTCATGAAATCTCAAATTGACCTCTACCTCCAAGAGACTGCTTCTTTGCTTGATAGCATCAATTGACACCACATGCAATAGCTCCAAAGACGGTGCATCTCAAAGCTCTGTTCATGTCACTTTCCTTCTATATACAACAGGTTATCATTTTTGTTTAAGGATGTCTGAGAAAGAGTAAAGATCCTTTTGGGGACTTAAATTAGTTATTTCAAATCAGATCAACAAAAGATCCTAAACTTCTCTTTTCACAGTAACACAAGTTTCAGGCTCCGGTTGGCTGGTCCATGGAGCCCTAGTTAATACACATCATTCAACAAAAAGTTGAACGATGATGATTGTACATGGAATATGAGAATTAATAAACATAAGAATTCATGATAATTACTTTGAACCACAATCATTAGATAGATTGGATAGGTTTCATGTGACCTCCAAAGTATCCTTCTAAAGTCAAACTAAATATAGAAAATGTTTTTAGTTTATGTAGCTGAAATGGTAGCATGCGACAAGGATACAGTATTCCATAGCAGCTACTAGCAAAACATCACTTGGCTTACTTGTTACTTCTACTAGCAAAAATTACATTTCATTTGGTTCTCTTGTTACTTATGAAGTAGTTATAAAACTTTGGAACATATAAAAGAGAGGTTAGGAATCACTTGGTTTACACCATAGGTTTGTGTTCATTGCCAAGTCGGGATAACCATAGGATCCTAGACAAGGCCTCTACCAAATTGGTATCAGAGCTATGCTACATAGTTGAATGGCCCACAGTACTTGTGGCGTTCTCCAACTTTTTTGTTCTCCTAGGAAACCTATATGCGTATAACTTTGTATAATTTTCTCAAATGATCTGACATATCCATGTTTGACCAGCTTTGAGCAAGTGTATTTCCTGGAAAGCAGAATCTTGTAGCCACGAAACATTTTTAAGCAGCAGGAGGAGCACAATAAAGTCCAAGGGTCTACTAATTCGGCCAAAAGCAAAAACTGAAAAGACGTGCAGTCACATTTGTGGCCCCCTATTTGCATCAATATAATGGAAGTACCAACAGGAACTTCCAAGTAATAATATGCCACGCTTTTGTGCGAAGGGCATGGTGATTTGGGCCTACTCGTGGTTCATCTCTCAGGAAGCAAGCCTTAAATGTTTATGTCCTTGCAGGATTTTTTTGCAATTATATATATATATATATATATGTGTGTGTGTGTGTGTGTGTAAGCGCGTGCACGCACGTGTCTGTGTGTGTAGAGAGGGAGAGAGAGAGAAAGGACCATCTTCTTCAGCGCACTGTGATGTGGTAGGTCAGAATTGTTGCTGTGGAATCATGTTCAATTGGCAACCCTATGATTTAAGACTAAGTAGAAAAACGATAGGATCAAGAATTAAGGATAATAGAGTTTCAGTAAATTAATTTTCAGGTAGCAACACTCCCTACCTGCAGTAATTACCTTGAAAACCATAAACTACCTAGTCACAACACAGGTCACCATTCAGATGCTTTTTATAAGATTGTCTAACCAGGATTACTAAAAGGAAACACGAAAGCAGAAATTGAAAAGCTTGGAAGAATTTACCATTCTTTATTCCATGCTTCCAATTAAAAGAAAAATTTTCATGTGAATGGCATTCGAATACCCGAAATATACGTTTTTCTATTATGGAGAATTATTGCACTTGGCAGTTCCAATGGTCCGTTTTTTCTTTATTCTGACACGCAAACAAATTTCCGAAAGTGTATCATGCTAGGCTTCCATACCTAAAAATTATCGCGTTAGCCTCATTACCACAGGCTGTAAAGTAAGTTTGAGCACAAGACTGTAAGGTAGACTAGTGAACAACATTTCATCAAACAGTTGGCCGACGAGACTACAATTGGTCCATATGCCCGAGCTTCTCTAGAGAAGCAAAAGTGGACAAGCATGGAAGAGATTATACGCTTTATCAATAGGTGAATAAACTGGGATTCAAAGCCTTGACTGAAAGAGATTCACTGATGGTTCAGTTGCTAGGCACAATCAAGCATCACTCATTAGAATCTAGAACTGCAGACACCTTCGGTCGGTGTCAAATTAAAAGTTTTATTGTCTATGCCGGCTCCCCAATACAAACTTCCCAAAGGTTTTTCCTAATGGAAGAAGCAGTTACGCCGCTGCATCTATTCGACTATCTTTTATTAATCATTCAGTACGTTTCTGCTATTCTTTGGTCTTTTCAGATGTTCTCAGTTCGAACTCCAAACTAAATGGATCTGCCATGCGGTTGGATTCTAAATGGAATAATTTTTACACAGCTTTAATCCACAGGAGACGGTGTGTTCAAACCAAGAAGTTGACGAAGCATTCAAGTATGAAGAGGAAAAGGAAACCAAGAAGCGAAAAAAAGAAAAACCTGCCACAAACAATTTGCTGCAAATCTTTTGATTTGGAGAAGACTCGGATGAAAATGCTCGCATGACACCTCGGAATATCTTCGTTTTCAATATCATTTTTTGATGCGTGATGCTCAATCGGCCGAGATCACTTTACTTGAATAGAAGGAGAGGGAAAAGGGAGCTAATATTTGACAAATGTAGATCATTCCGTGACAAAGACAGTACGGAATACGGATCGAAGCATATAGTGGGACTCTATATGCTCCTCGGCCTGAAAGCTTCGGACTTTCGGTAGCTGTTAAGCTAACAGGTTTTTGAACCTTTTAAGGAATAACGTTTATTTAGGTAGGAAGAATAGAAGACGAAGGATCCTTAACCGTGAAGAACTAAGACCGTTATTCTCTGGTTCAGTGATCCTTAACCGTGAAGAACTAAGACCGTTATTCTCTGGTTCAGTGAAAACCTGAGGGACTGACTGTACCTAAAGAACTCTGTTGCTTTAATGTGGTATAAAATTCTATTTAATTTCCACTTCCCCCGCATCATCAAGTGCCATGAGAAGCAGTGGAAGATTCCAATAAACAAATGAAAAATTCTCATCGTCTGCAAAGAATTTTCCCCTTCCCCGCAAGAAACAGCATTTGGTATAAGAACTGCCATAAACAATGTGATCCTTCTTTGCGCAGGCAAGTGACATAAAATTATACAACCAAAGGCCAGGAGGAGGTATACCCATCAAACTTTACCATTAGCAAACGAGACTAAACAAGGATTCAGCTTCAGGTTAAAGTTAATTAATGGTTTCTCAAAAAAGCAAACATATTAACCGGCGGGTATAGTCTCTATCGGTTTTACACCTATCTGGAAGAACGGAACAGAGATCAAAATGATGTTATGGAACGAGAAACGGAAAGGGAGGATCTGATTAGGCCATTTCTAAATCCTTCCTCGCGCCTCACTGGATGTACATTTTCAAACACAAATAACGACGATAAACTTGAGATTGGAGACGATTTGGACGCCATCTTAATTCATTTTCCATTTGAGGCATTTCCCTTCAAGAGATTGAATGCGACCAACTCATTAGTAACGTAGCATCGTGATGATTTGTAAAAGCGGATCCAGAAAATAGCGGGAACTTGAAATGAAACAAGAAGATACATTGCACAGAAGAAAAAAGAAGCGAGGTTCTTCTTTTGGTACACAACAGCCATAAATTCGAAATACTCAATTCTGTTCCCGGTGGATGTTTCTACAGGGGAGAGAATTTAAGTAACGAACACAAGTGGAAGGCGCGAAGCTACTTAGGCTTTCTTGGGTGACTTAGTCGCCTTGGGAGACTTTGGCTCCTTGGTTGCCTTCTCAGTCTTCTTAGGCAAGAGGACAGGGTTGATGTTCGGGAGAACACCACCATGAGCGATGGTAACGCCTGCAAGAAGCTTTCCCAACTCCTCATCATTCCTGACGGCCAAAAGGACGTGCCTTGGGATGATTCTATTCTTCTTGTTGTCCCTTGCTGCGTTTCCAGCAAGCTCGAGCACCTATACCCCCAAAATAGGAAGAGAACGAGTCATCAGTAACAACATCGAACATGCCCCCCACAAAATCAATCAGCTACAGATAGAACTACCAACTCGAAGAAAACCAATATCATTCCAAAGTGCTCCAACCAAACCAGAAAACCTAATTGACGAAAGGAAACATGGCGAACCTCAACAGGACATACAAAAACCAAATTTCAATGAAAGAAAGAAAAACACGGTGTTCCTAGCTTTTTTTTCTTTTAAGTGGAAAATCTTTGGAAGCACAATGACCAAACATGAAATGTGAACGCTATAAACCTCAACATTTTTTTAGCAGAAGAAAATGAACTAGAAAACTGCAACAGAGAAAACCATCCACGTATGACACTGAAAGAAAAACATGACCTAAAATGCAAACATGAATCAAACCAAAGAACAATTTTCCCACTACAACAACCAAATCTTCCACTACCCACCTCAAATCTTACCCAAGCAACTTCCAAATAAAACTAATAAACTAAAAAGAATGCAAAAGAGAGGGGGAAAAGCTTGATTCCCAAACACCCAACTTGGATAATATAGAAAGAGAGAGACAGAGAGAGAGTTGACCTCAGCAGCGAGGTACTCGAGGACAGCGGCGAGGTAGACGGGGGCGCCGGAGCCGACGCGCTCGGAGTACCTTCCCTTCTTCAGGTATCTCCCGATCCTGCCGACGGGGAACTGAAGGCCCGCCTTCACCGACCGGGACACAGACTTCTTCCTCGCACCTCCTCCCTTCCTTCCTCCAGCACCCTTCTTAGCCTTACCAGTCCCAGAGCCCTCCATCTCCAACAACAGCAATCAACCTCTTTACTCTCCTCACCTACGCCGGAAAATCCAAAGGGATAGCGAACAATTTCACGACAGCAATGAATCCTCGGGTCCGACCACTGCTCCGGGCAAGTTGCCCCGACGCCGGAGGCGACTTGTCCTTTTATACCCGCTTCCCTCTTCTGTGCCCACTGCTTAACTGAGTCGCCACCCTCGGATTATGGAAGATCCAACGGCCACTGGTTCGCCAACGTGGCAATCCGCGTCGTCTCCAACCAGTGAATCACGAGAGAGCTCCGCTGCAGTCTCTTTGTGTGCTTTTTTTATCTGCTTTTCGGAAAAAGATAATCCCGCGCGATGTGGGTGCAGCATCAGCCGTCACATGGGCACCGACGGACGGCCGAGATGATATCAAATTTTCAATTATTTTATCATTTTAAAATAATTAAAGTTTTTCAACAATCATTTTTTAAAGTATATAATATTTACTTAGAAAAGAAGCAAAAGTAGCGCAGCATGTGGAATAAGTTAACTCGAGTTCAAATTGGTACTCGAAATGGAAATGGAAATGGAAAATGAGTCGAGTTCGAGTTTAATTACTTACTCGTTTAAATTCGACTCAACTCTACTACACAATAAATATTGAATTAAATAACTGAACAAATAACAACTACACAAGTCAAATGAGTCGAGTTCAAACAAGTCGAGTGTGTTCTGGCAAAGCTCGACTCGAGCTCAAAGCTGGTTTGAGCTGGACTCAACTTGTGTGCAGCATTAAGCCTTCTTTTGTAGTTCCTTAAAAGGCTGCTTGGCAACAGTAACAAATTGTTATAGTCGCCAAACAGCTGGTAAGATAACATCCATTGTTACATGTCTATATAGGCTAGGCTCTCTAGCAAGACGCCCAAGTTCTTTTTTTTCTTTTAATTTCCCATGTTTTTCTCAAAATAATTAATATATACAAGGCTATTATTAAGTTCTCTTAACACGCACAAGTGTTGCAATCTTTATTTTTGAATGTTCATCTCTTCCGCGCATCAGATGTCATTGGAGTAAGCTGTGAATCTCTATTTAAATCCAAATTTATGCTCATTTAATCCTGATTTAGATCTCTTTTTTTCCTTTAATTAAGAAAGAAGACCGATTCTATTCATACTATTTAGGGGGTTATTTGATAGTAAAGACATTTAGTGAGTATCCAATGCATCTGCCTCAAATAATAGAGCAGATTCATGAAACACTAGAACTAATACTTTATGAACCTACTATAATATTTGAGGCACATTCATTAGATATTACCTGAATGTCCTTATTATCAAACGACTCCTTAAGTGCTTATTGGTTAATCATACTATTTAAATGCTTATTTCTTGTTAATGATCTTGCTCAACTTGCTTCTGGGATCCATAGTTGTGTCGGGGTTTAGCGTGTCAATAGTGTATCTTCTATTTGGTATCTCACCCCATTTTGTGGACTTGAAATCATAATGCTCATAGAAATTGAATTAATGACTGAAATCTGCTGGCTCACAAGCTTGACCAGCTATACCATGCTCCTTGAGGTGATCTTGCTGCAATTTGATCCAGTTAGTTTCATTAAACAGTGTCTTAGAAGTCATTACTATGTCGTTTGACTAACAAGCCTAAACGAGACCCCATGGGGGGTTGTAGCGCACTGGCGCGGGGAAGTGCTCCGTCCACTAAGAACTTGAGATCGAGTCCTTGGGCGTCACCTGCCTGTTCCAGAAGCGCTCAGCCGGTTCAAGCCATGGGGTACTTGATGACCGCATAAAATCTTCTATTGTTCACCTACCAATACAGCAAAACTGGGAATGTTAATACAGCAAAAGTGGGGATGTCAACATTTTAGATTTGGAACGGACGTACCTTTTTGCGTACCTGATTTATTGGACGTTCACAAATTTGAATTCAAATTCCAAAGAAGAAAATTTTATACTATATTCAAATATGGCCTTCAAATTCATAATTCTAACATAAATCGAATCTGATTTTTAAATCCACAATCCTAGTCTGATTTGGTCCGACCTTACTTTTACATCCACACTTTCAGCTATCATGAACTTGAAATTCCCTCAGATCTGAGATCTGTGGGGGATCAAACGCAACCTTAAGTAAATAGCCCAATCCAAACTACATTAAAAGTAAAATGTTGAGAACCAACTTTCAAACTATATGAACCATCTTGGTCGACGGAGATATTTTTTCACTTGAATTAGTCCGTTGTCTGCAAATAGAATGCATCTCTGGCATGTCGATATCTACTCGTTGGGATCAACCTTATCGTTGCAAATTCTCCTGTCCACAGGAATAATACACCAGATGGTGACAGCAAAAGGGCAGAAAATGTCATCCAAGTAATAGTGATAGCGAGTTCATTGGAGTGAAGAAAGATGTTCTCTTTTTCTGGGTTGAACACTTGGCTAATTTTACAATTATTAGATGTATAGATGCGCTAATGAACGGCTGACTGCAAAGAGTGCTATACATATTAATGATGCCAAGCATCTGCAAAGTTCTATTCTAAAGGATTGCAGACATCCAAGTTAAGCAGGTGCCCTTTATAGAGACTCATATTTCACACCCTGCTTGATCAATAATGCACCTAGAATGGAAAGAATGAACACAGCCTAATTTCAATTAGATAAAAGGATTGCAGATAAAAAGAAGGTTATGAGAAAAATTGAGAAGGTTTCAGCTACAAGCATCTCAAGCAGACGTTTTCCTTTACTCACCACTACATATAGACCTCCTATTTTCCTCCTAAAAAAATGGATATGCCAAAAAACGATTCCCTAAGAGATGATGAAATATTGGAAGCCTGTTGTTCTCAATATATCTTAATAAAGAGGAAAATGTATTTAATATATGATAACAGAATACAAAAAACACTAGAATAGCCCACAATTCTGATCCGGGGTATGCAATTAATTCTAGCCTTATTAGTACTCCCACCAATCAAATGACCATGTGAGCATGAATGGTTTGCCAGTAAAGAAAAACAGAAGCACTTCAAGCTCTAGAGTCGGGAGTAACACTCGGTGTGACCACAGCATCAAAGAGAACACAAGATTATAATAGTAAACCGGAGAACTAAATTTTCCAAGCACAGAATGAGATTGTTGGTTGGTCAAATTGCAGCACTATAGCCAGAAGGTCCTCGGTTTTAATCTCACAGGGATGCCTAACAGCTTCAATGAGAAAAATAAGGATAAAAGGCCACTATAATAAGGTGCTATTCACATTTAGTTATTCGCCTCCAACTCTCAGAGAACCTAGAGTAGGCTACTGTATAGATTGACAACGTAAGGAAAGAAAAAAATCAAAAAGTTTGTATCAAGTATCCTAGCCAGAATAACCTTGCAAAAGACAAAGTTTGCAGCTTCGACAATTCTCAGTAGCAAGTCATCAACACTTGTAACAAATCCTAATTATGGGTAACTGAGATGGGCCTGCTTATGGGCCAGTCATCTCTCCAACCTGAGAACTGGTTTAGCCTCCCCATCTCTCTGTTCGTGAAAACTTTAGCAGTTCCCAGCAGCTATGACACTGTGGAGGGGGCATTCTAGTTAGTCAACTAGTCAATTAATGCAATTATTAGATAACAACAGTTGGAGGAGCTGCAATACTTTTGCATCAAAAATTTTTAGCTTCTCACATCCAAAGAAATATAACTATAAAACCGTGCGTGCTCTAATATCTAACCTTTCACTGACATTATATAAGAGAAAATCGTTCCCTGTTCACTACAAATGCACCTAGCTGTATATTCATTTAGATACTGTGACAAAACGAACTCAGACAAGTCCACAAAGTGTAATCATTTTAAATAGGCACTACCCATCGCAGTCATGAGAGCACCTACACTTCCTATTTTTTGGGGTTTTTGTTATTCGATGAAGATATTAATCAGGGAAAAGAATATACAAATTAGAATGCAAGAGTACATGGTTTGCACTTGAGGAAGATGGTGACCGTTGTTGTATGAAGTCTACTGATCACAAGATTGAGAATCTGAGATAGAATGACTATTCCAAATCAATGGAATACACAGTAACAAAATGATGCATCACATCACCCTGAGAAAAATAAACAGAACTGACAAAGAAGCAGATGGCATCTCACGGAACAAACATTCATTTTCATAAGCAGCAAGCTTCCAATAAATGAGGAGACAAGCTCCCCCTGAGAATCTCTCTTTTGAGAGAAACATAAGGTTTCCACTTTCCACCTCCGAAGTACGCTTCCAGGTTCCCATCCAAAGTAGAACAATTTAAAGTTTCAAACAACTAGACCATCATATGAAAATTATTCTAGATAAAAATAACAATAGCAACTGTGATCTTTTATTGACCATTCTTCCATAAAATCACATAATTCACAATCAGTACTTTTTTATGATGGAGGGGATCACCACATTTTTGAATCTGTGGACCTGCTGACATGTAGACGCATTCACGACACCCTGTTCTGGTAGTCCCTCGCTGCAAAGTTCCCAGGTTATCCAGCAGAAATTTCTTCCACACTGTTTTCTATGTAAGGCAAAAAATGCAGATCTTGCAGTATGGAAGTTTGCAAATTGCAACCAATCCTTCAGCCAGGTGAATAAAGTCCTCCAAGACCAATGCTGTGTGCACCAATCTCGAATGAGATTTTAAACACTTCCCTTGTTTAAAATGACTAACAGAAGAAGAAGGGAAACCTGATCATGTTACATACCTCCATCCACTCCTAAATTTTAAGTATTCAAAGTTTTAAACATTAATATCATTGGCACCACATAGACTCTACAATCTACATATGATTTGCCTATCTTCCTTCTACAAACCTATGATATGCACTTAAGAATTCTTCCAACTGACCAACAAAATCCTACTAAAAAGCACAAATCTTCAGCATTATTGTACAAAACATATAGTGGGTAACCTTATCAACTTCAAGTCTGATTCATGACTCTATTGCTTCATGCCTGACAAACGTTATCAACTGAACCAGGAATCAGAGGCTCATTTATGTCACTGAAAAACACATCCGCTACCAGCTGAAACTCTAAAAAATCATTTCACACCTTACGAACATGGTAAACCATGTCATGAAACAGAACCTCACTTGTCACTGAAAACTACATGATACACAAAGTACATACTCATATCACTTTAGGTTCTAACTTCTTAGTAATATGCAAGCTAGGGGAAAAAGGCCTGATTACATCACAGACAAGAATCCAAATCTGGTATCCAGCAGCAGTGATGCAGAATTCACAGCCAATCTTAAATCTTAAAAGGAAACCTAAATATGCATTTGTTACCTAATCTTTAAGACAGTGGAAACTGCAAAGAGGAATTTCAAGAATCTTTTGCAAATTGTTTAACATAAAACAAAGTTTCATTTATCCACAATGTTCCACTAAGACCAAATAAACTTGTCTCAACAGCCACACATTGGCCTAAACACAAAAGAAAAATATAATTTTAAAACCTCTACTTCCAACCCGCACATCTTATCTCTTCGTTTTGGTTTGTTATTTGTTTAGCTTCAAGAGATCATTCGGAACTAAACAACTCCTTGCTGCTAGAAAGCGAAAAGAAAAAAAGTCTACCAGAAATGAACTGAATATGGCTCCCAAATATGAACTAAGCAATCACTAATCCTTCCCAAGATGCAAAACCAGACCATCCAACGAATAAGATTCCAGCTATGAGTATCACCAACGGACGTGATCGTTTGCAGTGTTCAATGAAACCAAGATAGAACCTAAGTCGCCACCATAGAATGTGCCACAAAAGCAAACACTTCTGTTTTACAATCCCTTCTGGTCCTTCCGATTGGAGAACTATAGCTACCAACAAAAGGGAACAGTTTAACAAGCAGGGAAGCACATAATCCTTACTTCAGTTTCAAAATATAGCAAATTTGATTGGTGGACATATGTAACATGGTAAACAAGGATCAAAATTCCATAGCCTATAATTGTCCATTTACTCAATCTCCAAATTTTGCAATTGAGAAAAAATATCACTCTAGCAAAATCGAGAGAGATATGCATTTAAATCTGCAACAACAAGATAACCTAACCAAAAAGGGGAAAAAAAAAAAGGAACTGCGTTATCCAGATGATGGGTACCCAAAATTTCAACTCAATCAGATGAACGGTCTTCGAAGTACCCACTTCACGAACCTCAGAACCCATTTATCTATTCCCTCCAGACCCCATGTTCCTCCTCACAATCCTACCATTCAGAGCACCCCCACTACCGATCAGCTCTCGGAGACCAGAACTTGCAAACGGATTGTCCTTCTCCTCGAAGTGCCCGTCCTTTGAAGCGGCGGCCATCTTCTCGAAATAGTTTCCATAGATGTACTCGGGCGAATACCCCTGCACTTCATCATAAAGCAGGACGTGGCCGTGCCATTCCCATACTCGATAACCCTGGCGAGGCTCCTCATGGAATCCGACACAGATATGCGAGTCTCTGACCGTCACCGCCTGCCCGGAGTTGGGCTTGAGGGCCTCAGCGGCCTTGCCGCTCTGTATGATCCGGATGAGCTCCCTCTCGAGCTTCGCCTCCTCTTTGGCAAGCCTGGTTCGGTAATCAGCGTTTACCTCGTGGTCCCCTTCTCCATCCTCGTCTTCATCTTCGTCATCTTCATCTTCGTCTTCGTCAGGAAGGGAGAGGAAGAGATCCTCAAGAGGCTGAGAGAGGAAGGAATTGGTGTTAAGGAGAGAAGGGTAGCGTTGGAGCCTCTCCATGAGGCTCATCATTAGTTGGCTATCCAAGGCAGAACCGTTGTTGTTCGTAGTGGTGGCGGCAGTAGTGGTGGTGCTGATTTCGCTCTCAGATGTGTTGTTATTGGTGGTTGTAGCCGATTGGTCCTGTAAGGTGGTGGCGGCGGCTTGCTCGGAGGTGATGGTGGTGGTCACGGCGTCGGGGGAGCGGGCCTGAGGGCTCATGGCAACCTCTCTTTCCCACACACACAGAGAAAGAGGAGAGAAAGAGAGCAGCACGGGAGTGGAGATTGGCTTCTTGCTGCGCTTATATAAGGTTGAGGTTTACGCTTCGGCGATGCATCTCTCCTCTCTCCTTCATATTAGGTCTGCATTTGTCCGAATTTATCTAATTAATGAAGTTTTTCACTAAAATTTTGTCATTTTATCTAACATGCCAAAACCCATGCTTTTTCAGATATTAAATTGAAGACCTAGCTCATGTGATTTAACACAACTGTCAATATCTGGTTTTTTATATCTTTTTTACTTTAAAGACGATATGTTTGAAGATTAAACCGCTTAATGAGTTCATAATTAGATGGTATACAAAACAACTCAGTTTTAATCTCGCTATTGATGCACTGTTGGTTCCAAGTGTTAACTGGTTTCTTCATCTATTCAACTAATTCACTTTTTAACTTTGTAATTACAAATTGGTGCTTTTTACAAAGCTATTTGTGTTTATAGTTGTATATGTTTGAAACTTTTTATACTAAGCATTAATCAATTATGTTTGTTTAACTTTAAATAGTGTTTTTGATAGCCTCAACCTACATTAAAAGATGTGCATTGAGAGAAACTTAGTAGTTTTGTATTATTTCATGGCGACAGTTCATAAATTTCTTGTGTAACCATCTTTATCTTTCTGGTTTTGGGTTGCCCCAAATGCTTTTTATTCGTAATTAGCAACATCTTGCTAAATTTGGTTTTTGAATCAAATTGTTTTTCAAAATGATGAAGAGGATTAAACAAATCAAACCAAATCAGCACAATTTTAGTATAGAAAATTTGAAATTTAGAACTTTTAAAAATAAAAACAGGAACATGAGAAAGATTCAACAAATTCAAGAAAATCAGTTAAGTAACGATCGGTAAGCTTTTACCATTATCGAAATAAATGATCTATTAAATGAAATGTCCAGAAATCAGTTAAAAAAATTTTGGTAACAGTGCCTCAGTTTGATATGGAAACTGTATCCTTCTCCGATCTTAAGAATCTACAGAATTTGTGAATGACACTATTCAAACTTGAAGTTGTATTTCTAGTGCACGTTCAAGGGCCGTTTGATAACATATTGTTATTATTCCATAAATTCGACCAAAAAAGCAGAATAGACTCAAGCAACACTTGTTATGATGTTCTATGTATCTGCTCCATCTTTTATTGCAGATTCATGAACAGTTACTGTCGCCAAACAGCCCCTAAAAAATAATGCAGTTTCTTCGTTAACATTTGAACAAAACTTCATCTTTACACTTTTACACAAAAAATTTCCCGTTCCATAAGGCAGTCAAGTGGAAATGCTAAATTTTGGAGGTCGTCATTAATATCTTTCTGCGAACTGATAAGTCAGTGATCTACTGGGACCAAAAACATATAGTTGTTTAATTTCGGATTGTCTCATTTGAATCTGACTCATTGTTTTCCAATTCAGATATGCATTAGCATCAGAAAATTCAACTAACTAAAATTTTGAAAATCATCGATGATAAAACTTCATAACACGTCCGCAGGAACATTTTTGGGTCATGGAACATGATAATGGAGCCGTCAATGAATCGGATTCAAGTCAGATGTACCTTTCATTAGATCTGATTTCTTGGAAGATCACATGTTAAGATTTAAATTCGGATTCAAATTAAAAATTGAAAAGAAGTTTATGCTATATCTAAATCTGATTTTTAAAATTATAACGCAAATTCAATATGAATCGAGCTTTCATTGTCACATCTAACTCTGAAGTCAGACTTTTAATTACACGACCAAGTCCAACTACATTATGGTTTATTTTAAGTATTGACTTTTAAAATATATGAATATGGGACCTAGCATATTTATTTAAAACTAAATCTAGATCTAGACCAAAAAATAATTGGATAGTTATTTAAAATTTAAGCAGAATCCAAAGCCGATCAAACTTGATTCTTCTTCTTATTCAAATGTTAGATTTTATCCATATCAAATTTTCTTAATTAATTTTAAATGTATAAGGATCCCTTACTTACTACTTATTCTTATGTTGGATCTACCATGAAAAATTAACTGTTTAACCTCATATTGATTTTTTTTCGGGTTTCTATACTCAAATTGAATGAAATAACCATAAGTTCACCTAGGTCCTGAAGCAGACCTAGACCCTGGAGGCAAATGCTTCGACCTCTTCGGGATACCCCTCCAACTTGCAATGGGCAATATGCAATCTGCTTAAGATAAAATGTCAGCAGCAAGAGACACGAATCGGGGCTTCATATAATGTTGTGACTTGACCTGTTGCATCAAACTCAAAGTGGTGTTCTACCTAGTGAACATCACTCACCATGTGACTTGAGCTGCTCTTGATGCCATTGTGTATGTAGCCAAAGTACTTGGAAAAAGTCGAATATGAAAAAATCTTAAGATCCGAATACAACTAAAACATGTGGTTCAATTTAACATTATGTGGTGTTTGATAGCCTAGGATTTAAGATCCAAGGCTGCATTATAAAGTATGTTTTGGGAGATATTTAGTTTAAACAAATTAAAGATCCAGTAACATGAATTTTAAATCCATGCCACTAATTAAAAACCATGGACTTAGAGAAGATGGGAGGGAGGGGCTTGACCTTACATCTATGGATTTGAGATCAGTGCATATCTCAAATCTACGTTGAACCAAACACAACCTTAACATGTAACACAACGGATTTGAAATCCACCCTAGGATCTCAAATTTAAGATCGAAACCCTCCCCATTCAACCTTAAATCAATGGTTTTTAACATGTAGCGCGTATTTGAAATTCATGTTATTGAGTTCATACACACCTTTTAATGCATCCTGAAATTTTAGATCTAAAATTATCAAACACAACCCTAGCTTATTTTAGATTCGGATGTGAAAAAGAAAATGAAGAAGAATGAAATTGATATTGTAAGTTTAAAAATTGGATTTAAATATGGTATAAGACTTTTTCCATTCATATTTGACAATTTTTAGATATGAATATGTGAACATCCAATAAATTAAATATTATAAAGGGTACTCCATTCCTTAAACAGATCAACTTCGAAGAAGCATACAACTTCTTTACCATCACCCTCTCTCTCTCTCACACACGCACACATTTTTATCAGTCTTGCGAGAGAAAACAAAATCTGCATGAAACTCTAAGTTGGTCACGTGTTCGGGTGCCTGCAATGACTCATGCTCCCACTTAAAAAAAGGTAAAAACAGTAAAAAATCAACCCCCGTTAGGACAAGTGGAGATGCAAAAAAATCCCTTTTTTACAAAGATAAAGAATATCCCTTGAAACAATGGCGTGGTGGTTTGTGAGGGCCGAATGCCCAAGCCTTCTGCCATGAAACCTTGTCAACTTGATGACCATTAAGAGCAACCGTTGCTCAAGAGAATAGCACCTCTGAACCACAAGCTAGAAGAAGTTCTGCACTTAGCAAATCCCGATATGTAATCAAGATTCAGCACCTGAACAACTTAGTTATGCATCATCATAAGCAATTTAGTACCCTTGATGGCTACTTTTAGGCTATCAGATGTAAAGTAGTGAAAGTGCACTCATAGCGGCCCAAAGGTAGGGATGGATATGAAAGAAAGCCATCACTTTTTCTGCAATGTGCGTCACGCAATAAAATCATATAATGTGATGTATTGCCGGCATCTGTGATCATGGTGCATGCTAACTCAACAGTATATTGATTATGAGAAAACATGCGTATAAGAAAATATGAGCCAGAATAGAAGAAGATTTGAACGATGTGTAATGATGAAATTTCATCTATTTTAATTAGTTTGATGTCACTTTAATTTAAATATTCCTACAGTCAAAGGAAAAAGCAGTTAACGGGAGCAGTTCAGGTATGGGCCAGTGCCCAAAGATGTATCATACCAACCACTTTCGGTTATTGTAGGGAAAGATTGAAATTTGACCGTTCTGGACAAATTAAATGGATGTTAGCCCCACTAGTAAAAAGGGCAAAAAGATGTTCCACTTTCCTATCGTAAACTGACTGCTGTACTTTTGCTTCAAAGTATCATTTCTCACACAAAGGGCCTTACGGTTTGGAGGAATATAAGTGCCAAATGGAACAATATTTCTCATTACACAAATCAGATAAATACAATTCCAATACCTGTCAGTGCCAAATCGTAGATCAACCCTCTTCCCCAAACTCTTTGGTAAATCTCTCGTGAACTTCAAGATCAGCTTTGCTAACCGTTGGCCTCTGCCTTGCAAGAACTTTGTCAAAGTCTGTGCTTGTAATCGGTGGTGGCAGAATCTAGATGAAAGTGAGATTGTTAGGCAATTAAATAAATGAAAGTTGTTCTCTGACTCAGCCACTAGATTTAGGCTGCTTCAAATGAGAGTAAAGTAAATGAAAGGCTGAGATGAGAAGAGGACTGGAATTTCGTGCTCAAGTAAATCTGAGCAATAGAATCATGATAAAAATTCAAAAAAAAAAGGGATGAGTACCTTGGAAGCAAGGCCTTTGGTAGCAAGGTCCTGCATGGTAGTCTGCACAGCTCCACGTTGCTTAGGTCCACATGGTATCCAATTATCATCATCATCTTTTACAAAGAACATGGCGTCCTGGGTTTTACGTACAGGCTCAAACAGAACATCCTTGACCTGGAAAGAAGTACACAAAATATTAGGAAGCAACAAACTGACCAAGTATGGACAAACAAGTACAAGCGAAATTTTGATCGCGCAGTCAGATCAAGAATCAAGCTGATCAAAGCATTGGTTTGAGTTGCGCACATGGGCAACCCAAGTCCAGGACTAGGCTCAGATCTTCATTGGAAGACATGAACCCAGAGAAGTGGTGAAAGTCATGACATACACAAACTGAAATATCTGATCCTGAAAACCCCTCCGTCCTGCGTGCTAAATGCTCAAAGTCTCTTTCAGTTAAGTTGTGTGGTGTGTCTCCTAGATGAACCTGCAAAAACCAATGAAAAAAATATTAGACGAGTGTTACAAAATTGCCCAATAAGTCAATCGGCTGGAGAAGCAAGGACATAGTACAGGTAAAATAATAGATACAGGCAATCCACATAGCCCATTGCAAAGAAATCATGATCCCTAAACAAAAATTTAGGTGGCTAAATTTTCAGAAAGAACTAGATAAAAAAAATAACTATACCTTAAACATGTGTTGCCTTGCTTTCAAATCAGGGAGGGGAATATATATCCTCTTGTCAAATCGTCGGCGAATAGCCTGCAGTTGTTTTCCAATATCAGCAGTGCAAAAGCTAGATTAAGCATCTAAAAGCTAATTTAATATTCATAGAACAGATTGTGGTTAGAATTCAAAATAGAGCCATTATATCCATTCTGGACCTGATCCAAAGCATATGGAGTATTTGTAGCAGCAAGAACAAGAACTTTCTGATCATTGTTACCTACACCCTGAAATATAAAGACAGGTTAGTGGAGAGGCAAATGAACGGAGAAATTTATGGTTTTCTTTTCTTTCTTTCTCATTCTTTTTGGTAAAAAGAGCAGATAAAAACACAAATAACCAATCAATCCTTGACAAGTACATGCAGCAATGTTACTGAAAGTATGAAATTAACTAAATTGAACATTTCAACTCCAGGGGTTTCAACTGCTGCAGATTAGAATTGGAGGAAACAATTAATAAATAAATTCGGGCATTCAACATTAACAAAACTAAGAAACAATTAAAAACCAAAATAACAAATGTTTATGCCCCAACAAAACGTATACAGCTAGCAAATAAACATGAAACCCTTAATCTACCAATATTTACCTTGTTACTGTCTAAAATCCTCCAATTTGATGGATGCATAATGCAACTTAGTAACCCAAGTATTGGATAGTACTAAAGCTGAGATTTCACGTCATCAATGAGAAGAGAGACCATGCTTATCATAATTAAACATTTCAACTAATGAATGTGTCCAAACTGAACACAAAAATTTTAAGTATGCAGCCACCATCCCCAAATGAACAGTAACAGGAGTGCTGACAAACAAAGCACCAATTATTGCAAGGTCACTGCTTTTGCTTAGAGATATGGTCCGCCAAAATTTACAGAAAATAAAGAAAAAAAAAACAAATAATAAGAATTCAGATCAACAAAACATGAAGCAGAAATTAACTGAAACTGCCGAATAGCTTGAGGATCGTCTTTCTGTAAGGTTTGAACAGCAGGCATCTAATGACCAGACAACCCCTGCTGAATGACATAATGGTAACATCAAGAAAAAAAGGGTAAAATAAGTCCACAGCATGCAACACTGACTAGTTTAGGAGGATGATCTAAAGGCTGCATTCGTTTGAAATCTCATATAGGAGACCATCCAGTTCTCACAGAGTACACAGTTGAACATTTGTATGGTCCAGGAACCAGCTTCCAGGAGCAGCTTGGGAAGCTTAATTACAACTAAAAATTATTGCTTCTTTTTACATGGTCAAAGTGGCTAGTGGGCATGAGGAACCCACATTGGGAAATCTGCACCATTTGTCCTGAAGAGCTTTTAAGGTAAACCTTCTCTCCATCCAAAAATTAGACAAAGCAAGTAGGGAAAACAATCATTCCCCACTTACCCAACTAAAATGATGCAACAAACTTAGACTAATGAATGCTTTTTCTTGTGGCTGCCGAACATTCCTCTGATATGTCCAATCAAATTCTGTTGCACAACTTCCTAAACTATATGGATTATAACAAATGAAAGGAATATATAGATAAGCCAAAAAGAGAACACAAATAAATTAGCAAAACTATGCAGTCAATGGTGCTGCACAGAAGCACAGAACTTGCAAGCAATAAGTAGGTGTTCACACTGGAAGCTATGTCACATGGGTGCTAGTGCGGGATGTGGCAAGTTCCCAAAAAAATGGGTACGAGTGCCGCGAGAGCATATAAATAAATAAATATATATATATATATATATATATATATAAGTAATTTTATTTGTCTATATTTGTAAACTTTTTTTTATCAAGGTTCCCTTAATCTCATACAAATTCAAAGTTTTATTAAATAAAATAGGGGACGAGAGAGAGAGGAGGGAAAAAGAAGAGGGAATGATAGGAGAAGGAAAAAAAAAGGAGAAAAGAACGGGTGCGGTCCAACACCTGATTCGGTTTGACCGAGTCAGGTGCCATGTTGGGCTGCACTCGCAGCCGCACTGATGCTGGTGCACAACCATGTGACTTAGATTGGAAGACAATATGTACAAATTTCATTTCTATAATCGTTAGATTTATGCTAGAAAAGGCTGCACTTAGAGAATTGTCAATACTTCACCTTATGGCTAGATTAAAGTTTTAGGAAAGACTAGGGGTGGACATCGACTCGACTCGGTAAAACTTATCTCGAGCCCGAGTTCGAGCCGAGTCTTTCCAATAACGAGTTGAGTTCGAGTGATTTTATTAGCTTGTTTATTTATTCGACCTGAGTTCAAGTCATACAAACTCAAATCATTACAACTCGGGTTGTTTTAATATTTTCAAAAGGGGCATACATGTAATTATGTAATGAGCAGAATTTGTACCATTTTTTTCAGTTTCACCTCATTTCTCCCGCTTTCTTCTCTCTCAGGCTACCTTTTCTATTCGGCTGCATCTATTTCTTCACCGGCCACACAAGTTTCTTCAAGTCAGCTGCGATATCCAACCTATGCATCAAAAGAACGTCGAGCACAGTACAAGCGACGATGTCCCATGCACGAGGACTGAAGTGGTTCTCCTCCTTTCTCCTATGTGATGGCAGTCATCCTTCTTCTCATTCAAGAATAGGATCAACAAAGGTAATTGTTCTCTCTCTCTCTCTCTCTCTCTCGCTCACACACACACACATATGCGTGCGTGTGAAACCTTTGATCCAAGGATTGAGGGTTTCTGAGACGGTAGAAACCCCCGATAGAAGGCAGTCGAGGGTTTCAGAAAAACACTCAATCGAACCTTCCTTTGATCGAGAGTTCTTAGCCAACGATATCGAGGGATGTAGAAGCCCTTGATCAGATGCAGAAACCCTCAATCGAGGGTTTCAGCATGTGGAACCCTCTACTCGTTTGGGCATTGTTTATAAATTTTTAATCTTTGTTGTTAAATGTCTGCAACTTTTTAATGGTTTCAAGTTCTCCTCTTCATTCAATTTCTCTCTGCCTCTCTCTTGCATTCATGGTGTCTCCAAGAAGAAGCAGACCAGCCGGGGTATTGGGTACTGGGGTACTGAAACCAAGCAAAAAAGGACACCCAATCACTAAAGCTCAATGTCGGCAAATTTTGGCATTCAAAATGAGTCACACTTGCCATCCTGTTTTCTTAAAAAAAAAACAACAACATTTCAGCCAAGAAACCCATGTTGTATACTCCAAATTTCAGGTACAATGCTAAATAACGAATGTCAATGGAAAGAATTTCCACAAAATTTGTTGCTGGTGTGAAAATCGAGTCCTTGTTCATGTTAATCTTGAGTGTTTTAACAAGCTCAACGAGTAGAGCTCAAGCTTGAAGTTTCATTAGTCGAGCTGAGGGCGAGCTGGGCTAGCTCGAGCTCGATTCGGCTCATGGTCACCCTTATGAAAGACAAGGAAAAGTCAAGCAACATCAATATGCCTTAAGTCCTACCACTATTAGGCGTGAATCTTCTCTGCAATGCCAAAAAAAATAATAGCATGCTCTCTTACTGGTCAAACATTTAAAAAAGGTCAAAGAAAGTACAAAGTTGCATTATCTCAAACCATCTCTTGATACGCTGGATGCAGCTTGACCACTTTGCACAGAAAGAGGAAAGATGATGCAGTCAACAATTAACGCAACTGAATGTCGGGCTTCAAATGTCTCAACATTTGACAAACAATAATACCCCTTTGAGTATTGTGGAGTTTTGGGCCACTTCTTGTTTATAGATGATATACTTAAAGCTAATAATGCATGGAAGAAATCAGAAAAATAGGCATACAAAATAAATAAGGCTTAACACCACAAAACATTGAGAAAAAATAAATGTCATAAAAAAGTAGGACCATACAACACACACCACTGATTTTGTGTCTGAAGTAATTAGAACCCAAAATTTGCTTGAGGTTTTAGCAAAGTGGAGAGATATTGTTTCATGAAAGAAACATAACTGTTACAAGTTACAACACCTACCCATGGCAAAAGATGGCATTGTTCAATAGCGAAGGAAGTTAAGACGCACCAGATCTTCAACAAGCCAGCTAGCATTGAAAAGGAAGAAAAGGTGGAATTGTCCATCTAGAAGTGGTGCTCAGTCATAGAAGGGGATGCTAGAAGCAACATTTATGAGAGAAACATAATTGTTACACTATTATTGTCTTCAAGCAAAAGCTACATTATGATGCTCTCCATTTCCTCAAGTAAAACAGAGATGAAGAGTAGATCTAAGTAAACTAAATATGCACACAAATGAAGCAAGACAGCATGTTTCTATGTATGTTTTGTGTGTTAGCACACAAATAGGACCAGGCATGAAAAATGCATAGTATCAAGTTATCAACATATACTAGACAGACAAACTTTATCATATCATCACCTGCATTTGTACGAGAAGTTCTGTTTTGATTCGTCGAGAAGCTTCACTCTCATTGCCTTCTCCACGTTGACCACACAAAGAGTCTATCTCATCAATAAAGATGATTGATGGTGCACTTTCGCGTGCCATCTGAAAAAGATTTGAAACAAGCTTCTCACTTTCACCCATCCACTTGGAGACAAGGTCTGATGAAGAGATACTACACGGAAACATACAAAACTCTTTAGTTCACCAATGAACACCTGATTATGCTTATATTTAGGTGCACAGTTATGGGATTAAGAAAATGCAAATTTTACTGAGATACTTTACAGAACCCAAAAGGAGCTAGTCTTTCAGTTAGATCTTCAAACCATGTGCTTGATATACAGCTATGAAAATAGTGATTCCTACCGTACTACCAAAATGAATCAACAACATAAAACAAGAATGTATATCTAAAAAAGATCTCAACAATGAAATCTCCGGGAGCCATTTGGTTCTACAACAATCAGTGATTACTGATTAGACTGGTGCACAATGCATATAGATCTTAAGGTTCTTACAGTGCCCTGATGATGAATTAGTATTACCCAAACCATATGCACCGCTGAACTCAAGTGCCCATAATAACAATCAGTAGAAAAACATGATATAAACTCAAAGGGAAAAATAGCAGAAAGAGGGTATTATGACACATGAACATCACTGCAAGAAGCAAAAGAGGGGAAAAGATGCTAGAATGACGAACACAAAGGAAAGTTCGAACTTCGATTTTAAAGAAAGTAATAAATGGCCAAACAGGCATTACAAACATAATTGACACCTTTTCCCTTTCAGGAAACAACACTTAATAACTATCTTTTTGCTGCTATGGCACTTTATTTTGTTAGTGTAGAGTAATGAACAATAAACTACCTGAAAAAGGTAGAATCTGCCTCTGTTGCAACAGCCTTAGCCAAATAAGATTTCCCAGTTCCAGGAGGACCGTATAAAAGGAAAGCCCTCCATGGTCTTCGTTTGCCTAAAACAAAAGTAAAACTGCTGGCATGTCAAACAGACTGAGAATAGCTTGTTGGGAATATCTAACATAGACCTGATGACAAAGGTAAACATAAAGACAAAATACACTACAATGAATTCCTCGACATATTCAAATCAAATGCAACCAACAGGTAATCTCCTGAGACAAGAATGAGAACTAATCATTGATCTTTCACAACAAACAAATCCAGCTGAAAGTCAAACATGGTGAAGGAATGCACATGCTTCGAGTGTTCAAGGAGTAATGCTTCTAAACAGAACAGGCTTGCCTTTTAAAAAGGGGAAGCTCATGTCTAAGCCTATGCAATTAAAGCCTGTGCTCGTCAGCTATAATTCAGGGACGATCCTAGCAAATAAGCCCAAATAAGTGCTTGGACAATGGCCTAAGTACCAACTGGATTTTTTTCTCCTGGCTTTCTTAATGGTTGACGTTCTAAAATATTAGAATATATGAGTTTCTCATTCTTCGTGTGAATAAGTTAAATTAATCGACAAACCTTAGAGAGCCATAAAAAGTTACAAAGAGATCAAATGCCTGACAAAGTCACCAAGTAATTAGTCAAAGCGTAACTGGAACTATAGATTGAGGTTCACGAACACCAATGTAGAAAGATAAACAATCCAATAAGCATTTAGTCAAACCCAATTGGCTAAACAAGTACCAATAAGTTCATCGAGACCAACAAGCTCATTCACAACATGGTACTGGCCTAAACATAATATCACCACAGATATCTTGTTTAGAAACTGATTCGAGAAGCCATAATCTGGTATCATGAGCCAAACTTTGATCTACCGTGCCCAAACATCCCCATATTTTCTACGTCCAAAATTCAATACATCAAACAAATAATCACCAGACAGCGATGAACATTAATTCATCGTGCCCGATAATATAAAAAAAATCATGTTCAATCATACCAATAGCTTAGAGAATAACAACAATAATAAAGAAAAATACGAGAATTGATCCACCAAAAGACGTATCAAAAGAGGTTATCGACCTGTAAAGAACTGAGGGAACTTGACGGGCAAGATTACGGCCTCTTGCAAAGCCTGTTTGGCACTCTCGAGCCCGGCGACGTCGTTCCACTTGACGTTCGGTTTCTCCCTTATGATCGCCGAGTTGAGGCCCGCCCTGAGCTTCGATTGCTCCTGGTCCTCCCCGTCGTTCCCGCCGCCATCTTTGGGCTTCGATTTGGGCCTCGTCGCAACAGCCGCATCCACGCTGCTGTTCCCCCCGGATCCCGGGGTAGTGCCCTCATCGAGCGCGGCCCTGATCTCCTCGGCACGGCGAAGGTACTCCGTAAACTTCTGGGTGATGGCGTCCCTGATCTTGGGATTCTTCTCATACTTGAGGTGGGTTTTAAAGTACTCGAGGGCATTCATATAGAGAGGAAAGGCCTTGGCATAGTTTCCGGCGTTGTCTTCTTGCACGGCCTGCCTCACGTATTCGATTGCCTGCTCCTTGAAATTGCTGTACATCCTCACTCCGCCGATCGACCGGAACCCCAAAATCTCACCGATGAACAGCCAAATCGGGTACTTACGGAGAGAGGCCCTATAAACTTTCCTCTAAACCGTCTAACTCAAAAGAAACCAAACATCAAAATCTCCTCGACGAACAGTCGGAATTGATAGCGGAGAGGAAAAAAAGAAACAACTCCTTCCTCCTCGTCCTCTGGGAATCGATCGGAAACGTAAATCTCCTCAATTGACAGCCGAGAGGAATAACCTCCAGATTCCCTCCACCATCTCCATCTTCTCCGCGAGAGAGAGAGGGAGAGAAAGAGAGAAAAAGAGAAGGTAGAGGGAGGAAGGAATCGGTGGTGGAAAGAGGGACGAAGAAATTGCCCTCAACGCTTTCTTTTCTTTTCCGGTGTTTGATGAAGGAGGGAAGGAAAATGCAAAAGTTGGGGAAAATGAAGCAGCCGGGAAACGACCGCGGGGCCAAATGTCTCCGAGTCTCCAAACGGGTCGGGTCTATACCTATCCGATCCTGGATCAAACTTGCCTCCTAATGAGCGGGTCCAGTACAAGATCTGGATATTGGGCTTAATTTTGGATCTGGGTAAGATCTGACACCATTTAACCCGATTCAAGAGTGTGCCCTCTTGTTTTGAAGAAATGAAATGAAATGAAAGAAAGATATCAATGATGGCAATGTTGCCTTGTTCATAATTGATCTCCAATTGAAACTGATGCTGATTGCTGACTGTTGTGTTTCACGAAATAAAAATGTATATAAATGGTGACACTATGTTTTTAACCTTATAAACTCAATGTAAAATATATATTTTCTGACATGCAGGTCATATTATATATGTATCCAACCTTATAGTAAGGTCACTTTACCAAGAACACTGTATTTTCAGCAATATAATAGAGGTACTAAAAGGGAGTCTGGTGATCGGAAAATTGCTTTCTCTTTGGCATATACTTGTGTCATAGTTACCAAACATTGTTTCTTAGAGTTAGGGTAGGGCCTGCATGGGTTATGGCCCTACCTTAAAATAATAATTATAATAAAAATTTACATGATGTAAGATTTTAAAAAATTTCACTTGTCCTATATAAAAATTTTGAAAAATAATATTTCGGCTCAGACTGCTGCTACCAAATACTTCCTAAGGTTTTTTTTACTCTTCAATACTTATAAGAACTACCCAATAAAATGACTGTTTGAATTGGTCCAGTTTTTAAATTTGAAACTTTCTCTCATTTTTCATGTATTTTGTAATAAAATTTTTCAAGATTTCTCAACAGATATGCTACAAAAAATAAAAACGTTTTGTCCAAGTAAAATGAAAAAAAAAAAAGAAACCTAGAAACTAAGCTGCAGCTGCCTTTTCATTTTATAAGTATCAAGTAGGATTTGCTTTTTATATAATTGGCACAAACGACATCTTAGAATTAGATCATTTAATGAGTCCGTCCAGATTCCAGAGTCTAGTGTATAGGAACAGTTTGGTAGCATGGACACTTTATGATTGTCCGATAGATCTACACTAAGGATTGGAGCAAGTTCATGAAACAATAGTTATAATATTCGATGAACTCATCCTAATCTCTGGTACAGATTCATGAAACACTCACAAAGTGTCTCTCCTATCAAACAACCCTGTAAGGACATGAGAAAGAACACGTTGCAAAATGAACCACAATTGGGACTTGATCTAGGGTCGATCGACACTTTTGGAAATTTTCTGTCACAATTAGAACACTTTTCATTTTAGGACAAGTGGAACAGCGGTTCTCAGTATTGAACCCTTCAACTTTCTTCATCTTACGACTAGCATTTCACCTGCTAGTGATGCAAATGGATCGCATACACCAGACTGCCAATCTGATATCGGATCCTTTTAGTCAGGTTTGGTAAGTGATTGAATTTAGATTTAGTAAACAATTTCATACTCGATGTGGATCTGAACTTCACATCTCATTGAGATCCAAAAAAGTTCTGACCCAATCACACAAATGTCAGATATTCAAATTTGAATTTAAAAAATAAGATCCAAATCTGACTCATAATCAAATTCCAATTACATGGTGCCCAATTAAGTTTGAAATTAATAAAGGGCATTACATCCCTACCACCCACTTTGGTTGGTATTAAATTCTCAACTTCCATCTTAAATCCAAACTCTACCTTTTTAAGATGGAACTTTTTTTGTTCAACGTATAATTTCATATATACGGAATGCCATGAAACTATATTTTCAATTGAGACTCTCCCAAAAGCCCCAGTGTTCAAATTTAGGACTTGCAATTCAAAAATGTGGAAGTAATAAACAGTGATATTCATGATTGAAATGAACTGTTGCCACCAAAATAGTTTATGCCAAATATTCACTTTTGGTGGGCACTAGTTGGTTCTTTAGTTTATGCAAAGACCAAATTGAATTTGCAATGTTATCAACATTTGACTGTTCTCGATGTAAAACATTTAATGACTTAATGCTCTATTTGGGAGCCAAAGATAGAAGTGGGGTACAAATTTAATCACTCCTTCTAGCCCATTTACATTTATGTCTTTGTTGACTGTGTCGGAACATGGAACAAATAAATACAGACGATGGTAGAAGTGAATAGCGGCTAAAGATTAGTGATATGTTCACTTTTAATTGCATGTTAATACATAAATTAATTGCTCACATATGTTTGTTTCACACACACACATTATAAAATATTGAAACCGATGGTCTCAACTTCTTGGTTCATAGAAAATGGGATACAAACTTTTATCTTTACAATCTTTTTTCCTAAATAATTCAGCATTTCACATTCATTTCCGTGGTTGCACTCTAGAAAATGCAAGAAGAAAATAAGCTAAGAGGTAGGGATGCCAACTGATTAAGAAATCGGATCGGATTTAGATTTAATAAATGATATCTAATTGGATTTAGATTCGGATTCAGATATACATAAATATCAGATCAGATTCATTTTTAGATAAATACCCTGTATCTAATGCTATTAAATTTTGAAAATTGATAAAATTCGATTCAAAATTCGGATTTGGATATTGGCAAAATAAGGTCAGATTAAACGAGAGATGCAACTCGGAGTTAGGGCTCCCTACGCATTTTATTTCCGAAGAAGGAAGAATCAAGGAGACATGGGTTGGATGACCAAAACCAACTAAGTGGATTTACCTAATAGGTTTTGGAGTCACAGTTTGCTCTAGAGCAACAAGATAAAAATGAAATTCAAATATTTTAATTACAATAAAATATGAATAACTGTTAAATTCTGTATGAGAATCATGTAAGAAATTGGAGCTCTTGATTACTAATCAAGTTGTTCATATTTCTCATTGATTTTGAATTTAGGTACAACATTAGATAAAATATAGGCTATTCACAAACCTAAGGGGGTGTTTGATGAGGCCGGAATTGTAGAACTAAAAGTCTCATTTTTTACGAAATGGGTGTTGCGTTATCAAACAAAGAACTTTGATTCTGAAATTATAAGATCAAAGTTCTGGAATTGTGATTCGACCACACGAGGTAGAATTGTGGTTCTAGAATTATAGAATTATAGATTTTTTTTTTTCATTTCTCTTTAGAACACTTCATGATGGTTTGAGTTCATCAATTGTAAAATTTTCCTTCATGTTTTACCAAACACGTCATTTTCAATTCTAGAATCAAAATTCAAGACTGTCAAACACAAAAGGACAGTAGAACTGTAATTTTCATTCCAATTGCAATTTGAGGTGGAGTTTTGTTTCTAGAATTTTAATTCTATAATAAAAATTCAAGACCATCAAATGCCCTCTAAGGGAGTTTCTCATAGGAACATTATAGGCATTTTTCAGTACATGTTTATAAAACAGATATTTGAAAAACACTATCTTGTTGTTTCAAAAAAATATACTGTATTTATACCCCATGCTGGATTATTGGATCTAAAACCAATATTTATATTTTTAAGATAAAATGGCAGCTTTCCAGATTATGCATTTTAAGAACATGTGTTGCAAAAAAGTTGCATTTACTAAACACCATCTACAATACTTTCAACTTGATCCAAATTGCTGGTCTTAAATTATAATAATCTGGTTACGGATCCAAATTGGCTCAGATAACGAAGCCTGATTTGAATACTAAGCCAACTTGGATTCAGCATGAGCAAGTTGATCCGAGGGCCGGCAAAAATTTGACTTGATTACAATGTAAACATGGGAGTGCTTATGCCTATCTGGAACTAGATCCAGATTAGGTCCAAGTCCAAATCCAAAGAAGGGAGAGATCCAGTTAGGTCGAATCTGGCAAATAGTTGGCGACCTATCATCTAAAACGCTTGAGGGATAAGGATGACATATTAGAGAGACATATTAAGCTAAATGAAGTTGCTCTTCTTATGGAAGTCCTCATTTTCTGGAGTTTCGTTAGAATATGAGCCATGTTTCCTTTTTTGTGGGATGAATCGAGCCAAGTTTAATTTCACCAAGAATTTGAGTTAATCCAGCTGAACTCAAGCTGGCTGGCCATCTCGAGCTCGACTCAAACTTGCTTGTCTAAACTTGACTAGTTTGTAAATGAGTTAAGCTCGAGTTCAAACGTATGCTCAAAATGATAAGAGAGTTAAACAAATTGAGTTCAAGCTCAACGTTGTATTGTCGAGTCGAGCTCAAGCTTGTTCTATTGAGTTTGAGTCAAGTTCAAGATTGAGCTTTTTGAGTTGAGTCAAGTTTGAGCCAGCCCAATTGAAGCTCGACTCGGTTTGTGTGCAGCCCTATCAACTGTAAACCGGAGGCAATTTCATGTAAATCTCATCGTTCAAATCACCATGTAAAAAAAGCATTGTTGATGTCAAGTTGGTGTAAAACTTAATAAAATAAGTACTAAAAAGAAAAATATATATCCCATCCGGGCTTATCGGGCACAACCGGGTCGGCCCTATAAATTATCGGGTCGACCTGGTTCCGCCCTTGTTTGAAAAGGAACAACAACAACAACTAAGGACTCATTATTTTGAAGAATATTGAATCTGGAGCAAGCTGTACCAGATCCAATCATCTTCTTCGTCCGTAGAGCCTTTATAGAACAAGATATAGGAGTGAAAACCACATCAAAATATACGTTTGACATAGTTTATGAATGGAGATGAGGTTCAAATTGAATGAACGAACAAACAAATAAAACATTGTACGTTTGACATAGTTTATGAATGGAGATGAGGTTCAAATTGAATGAACGAACAAACAAATAAAACATTGTGAAGAACAAGATAAGGAGAAAACATGATTTCTCCAATGTAGGCGACAGGAATGGTAGGTCCATTTGCTAATTTGGTGGGTTTGGAACATGTGAATGTTTCATAAATCTAATGTCCCATAAACCTACTCTAATTTTGTGGTAGATTTACGAGACACTCACACGTTGTTCTTAATGCCAAAAAACTTGTAAGTAATTTTTTTGATATTAGTGATTGGTGAAAGAAAACTACACATATGGTTTGTATGAGCGCGATTGGAGTGGGCTGGTAGCGCATGAGCAACACATTTATAGTTCAACCTCAAGTTTGGCTTTTTAGATTGCAAAAGGTGACATGCATGCCGAACACTCAAAATGTTAGGTCATAAGACCACAAATTCGCGTTTAACTAGTGCTTTTTGAATATGTCAAACAACTCTTATGGCATGTATTCCACTTGAGAATACAAAATCAAGTTCCTTTATTAGACAAGAATGAACCGGGCCAGCAGCGAGACGAGACAAGAATGAACCGGCCAGAAGCGAGACGAGACAAGAATGAACCAGGCCAGCAGCGAGACGAGACAAGAATGAACCGGGCCAGCAGCGAGATGGCGAGACAGGGACAAAACATGAGAGCATGAACGAGACGAGCCAAAATAACGCCGAGCAAGCTGCGAGACGATGGGAGGGGGGAGGCGGAGCCGCGGAGGCAGCAGCTGCTGCCGTCGGGCGGAGGTTGCTGCCCACAAAGGAAAGCGGAAGAGACGGCGACGGAGAAAAAAACGGGAATGCACCCACCGGCGAAATGGGGAATCTGCCCAAAAAAGAAAGGCTGCCGGCGACGAGAGCGGGAGAGAAGAGACCCCAAGATCTCCCGAGAGAGAGAAGGGAGAGGGAGAGGAAGAGCCGAAGAGGGCGAGTGGTCGTTTAGTCCTGTATCGAACTTGAAGGAGGAGTAGCGTCCCAGTTCCGTCTATAAATAGACGCCTCTTGTCATCGTTCAAACTTGCCTTAAACTAATGAGTAAGGAAAACAAAGTGAACGGTGAGAGCCGGTCACAGCGCCGCTGAGGAAGCTATGGCGCAAGAATTTATGAAGGGGTTATAGGCTGGCCGGGCGTTGACGCTGCTTACTTTGCAGAACTCGCCTAGGCGGGCCTCCCAACCCACTAATAATTTTACCGTCAAAATATTTATGGCAATCCAAAGCCTGTCGACCGATATATTACGGAGTATATGGTATGTGTAGCCTCAATTATTCTTAATGGGCCATTAGTCTGTGTAAGCAATAGAATAGTCCTTATGGACGTTTTACTTTCTAAAGAAAAATCGGCCCACTTGTTTTTGTAGATCTGTTGAACTCATATCTGTACTACTTTTAAAAGCATTTCCTCACGAACGCTTTCTACAACATAAATAAACATATAGATTCAACAATGACAGCTTATATCAATACATGCCAGTCAGTTACATTAGTGGAATACCACTTGGGCAATATATATTAATATATTACCCAAGTGATATGATATCTATCTAAATATGTATATTATATATACTGGACCACTTGGGCAAGGGTAAAAGTTGTACCTCTTAAATTTATGTTAAAAATATATTAAATAAAATGTGAACCTCTTTATGTGTTACTACTTACTAACACTAATTTAATATCAAACATGCTTTAGTTCAAGGGCGGAGGCAGGTAGAGTTTCCGTGGGCCATTCGCCCTACGGATCCTACTCTTTCAAAAGTTAACTTAGTGTGAAACTTGGGTGAACTTAGGTCTAGTTATATGGAGTAGCCTCACGAGGTCTAGTCATTGTCCCAATGATAATTGAAATTTTGTTAACCATATATTTAGTGCCCTATATAATTTTTTCTTTTTAGTTCTCCCATTGCTTTAGTTCAAGTTAGTTTTGTAAAAGAATTGATTTTTCTAATAACAAAATTTTGATGTACTGATAAAAGCTGTTCATTTTTCTATTATTAAAAACACATTATTTTTCTTAAAAATATATTAACTTAATCAACGTTTTTCAACAAATTATTCTTAAAATCATCATTATAAAGTTAGATTGCCAAAAAATGCTTTACTAATTAATTTTAATAGGTCTGGTTTTGTCTCTTACTTAAAATGGTAACCTTCTCTCGCTCCATATATATATATATATATATATATGTATGGGTTTGACTGAATGACTTTGCATGTTTGCACGCACTAGTGAAGTGGGGAAATGATAAAACCAAGGGCGAGAGAGAGAAAGATTGGAGATGATGAAGGTTCAACCCTCAATTGTTAATTAACAAAATAAAGTGGAGAATTCAAAAGCCATGAGGTCCACCAGCACCAATAACAGCCCCACCTCCCCAACCCACAGTTCTTATTATTAAATCCCCTTCCCAAATGTGTTCAACAATCTCTAATCAACGTATTACCCTAATCAC
Organism: Nymphaea thermarum; assembly: GCA_011799765.1. Classification (NCBI taxonomy): domain Eukaryota; kingdom Viridiplantae; phylum Streptophyta; class Magnoliopsida; order Nymphaeales; family Nymphaeaceae; genus Nymphaea; species Nymphaea thermarum. The sequence continues at coordinate 1,371,289 of JAANDH010000013.1, read as the reverse complement.
TTGGTGTTCAAACATCATGAAATAGTACAATTGGAAGCAATAAATGTTAATTCTCATGATTTAATTTGAGTCCACTTTGATTAGAGGATTGTTGTTGTAAGGAGCTTAGCATAGCTGGTCGGACCACTGCCTAGGCCCGCTCAAAATTAGTTCCTGAAGACAGCAGGGAAACGCGAGCCTTGGCTTCTTGTTCCTCGCCGACTAGAGGAGGAACAGTCTTTTTCTTTTGAATTGATCAAAGGGATTAAGAATGCAAATGGATTGGATTTGATCCAAATAAATATATGACAAAACAGATTCAATACTGCTAAAAGAAATTGTGGGACTCTCAAGTCTCATCCTATCCTATGTTCCACCCTTTTGGCCTTTGAACAGCATACTCATGGGACTAGACGGCATAAGTTCTGCTTCCAGGATGATTGAAGAGTAAAGGTATTATCCTCTCTCTAGATGTATAAAAGATATTACATTACTGAAACTTAGTTCAACAACTCTTTGTAGACAACACAATAATGTGCATGTGGGTCCTGTGCTCGGGTGCTCAAGTACTTATAATTTCGCAATATGTGTTAGTTCTCTCTCTCTCATGGAGTTAAACATGCAATGTTACTTAGGGGGTTGGTGCAACAGACAGAACACAGGCTGATAGGTGGACAATCACTATTTTAAATAGGCAAACCTCGAATCAGAAGTCCAAACCAACCTCATCTTTGATTTTTCTTTCTCTCTCTCTCTTTGATGCTTCGAAGGTAGTCGGTCGAGCAGTGGCGGAGCCAGAAAAATTGGCTGGCGTGGGCAGGCGCCTTCAGTACACATAGCAGTGGCACTGTTACCTCCACCCGTCACTTTGAAAATATTTTGGGAGGCGCCCACACCTGCCCCACGCTGGCTCCGCCACTGCGGTAGAGCCATCGGTGACCTCCCAACATTAGAGGGAACTTACTTTTTTTTTTTGTACATTTTAATGATTTCACCAAGCCATTAAATATTGTGTAGTTAATTAGATGATTTGAGAAAAAAATATGAAGAAAGAAAGCTATTGGCAACTTTGTTGCATGTTGATAATCTGATTCGTAGTACTTGACACGACGGAGTCACCCAATCAATCCACTGACCCGCCTACCCAGTTGGCTGCCGATTTGAGTCTAGTTTCAGAGTTTCCCAAAAATGATTTTAAATTCGACGGCATAAACTTGTTGTGTTGTGAAAGGGGCACTACCAATATGCAAGTTGAAGCGCAATGAGGGACGACACCATAAGATATCGAAAGCAAGTTCTTTACCCTATGAAAACAAAAGATTGGGTGAAAACTTCAACCTTATGCCGGGGTTGGATCTATCCTGCTCAACTAGAAATAAATACCATGAAATGCTTTTTTTTCATCAATCTCAACACAGTAGGTAAATACAGATAGGCATCTATCACATAACTCCTGACTTGGAAAATAAGTTCTGCATATCTCATGGTTCAGAAACCAGCATTATGATCATACATAAAACAGGAAAACGAAGAAAGCAGGTAAATAATTCTGTATAATAAGTTTTCATCATCTACAACAGTACTGCTTGACATGCTGCAGAAACTGTCTCTGGAGGAAGAAAAAAATAAAGACAGAACTGAAGAGGAGACCCCAAAAGAATTTCCAAATCTCAGAAATGCCTTGACTCCTGCAAGCAGTGAGAGAAGCCTTCAAGGATGAAGCTTTCGGGAGTGCCAAAGATTCTGGGTTGCCCCTAGTGGTACCGGTGATCTTCTCCATCACCTGAGCAGAACCACCTCAGTCTCCACCACCACCACCATCAAAAGGCCTCCAATTCTGAACGAGAAGGGAGAGAGAGGCTTCCATAGAACACGAGAGAGAGAAGAAAGGGAGTAGACGGCATGCTTTTATTGAGAGGATCTAAGAAGCATATGCCCGGCATCTCTTTCTCTTTCTCTTCCTTTTTTGCCTCCATTATTCTATTGGTGATGTCTTTTTCTCATTCTTTTTGATGAAGAACAGCAATAATTGGGCACTGGAATTCCACTAAGACAAAAAGTTGTGGCTATGAGTATGTGTCATGTGGGTGGGCGGAATGAAGGAAACCGACCACATCCGAAACTTCCAGCCGACCCCTTATCCTCATAAGATACAGGGTCTGCTTTCAGTACTTCAAAGTGTTAAAGATGCAGCAGGTAATCTGATCTGCTGCAGATTCCTTCACTTCGAGGTTCAATCGTCTGAACTCTTGAATGATAAAGAGTGAGGATGATTGAATGGTATGCCAAGTTTGATCTTCCCCTATCCAATGGTGAATGATTGAATGCCCAAAGAATTTTTATGAACGTTAAATTCTGATCTGATGTCTAATCAGATTTGAATTTGGGATGCAGTTTTGTGAGAATCCAAGTCCAATATCCTACCAGGCTTTGATAAAAGTCTAACTTAAATCACATAAAAATGTCGTATCTTATTCTAGTTGCATCTAAATCCAATTTAAAATAACAAAATCTCAATTTCGAGAATGAATCGGGTTTAGTATATGGTCCTAGGTCAAATTTCTTAAAAGCTGGATCTGACCCAAATCCAAATAAGCTCTTGGAACTGCAACTGATATGAAGGGTCACAGCCGAAGAGCCGAGGCTTCCCCCACCCCCTTTCCTCTTGCCTCTAAGGTTTAGGACTGCGCTTATGAAAACCAGACTCGCAGCCTCAACATATAGTGTTGATAACTTGGTATTATTGAATATTCAGCCCTCTATGACTCAGGGTGGGCACTTGCACACCCAAACCACATACCTCCAATAGGCAATATGGGTTCAGAATGGCTGGTGCCTACTTGACATTAGAGATTAGAGAAAGAAAAGAAAGAGAGAGAGAGAGAGAGAGAGGCGTTTCCCCTTATAGATTGTCTAGAGTCACCCTTTGTATGGTTACTAGTCCTTCAAAGATTAGGTTGCTTGGTGACCGACCAAGTGAATGCGAAATACTATCGATTTGAGGCCATGCACTTCAAAGTCAATATCTCATCAATGCTACGACAAAGACAAATAAGAAACAAAGGTAGATTCTATGGTGGTGCTACACATGCAACAAAAGAACCAATCTCCATTTCTGTAATCTAGAGAATCCTATTTCAGTAACATTGTTGGTGGCAGAGGACAAAAGACTGAGTGAGAGCTGAAGCCCCTCGAATTTCCCGGCACCCACAGTGTGGGAGTGTTGGGTTGGAGCAATATCTGCTTCAACTTTTATATGGCTTCCTCTCCATTAATGATCAAATCCATTAATGATCAAAGGGAGAGCACACATATCACATGTCAATGGATCAGATCCAAATCGGATATACACTTAATCATATCTGTCTTTTCAGATATTCATATATTCGGATTCAAATTTAGATTTGAATACGAATAAAGGAAAGCCATATCCAAAAACAAAATCCAAATAAACAATCTGAATTCAATTTTTACATTCATATTTGAATCTGAATCCAAAATTTGAACCGAATTTTGTCAAATTTTCAAAATGTCAGAACATTAGATATAGAATATTTCTTTAAAAAATAAACCTGGTCCAAATCTGTATCATGATATTTAAGCATATCTGAATCCAAATCCCATTGGTTGTCATTTAAATCCGAATCTGATCCAATTTCTTGATCAGATATTAGATTTTTATCCATATGTGGTTGTTTTTTTATCGAATCAGTCAGATATCCGATTCAAATCGAATATATTGGCATCTCATTACCACTCAAACTAGTAACTGGCCACTTGCCTATCATGGGCCCGAGCTCGTTGTATTGCACCCATGGAGCCAACCCTTAGTTTGTATTGAGTTGCCTCAATCATTGATTGAGATATCTCTTGTATTTTATGCCATTGTTTTTATTCCTTTGCTTTGTGACAGTGAGGGAACACCCATATTAAACCTAGATGCACCTTCTATCCAATTGCTGATTTCCTTTTGAGAGTCGTATGTCTGATGGTGCTAGTGTGGAGTTGTGCGAGCAGTTGCCCACACATATAGGAATGTTCAACGAGTCGAGCTGGCTTTGACTTGAACTTGTTTGGTTAAGCTCAACTCGAGCTTGATCCGTAAGTTAGATGAGTCGAGTACAAGTTTACCGAATAACTCGAGTCTGTAAACGAGTCGAGTTAGAGGTGGATGAACTTGATTCCATTGGGCTGGTTTAACACTAATACTCACTTTTCTGATTTCAAAAACTTAACATGACTTAAATAAAAATGTGAAAATTTTAAGCATAAAATATATATTAAGGGACACAAGCTTAAACTCGAACTTGATTAAGCGAGCCTAGCTTGAGCTCACCTCATAAAGCTCGAGTCGATCTCAAGCTGAGCTATATTTGAGTCGAGTTAAGTTTGAGCTCGCTCGTTGCACATAATTACACACTAATCCACATAATTTATTTTCTTTAACAAATCAGTTCCTACACATGATAATTTATTACAGATTGGTGTCCCTCAAATTTAAGTTTCTTATATTAATGCTTCTAAGTTACAACTTCATAGCTCTGTCACTGCATCAGCTTAAGATCATAGCACTGCCAAGTATGCTCTTGTTGGAACTAATATTTAACTAACTAATGATGATTAGGAATGCATATAAGCTCTTCAAACCAAAGAATACATCAGGTTAAGATCCAAAAAATAATATGATTGTTTTAGTTGGGGGTTTTAAGTAGGGGTGGATTAGTAGCAGAGAGGGTATCATGAAACTGCTGGAAAGACTGAAACAGATTCATGGAAGAACTATTGTTCCATGAATCTGCCGTCGATTCATGGAAAGAACTAGTTTTTCATGAATCTATCGTAATCTTTGGAGCGAATTCATGTGACATTCACAGAATGTGTCTGCTGACAAAAGGACCGCTTACAAGAACCATGAACATCCCCATCAAAGAACATGAGATGGAGATCGAGCGCATGTGGCTGGAGTTGAATGCGGACTTGGTTTGCGGACTTTGATATTGCTCTACTCAATCTTTTGCATGCGCCAAGTACTTTTCTAAACCGCGGAAGGTCAAAGAAAGCAATGCTATTAATCCCACAATTTCTGACTTGGGGAGTTGGAATTTTGTCCCTGGTGTGAAGTACGCGCTTTTCTTGACAGGGAAATCCTTTTCCCTATATTTATGGAGATGAAAGAACTCAAACAGCTGCACAGCAACTATAATTCTAATTCTATCTTTGAGGTTCCAAAATTGTAAAACTAAAAAAATCATGAAAATCAAACGATGGATAAGATTCTACATGAAAGTTTAATGATGGTAGTCGTAGTTTTTAGGATTCATAAGAGTATAATCTAAATATATGATTTTTCATCATTTGTTGTTCTTTTTTTTTTCAAAAATATGCATCCCCTTATATGGTCATTAAATTGGTTGAAAGCAGTAGCGGAGCCAGCGTGGGGCTGGCGTGGGTGCCTGCCCACGCCAGCCCAAGATAGCTCCATATTTTTGTCTCCTTTATTTCAAGTTTGTTCGTGCATGTATCAGCTTCGACTTCTGTTTTTTTTTTTTCATAAAATTAAAATTATGGGCATTCCACACGCACCAGTTGAATAAATGCTTGTTGACAAAATCTGAAGAATATTAACAAATCGCTTTAAAAAATGTTTGTCAATGTCATAATGTCCATTTAATAAACGAGGCCTTTTGGGCACAAATTTGAATTTGGGTCTCACAGTTATATTTTTATTTTTATTTCGAATTGAACACGCCTTTTACTGACAGTTGACAAATGAGGGTTTATCTTTGTCATTGCCTTGTACCTCTAGTTGAAATAAGAGTTAAGATTAAAAAAAAAAAAAGCAACCTTTTTTTTTAAAAAAACTTTTTAACTAATATCACTATTAGTGAACCTAACAAATGAAGTCAGACACTAAAAGCTTTCGGTGTCAGCAAAATTAGAACCCATGCCAAAACAACCAGATTAAAGAGGCTTCTATTCGGAATTATGACAAAAAGAGCTAGTCTTCCAATGAAAATTTCTCTTCACAAAGTTTTGACAGTCCCTCACACAAAATTTTTGTATAAAACTTAAAATGACCAGATAAAATAGGCTTGTATTTGGGATTATAACAAAAAACGGAAGCTCCCAATGAAAACTTCTCATCACAAAATTCTGTCTCACCATCACCAAAATTGTTTTATAAAGCTTTTTTCTTGTCAATACCAGAAAAGAAATGAGCAGTTTGGCCATTTCAGGTGCTACCCACCATTCAAAAAGCACCCATGTGCCCTATAAGAAAAACTCCCCATCACATTTCCCCACCTTGTTTTTGTCACTGCCCTTGTGCTTCTGCTTCTGCTGCTGCTGCTCAAGAAGATAAGGAGAGAAGATGGCAGAGAGACCTCAGCGCCACCAAAGGAGGCCATCACAGACAGTCTTCTCATTCCCTGAGAACCCCTCTCTGCTGGATCCCCCACCCAACTCCTTGGCTCAGGTGCAGAGCCCAGCCCATGCTCCGCCCGCACCCAGCCAGCCTGACCCACCTGCTGCTCCTCAGCTGGGCTCACCAGCCCCTCCTCCCCGCAACCACCACCGCAACATGGGTGAGCTTGAGAGCAAGTAGTGCAGCTCTGGTACCCTCTCTAATATCTTTTCCTCTCCGAGGAATGAGGATCTTCTAAGTTTCTGCTTCTTTTCTTAGTGATCATCCTTACATGAGGAACTTTCTGGTACTTGCAGTGGATTTTGTTGTATATATTTAGTCTTTCTTCTAATGTATTGCAACCCAGTTGCTTGATGAGTGGGATGTGATGATCTTCATGTTAGTGTTATGAATCCTGTTCTTGGGCAGATCTTAGAAAAGCAAAAATCCTGTGAGATCTGATTCAAGGAACTGAAATAAAGATCAAAAGGGCAGGGATGCAACAGGGTGCACCATTTTCTTGTATTTTCATACTAAAATTAGCGTATATAAATGCGAGATTCGCTCGCGCAAAGCTAAAAGAAAGTGTCCCTGTGACATGAGATCCGACTCGTATAAGATCCTGTTTGGCGCAAGATTTCTTGATCAGGATCTCCATGGCTGGATATAGAAGCCCACCTTGAGGGCAACAGCTACCAAAGCAGATATAGTATTATAGATAAGGCCGCATTATAAATAGACAAAGTTATATATGCAGTGATATTATCATTTTGGTCCCCTACAGTTTGTATGAGAAGACATTTCCACAGAGATTGGCATTCAGTGTGGTGTGAGGGGACCATATAGGCCTTGTTTTATGTGAATCAGGATGAGATCCACATCCATGGTGCAGTTCAGGATCACTGATGAAGGTTCGCGAAACATTGGATCAGATTTGGATCTGATGAACACATGGAGAATCAGATGCAGATTAAATTGGATCCAACAAAGCCAAGAAAAAAAAAATCTAGTTCCATTTTCTCTCCAAATATTCCATTTAACCGTGGATGTTGACCACACGAGGAAATTGGTAGTATGATTAATTCCAGTAGCGGAGCTATATGTAGGCTGGTGTGGGCAATTGTCTACATTAGCCGACCGTAGAAAAGACATTTAGCCAGTTTGACTCCCACAGGCACTATGCTTTTAGGCATTATGCGTAGAGCATGGCATCAAGTTGATGGCCCCGACACAGCTCTGGACCCTGGAGTAGGGGGCTTCCTCTCTCATTTGGGCAGCTCTGTCTCACCCAGAAATTTAGTAGCGAGGTTATGAAGGTTTCCCAATCTGTTTTAGGATTTTAACTTTCTTTGAATCGGATACCTCATGTATTTATGTGGCTTAGCATTAAAAATCATCATTTGATGTATTCCCAGTTCTATTTCAAATTATTGGGATCCAATTCTCTTCCAAAATCAAGAAATGTACAAACCAACATTGGAGTAGGGTGCACAGACAAGGCTATTGTGAATTTTAGATTCAGATTTCTTATGTATTTAGCTGATCCGGCTCCAGTCACTTATTAGTGGGGGCTTGTGATAAGTGAAGCTATCCTCTTCCCCTGCCTCCAGGGGCGGAGGGAAGGGGGGGCCCGCCTAGGCCATGACCCCACCCCAGTCAATGATTTTTTTTTTTTTACATTGAAAAAAATAATATTTTTTAATTACATAATGTATTTTTTTATTAGAATTCAGTTTAGCCCTACCCGGATCTGGAGATCGAACTGCCGGCCCGCCCCTACAGAAAATCCTACCTCTGCCTCTACAAAAAATCCTGGCTCCGCCCCTGCCTGCCTCTAGGGTTCATGGTTGTTTCGAGACCTGAATGGTCATACGGTATATTATTTAATTTGAGTGTCGCACATGCCATCGTTTGATGGTTGAAAAAAGTAGCACGCTCAAGCAGACCAACTATACTATGTTCCGGTCCCTTGTCTGCTATTTTGATAAAAAAAAAAAAAGAAAAAAAAGGCCCCAAAGGGTGTTCGAATCTTGATAAGAACCATTACTGACATCAATTCTGAAACTGACATTATGGTGTCCGAGCGTGTTCCAGTAAGAGCTATTCATGCATAACATCACACATTAATACCTTATAAATGTTTAACTTTACGGTCGCATCTTGTTCGAACAATGTAGATGGCAATCATGGCTCAAGTTGGTTCGAACAATGTAGAAGGCATTCATGGCTGAAGTTGGTTGGTCAGAGTCTGGTCTCTTCACCATATCTGCGTTCATCAATGGCTGAGCCAGAAATTTTTGTTCAAAGCGACTGCTATTTCAAATTTCAAACTGCTTTAAGGAGCAGTCATATATAAAAAAAAAGTTAAAAACTAAGAAGTTTATATGTATAAATAAAGCAAATTCTATGGACTTGTGTGGGCAAATGCCCACATGTGTTGTCAATTTACTTAATACACTAATAAATTGTCCAAATTGTTGAACCACAATTGCCTGTTGGTCCCAACGATACAGGTGGATATGAAATCACAAGGGGATATTTGATTACTCCGGATTTAAAATCTATAGATTTTTGTACCATGATAAAATTAATAATTCATATCTAAGATTCACCCTCTATTTTACTTATTTAAATTAAAAAAAAGTAATATTTAAATTTTCAAGGGAGAGGGTCGATATTAAATCCGCAGTTCTCAAATCTGCTGCTGTCAAACTGCACCTAAATTGAATATTTCTGCTTTAATTATTTAAAAATTCGTTCTTTTTTCACAAAAAGACCAAGGCAGTCCGGTTCTAGTATCTAAAAACAACAGCACTAACCTTCGACGCCAATGCGGAGAAATATGCGCCTGAAAAAAAAAACATTATTATATTTAATTAACATAATTAACAGTAAGAAAATCACAAAAACATTTTAAAATAATAAAAAGTTACCAACACCGGTATATCTCCAATGGATCAGATCGGTTTGGCACCGATATCCAGTTCGAGTTCAATTAGAAAAGGACTTGTCAAGAGTTTTTAAGAGGATCCAAGTACTTTCCACTTCAATAGCAACATACTCAGGTACGACGAACTCATCTTTGTAACTGAGTTGAGTTCAGTAATGGGTCTCCAATCTTCATGTGATTTAGATAATAGTTCTCCATACAACCCCTGGTTTGATATTTTCTTTCTCTCCTACCAATCCCCCTTCAGCTTTCTTTCTCTTAGGGTGGGCCTCCATCAATGATGGAGCTACATGTGGACCTGTATGGGCAATTGCCCTCACGGTTCTATGAAAGGGCGAAGCCAGAATTTTTTTTTTTTAATGGGGCATTATGCATATAGTTACCAAATTTTCAATTGGCCATGAGACAGTAACGAAGGTTTTTTTACCAGAACCAGAACTCCGAGGCTGATGGGTCATTACACTAGTGAATCCTATATAACTCCATAGGAGGTGAGTAATTTTCTATGTACAATCGTCTCTCGTTTTTTTTATGGGAATCCAAGATAGAGCGATGCAAAAGCAGAGGGGGGGCTCGCCTAGGCCGTGGCCCCACCTTAGCTAATTGAAAAAAAAAATTACAAACACTAAAAAAAATGAAAATTTTAGTTGCGTAGTATATTTTTTGGATTTGGGTTTAGTTTGGCCCTACCCGAATAAGTTCGTTGGACTGTTTGGTCCGCTCTTAAAAAAAAATCCTAGCTCTGCCCCTGTACAGAAGTACACTGATCCTTGCACACAAACAAGAACCGAAATGAAGAAAAGTTTCGAAGACCAAGACAGCCGTTCTGCTCCACCAGACCACGCTCTGAACTCCCGTTTGATTGAAATGGAGGATTGGGGAAACAATCAGGAGAGAATGCAGAATGACAATAAACAAACTGAATGCTGGGGAGAATGACAATAATCAAACACTAGCCTTTGTACTTCTCTGCTTGCCGTTTAATCTCATATCCAATTCGAATCTGATTCATAGACATCCAATTCAAACCTGATTCGTTCCTCGCGTTTGCATCTATCTAAATGACGAGTTATTTTTTGTCATGTTAATTTGTTTCCATTGTAAGGTCCAATACTTTAGCTTGTATTCATAATGCCATCCAATTTTTCTGACTTAGCAAAAATGGGACTTGGTTTTCTTTTCGTTTTATTTTACAATTTTTAAAGGACAAGAGCAACGAAAACACATGAAGAGGAACTGAAATCCTCAGCCATGCCTCCATCCAGCCTCTCACATATGAACACCGGATAGCCGGAGAAATCTACATCCGGCAAAGGCATGCATTGTAGTCGAAGCTTTTATTTTATACTTTTAAAGGAAATTTATGTACAGGTTTTTTTTTTGCATCGTGTTCATTCATTGCATAAGCTATAGATTATAGAGGAGCACTAACTCAAACAATTTTAGATTCTTTAAGGCCTCTAATATGCAAAGGTGAAAATGGTTGAGGGCATTAATACGTAAAATCAAGAAATTTTATACCACGTGTAGCTGGGCATCGGGCCGGCAGAGCTGGTCCGGCCCGTTAAAAATGTAAAAAACAAGGCCCGACATTATAAACGGGTCAGCCCGAAGCCCGGCCGTTTAGAAATGGGATGGACCGGGCCGACGTAATATCGGGCCTCGGGCTTCAACTTATGCCCGAGGCCTGGCCGGGCCCGATTATTAATGGGTCGGGCCGGGTTTTTTCGGGTTAAAGGAGTTGAAGAACATGGAGAGGGAGACAAGTGAGCTTGGCACAGGTGCAACAGAAGAAATGTGAGGGGAGGGGGAGAAGATCGCCGGCGACCCACAAAAACGAAGGCTTAAGTTGTAGCGGTTTTTTGATGACCCACAGAGGTGGACAGATATAGGGGAATGAATGGTCATATTCTGACAGACCTCGGGCAATGCGCGTCGCTCGGCTACCTCAACTTCTCACACAACAACTTTGAATAGGGGGCGGGGGACCCTAACCGGCTAAGTTGTTAACATTCAATTTTTTGAAAAAAAAAAAAAAACATGTCGGGCTTCTCGGGCCGCCGACGATCAGAACGGCAGGCCCGAGCCTGGCCCGTTAAATATCGGGCCGGTTCCAACCCGTTAATTATCGGGCCGGGCCCCAAAAATCATTATTTCAAAACCCAGGCCCAGGCCCGTAACGGGCCAGGTACCGGGTACCCGGCAGTGGCCCGGCCCATTGCCCAGGCTTACTCGTGAGTCCTCGTATGTATGTAGTAATCTTGTTGTATAAGCAAATTAAAAAATAAAATGAGCAACACAATTCATTTTTGTCAAATGCATATCAGCTAGTACATTAATCAACATTAGTTGATAACACTGATGGCTCTACTCATAGTATCAAGTGACATAAATTAGAAGACTGCAGCCTTGGTTACAAGCAGCATATTGTACACAGTGAACCACACTTGAATTAATGTCACTTAAAAGGTCAAATACCAAAGTTTTAATTAGAGACTCTTATGAGATCGGGAACTCCTCACAGCCGGTAGAAGGGACGGCCGGAAAACTGGTTATTGACGAAATAGTCGCCGGAGTTTGGCACGGTTTCGTGACGGCTTGAAGGCCCCATGAAGGCGTTGCTGTTGTTAGTGAAGGGGTTGATCATGGAGTTGGTGTTGTACCCATTGAGGAAGGAGTTGGAAGGCAGAGGAGCAATTGAGGAATTAGAAGCATAGGGAGCAGGAGAAGCGAGCGACGGCGGAATAAATTGGTGGTGGTGAACGGTGGAGGGCAGGTGCATCATCGCCATTCCCATCATGAGCTCGTCGGTGCGCTTGGCGAGAGCCAACCTCATCTCCTCGAGCGCGCCCTTGAACTCCTCCAGTTGCTCCGGCGAGAGGCTGTCCACGTCGGCGTCCCAGAAGCGGCCTGTGTGGCCGCGCGCCTCGCTCCGCTGCTGCTTCTGCAGCTCGAGGCGGCGCTTCTTCTCCACCTCGATCTGTTGGACGAGCTTCTCGTGCTGGCTGTTGAGCTCCTGAACTGTGGCTATGCGATGGGCGTCGGGAGGGCCGGGAACTAAGGAGGAAGGGTCGCGGAAGCGGTTGATGATGGAGTCAACAGAGGGGTCGCCGTAAGAGAAGGCTTTGCCCGCAGGAGAGAAGACGATGATGGCAACCTCTGCCCCGCAGAGGATGCAGAGCTCTCCAGCCTTCTTGATGAGACCGTGTCGTCGTTTCGAAAAGCAGACCTGACGAGCCTCCTCGTTTGTTATTTTCTTAATCTCTATCTTCTGTCGACCCATTTTTGATTTGCCGCTTTTTCCATCCTTCTTCCCGGCCATGAGTGAGATAGAGAGGGAGAGAGAGAAAGATTAGTTGCAGGTGAGTTGTAACAGGCGTAGGCAATGTTGTGGTATTAAAGAAGCGCTCGAAGAGTTGTGAAGATTGAAGAGATTGGCGGAAAGATTTGACAGAGAAGAAGAGGAGGGAAATTTAATTGAAATTTAAGAGCAAATCCAACGAACTTTTGGTTTTTGGACTGTGGCGGATTCCTAGGTACAGTAAATGTCAAGATTTCATTAATAAAAGTGAATACCATAAGCACATCTAAGAGTTGATTCTTGTCTACACCAAGTTCACAGTTTTGAGTTTTAAAGCAATCCTGAAAACCAAAAGTGATGATACTTTCAATATTATCCCAATGACAAAGTTTGGTAGCAATCATCAACAGAAATAAATAAGATTGCACTGGTAAGAACTCTGTGCCAAAGCATTGAAGAGGATTAAGATCAGTTCAACTCTAAAGTTTTCATTGAGGACAAATTGAACTGTTCTTGATGATTTGCCTAATTAACCTCCAGTTAATTGCCTCAATCTTTTGAATGGTAGTTAGTTTTGCAAATGGCATTCCATAATCTGGGTAGTTGAACTCTATTCTAACCTTGTTGTTTCTTGTTAAGGGAGCTTCATGGTTCCTATAGAACTTGGTATTGTTGGAAAATCTTTCTTATTTTTTCTTTAATATTAGGGTTAAGCCAATAAGAGATTTTGCCGCCATATTTCCTGGATATTGAGGTCTTCATTTCCTTCAATTTAAAGATCTCGAGTCAACCAACAGCCAGTTGAAAAGGAAAGTCAATATATTTCATTGAAATTGGATTTCAAATAAATAAAACAGCCAAAATGCACATTGAAGCTGGAAATCAGAGTTTAACCACTCTTTCCCTATGGATTCCTGGTGCACCTTGACTATTTCATAACCCTGGATGGAAAGTTAAGCTGAGAGGTCTTAAGGTTGTTGATTCCATATCTTGGCATACGAACCATGGGAAAGGCAATTTTAGATTCATGAATCGCTTGCACTACGGTGGGGACTTAGGCAAGGAAGCCCATTGTACTACTTGGCCTAAGATAGATGACAGTAGTAATTTCACTGATAACCTTGATCACCTAATCTAAACTCAGATTAATGGCCTTCATCCTTGTTGGATAGGCAGGAACATTCTTCCCCTAGTGGGGGCTTATATGCAGTAGCAGAGCTAGGATTTTTTGGTTGTGTAACACTTGAATCACCGACCAAGTCTGATGTGGGCGCCGCATGTGGCTGTGCCTCAGTCGAGCCTCGATCCCGATGAAATTTTTAAAGGGCAGGTGTGGCCAACACCAGTCCCCATGTTGCTCCGCTACTGATAAATATGGGGTGTTATTCCACTACCTCACGCTTGAGTCCTCGTATTAGGCTTCTGAATTACGTAGCCAATCAAGGTCCATGTTCTGGTTTCATTTGGCAGTGGCCCATACCAGCCCCCATGTAGCTCTGCTACTGTGTAGTCATCGTGTTCTGGTTTAATTTGGTCAGGATCTAGCAGTCTTACCCCAGTTATTGATCGATGATGGAAACTGAGAAATGCAGCGCAAGATGGAATCCAGGAGAACTTTGAACAGAAAGGGTGACTGTTAGGGTAACTACAATGAGGCTTTGGCTTTCATTTTCTTAAAGTTCAGCAGTACAACCAACAATGGCAGCTCATCATCCCCTTCAACCCTTTGTTTAACATAACTCCGAGCACATGGACCAAAGAAATTGCCTTTCCCCATCACACCGATTGGCTTTGATTGGTCGACGTGCAGCAAATTCTAACCGACCCACATGAAACTGTCTCCTGCTCACAGTTTAGTCCCCAACAGCAGTAATTCCATTTATAGAACTCTATGAACATCAAAGTGATGGACATATTAAGTGGTGAATCTGGTAGATCTTGCAGCAAAAAAAGCAGAAAATGAATGGAGGTCAGTTCACGTAGGCCTGCTTAATGAAGGTTGTTCAGTAAGAGTTGGAACCAATGCCAGAAGATGGTAGAAGTTTTCACCTAATTCAGTTTTTTGACTGCTTCCTCATGCATGAATCCATCACATCATGCAAATACTTGCAAGGCCCCACTCACATGTGAATGACAACTCCCCATTCACTGCCTGAAGCTGCAGAAACTCCACAGCAGCAACCCTGTGTGTGGAATTTTCCTTTCCTGATAGGAGAAATTGACACTTGAAACAATGACACAGATGCCCATCTTTCAATGGCGTCGGCCGCCAGCTTTAATGGCTTCCAGGAACTAGGAAGGAACCCCTAAAAGTGTTCTGGTAATTTTGAGAAAAGTTTGAGAAACTTTTCGGTTGATTTCTCATCAGCATAAACTCGAGCCCGAGCTTAAAAGACGTTCAAACTCTCGGCTAAGCTTGAGGTGAGGTCTGGCTCGAGCACAGTTGAGCTGTTTATTAAAAAAATGTCCTTTTAGTGCAAGTGGTGAATGTCAGTGTTGCTAGCCACATAGAAACCCGCTAGGATAACTTTTCAGTCATGGTAATATTGTGAAGTGACTTTTACATATTCTTTATTTTTCTAGCTCAGTCGAGTCTAACCAAGTCGAGAATCCTAACTCGAGTTCAACTCGTTAAATTAACCCAGTTCATTTCTGAGCTCAAACTCAACTCACTGATTCTATTGGGCCTCGAGTGGAGTTTAATCGAGTGGTGCCGAGTTGGGCTGAATCTTCTTATTTCTTCCAATGCCTGCTTGGACGGATGACCGGTCATAACATAATGCCAAAAATTTTCTGACTTCCTTCGAGAAATTACTGCACCATGAGATCGAAAAGAAACAAAAGCAAGATAAATCGCTCCCCAATTTGACTTTCCCAATTCTCCCTTCAAATCTCCAAGGCTGCTTAGAACTTCTGCAGCGACATGCAAAATCTTTCCACAGAAACGCAGGATCGAGTTTCCTAGATTGTGTTCTGGCGCTAAGCGATGAGATTCCTTCTGTTCTCGCTCTCCAAATTGCTCCAGTCATCGTGAAATGTTCATGATTCTCCGTCGTTAGTCGAACAATGAACACCAATCACCAATATGTTGGTAAGCTCCCGGCATTTTTTTCCCTCGCTGAATCCCACTGTTCGCCGACAATTCCATCACAGGACGCCACCCCTGCCAACCATCGTTTCCCTTGCTACTCTTCTTCTCCTTCTCACAATCCTGCTTGCCTCTGCTAATTTTTCAATCCATGGGAGTCCTGCTCATGCGCAGCCTAGAAGATTGAAGCCCTTCCAACGTACCCACCAGAGCTTCTTGCAGGTGGAACAAGAACTGGGTGGTTGGCAGTCGAAACATGCAACCGATCCCCATTGTCTTCTTCCTCCTTTTAATGTCTCTGCAGAGGAGAGGATGTCATGGTTTAGAAGGAACCTCCCCACGTTTAAGATAATCCACCCGGGCCGCTTGTCGCGCCGTTTCGCAAAAGCGGCTAGCGAATTCTTCTCAAGAGGATGCGAAATCCGGTTCTTCATGACATGGATTTCATCAACCGAATCGTTCGGACAGAGGGAGCTCTTCTCCCTGGAGTCGCTCTTCAAGCAACACCCTTTTGCCTGTCTGCTCATCCTCTCAAGGAGCATGGACTCCGGCCGCGGCCGCCGGATACTGAAACCGCTATCTGCTAGCGGTTACCGGGTAACGGCGCTGGCGCCCGATTTGCAGTTTCTGTTTAACGGCACGCCGGCTGAGCTCTGGTTCAAGGAATTGAGGAAGGGGAACGTCGACCCTGGTGAGATCCCACTTGCTCAGAACCTGTCCAACCTGCTGAGGATCGCCGTTCTTTACAAATTTGGTGGTGTTTACGTCGACACGGATGTCATAATACTGAGAAGCTTTTCTAGTCTCAGGAATTCTATAGGAGCTCAGTCGATGATCGCAGAGACAGGGGAATGGAGGCGACTGAACAACGCCGTTCTGGTTTTTGATGAAAACCACCCACTGTTATTCAAGTTCATCCAGGAATTCTCACTCACGTTTGACGGGAACAAGTGGGGACATAATGGCCCCTATCTGGTGTCAAGGGTGGCCTCAAGGGTGGCAGGCAGGCCAGGTTTTAACTTCACTGTCCTCCCTCCCATGGCTTTTTACCCTGTGGATTGGAGTAGAATTGGCGGGTACTTCCGGCAGCCGGCAACGCCGGCGGCATCAAAGTGGGTGGAGGCCAAGCTTGTTCATCTCCATCGGGAGACGTACGCGGTTCATTTGTGGAACAGACAGAGTAACAGAATTGCAATTGAGAATGGGAGCATCATTCACAGATTAATTTTCGATCACTGTATTTTTTGCGAGTACTAATTGGTGTTCAGCATGGTCAAATAATTTGTTCTTGAGGTGAGGTAAGACGATGTTCAGGAATCAATCACATGTTTGGCTTGAACCATTTTACAGAAACTTGCAGAGTATCCTGAAACCGGTGAAACAGCAACATGCATCGAAATTTTCTTCCAACAGCAAAGATTTTTAATCTAACTGTATGCTTGACAAATTTCAACGCAGTATTTGCATCCCAGCGAATGAGATCGCGGCAAACTCCTAAATGATTTTGTCCTTCGCAACCTCTGGTTTTTTTTCTGTTGGAAGCATAAGCATCTACCGGATTCTGGATCTGCCGTGGCGTGCTGTTGAAGCTCAAATTTCCAAGTGTTGTTCATATTGTTGATGGCAGCCGCCGTTGGTGGTATTTTAAAGCTCTCCGGCCTCTCCCCTCCGTGACTTTGCCATTGAAATGGAGTCCTAACCAGGCAAGAACCATGGTTATCGTCCTTAAAACGCAGACATGGAGAGGAGTGTTCCATGGCAAACAACCTTCCCAAGGATGAATTTCCTCGTCCCATTAGATCCATCAAATTTGTTCTGTTGGCAGACCTTGAAGAATAACTTGAACCATAGGAAGAGGTAGGGTAGCCTGGTGAGGAAGAAGACGACGACGATAAGGAAAAGGGGGACTTCTGATACATGGACGCTTCTTCTGCCGAACCAACTTGGGCTTGTTCATGTCCCTCGTTGGTCATCCCTGGCACGCCTCTCTCAGGATGGAAGAATTCGGTCGCGTGAAAGAACACGAGATCCCACGTTAGAATGCAACCACAGGGAAAGAGGCGCTTCTAATATATAAGCTTCGAGGGATAAGGCGGATGATGATGGATAGGATGACACAACCGACGGAGTTTTGTAAAGGACTCTTGGCCGGCAAAAGATAAAGAATTCCAACCGACCACCAGGCCGGCGACGGTGCAGGTCTGTCATATTCACAGTCGCTGTTTCCCTCAGGAAACATTAGAAAAATGCCTCCCCATTGTTTTATTGAAGAACCATCCTGTTGTTAATCCCCTGCTTTCCCTGTCCGTCGTCGGATTGAGACTAAGATATCAAGGACAGTCAGCTAAATTGCAGAAGCTAACTATAAACTACGATCTTCTTTTGTACTGTATTGCATTTCTTTTTTCTAAATCTATTTTGTTACAAACTTTGGATGTCCAATTCCATGGCATGCACGCAGAGGTAGCCTTAAGAAAGAATACCCTTTCACTTTGTTGAGTAAGCAGTTGTGCAGGATGACGTCGACATGTTTGTTTCATTCTTTTTTATTAGCTCCTTTTTACAGCAATTGTCCATGGGACTCAGCCTTTTTCATCTGCTGACTAAGCAGACTGAGAACAAAAGTAAAAAAATGGAAATAGGATCGAATTGAAAGGAAAATAACAAGCTGAATCTTTGTCCAACTTGGATAGCAGAGCACAACTTTAGCAGGATTCTCGCTTCCTCCCTTGCAGAAGATATGGTGCAGGAAGAAAACACACACTCTGCGACAGATCTGGTGATGCTCTTTTGAAGGTACGGTCTGGAGCATGTGATGTCGTCCACCCGGTGCCTTTTTTTTTTTTGTAGAAAAAGGACGGACTTATCTGCAGTTCCAGCTGCCAAGTTTCCCATCTTTCTCCCACCTCTTAACATGACTGTCAGCAACAGAGATTGAAGAGAAGAAAACTATCATGGCAGCATGAGTTCTGTTTTATTATGGTTAATAGCGAAGAAATCAGCAGTAGAACGTATAGTGGCAGTACTAGAACATCCATCCATCAATGCACAACTGCAGTAAATCACATAATACATAAAAGGCCGTCATTAAGATGATGTGGTCTATGGATTATCAGAGAATTCGAGACGTGACGTACGAGAATTGAACAAGTCGCCGTTTTCGAACAGAGGATTGGTGCGTTCTGCGCAGGGATGGGCATCCTTCGGTGGTTAAAGCAAAACAAAAACGAAAATTTCTTTAAGGGTCTTCCTACCCCGGCAATTTTCTCGTCATGAATGCGATCAAGATATCAATTGCTTGGTAGCCATGGAAACGGGTCTCACTAATTGCTAACGCGTTAATACCAATCTCTGTTCAGCGAGCCACTAAAATTAAACGAGTGAACAGCATTTGCAGGTTTCCATGGCAACCATCAGGTAACCACTGAAAATCAAGGGAGAGAGCAATAGGGTGAAAAAGATGTATGGGCTTATCCAGTTTGAGGAACACATCTTTAACATCAGCTATCTCCAAAAACTACCGATCCTAAAAGCGGAATAAACATACAGACCATGAGGCCATAGATGAAATAAAATTTCAGGCGTTCCAACAGTCCATAACCCGAAGGGTCAAGAATGTATTTATTTTCTGGAAATGCAAGATACATGACGACTAAGTCATACCATAAGTTAGAGAAAAATGAATGGACCGAGTACAAGGTTTGTGTTTGTTTACAGTAAGCACAGGAACTAACATGACGCCACAGCCCCAATAATTTTGAGTCCTTGACACTGTTAAGCGAATCTTGAGGAAACATGACAACGTGACAAATCACACTAAGAAGCTCCCTGCAGTAAGACCTGACATAAAATGTGCCATTACAGAAAACACATTAAAACTCTTGACAACAAATAAATGAAATTGCATCTTTTTCTCAAGGGATATGAAAAATAGTGTTATTTCTTTGAAAGCAGTGTTTATTAACTGCTATTCGGCATATTGTAACCAAGATAATGAAAACAACCTAGCTGTTCACTTTATAAAAAATATTCGGTTGCAAAGAATAGGATCGAGATGGTTAATTTGTAGAGTGAGGTTTCTCGAGTGGGTAGAGGGTGCATAATCAGATTTTTTACTCTCATTATGTGCATGAGCCATGAGCTGTTATTCCACCTAAACCAAGTTCAGTCCTCACCATTTTGCTCGAGTGAATTTACTTGTAAGAAAACCATACACTGAAGAACTGACAAGAATGAGCTATTCTATTGCTAGTAACAAACTTCAAATGGTATCAAGTTTATATGTGTGTGCGCGCATTCCCCTGCCCATGAGCATAAGTTCCAAACATAAGCAAATGCCTGTATGCAACCAATACTTCTTCCAAAAGCAAAATTCATCAAACAGTACCAGTAAAGCATGAGGGATTACTCCCAAAGAAGAGTGTGCAGTCGATCTACAAGGAAAAGAGAAAGGAATACAAAGTGCATAAAGGCCGACTAGGGCATCGAACAGAAACAATTTCTAGTTAGAGAACAAAGACTCGTCCAGTTCAATCTTGATAATCTCCCCATCATCAAAGCGGTCCTTCCTTGGCGGCGCAGGGGTGGTGGGCGGCCTCGCAGGCCCTCTCCCTTTCTTCTTGTTTCTGGGCCTCGCCTGTTACACACCACACAAGGTACCCTTCGTTTTCATCCCATAGAAACAACCCCAAGAATTCAAAACTAGGCAATAGCTATTGTTGATTATACAATGCAGAGAAGGCCAAAACATACACACAAAAAAAAAAAACGAAAATGAAAAGAATTATGGAGCTGAAGGTGGAGAAGGAACTCACATTGCCATATGAGTGTCTGAAACGTTTCCCTTTGGCGGTCTTCTTATCCCCACGACCACAGTATACTAAACAAAGAAGATCACCAACAAATTAAAATTGAGAGATAGAGGCAGAGACAGGGACAGACGCACACAAACACACACACACACACACACACAGAGAGAGAGAGAGAGCATACCAAGATGGTGGGTTTGAGGAAGGGGAGAAACGACGAGAGAGAGAGAAGATGATGAAGGAGAGGAGACGGGGAATCCCACAGTAGAATGTCTTGTGATAGAGAGAGAAGAAATGTCGGGAAGGTGGCGATGGGTGGGCACAGAGAGAAGGTTTCCGACGAGCGCGAGAGCCATCTCTCCTTCTCTGTTCCTCTGAACTCTGCGCGGTCACAACCTCAACAAGTGGATAGAGTAGATGAGCAAAGGGCGCCTCATTTTCTCTCTCATCATATCCATGGCCAAAACGGGTCGGTTCCATACCCATGCTCGATCCAGGCCTTTGCAGAGATATCTACTTCAGCCTTCCGGTGGTTCATCCGGATCTTTGCTGAGAACAAGAATCCCGATCCAAGTTCTTCATTAGCATTACTTTGGCGGGTCCAATAGATTCAACGCTTTTTGTTTCAAATTTTCAATATGTCCAATCTCTGGTCTCGATACAAGCTTTAGAAGATTTTAGATCTAATCCAATCTCACGTATTCAAACAAAGTAATAGACTTAGACCAACGATCATTAAAAAAAATGCACGTTAGAGATCCTAGATATGCATTTTTGTTAGAGTTTGCAAGTGACGTATGGATCTTCATTTCTGCATGGTCAGATTCTTCAGGGTTTAGATGACAAATGAAAATGGGCAGTCCATCCTTCCTGCAACGCAGTTGCACATAAGCTGCTTTGTCATAAGCTACTTTTATCAATCTGGGTGAGCGGGCAAGACCCACCACCCGAAAAGGCCTAAACTAAACCCCCTCTCAATCTCTCCTCTCTCCACTCTCTTCAGGATGATACAGAGCCTGCAAGCTGACTAGGTGTTTCTAAGTTTCTGTTCTCTCTTTCATCGGATTTCCTACGTTGCACCGGAGTTGTGCAGCTGTATCACATACGCAGAGGATCTGGCAGAGAAGAAAGAAAAAACGATCGATGGCGTGCGTTTTGATCGAATGAAGCTATGGAGAAAGCACCTACCTGTTCAAGCTTCCCATGCAAACTTTCATATTAACAAACTGGTGAGCATTGAGCAATGGGGCCATGAATTAACATGGCCATGTCCAAACAACCAAAAGCTTCAGAGTGTCTAACAAGGCAAAGGAGAACAGGGAAAACAAAAGTGATGGCAGGCATTTTGCTCGAATGCAGTTAGACATTCATGCTTCCGATTGCAAACTTTTAGATTATCTGGGTGAGTAATGTGATCCTGAATTAACATCGTAGGTGTTCAAACCCCCAAAAAGAAAATCTAAGACCGAAAATAATAATAAGGTCATTTATTCTTTAAGAAGATAACACGCAAATATCAACAAACCAGAAACAAAAAGGAACTCTGGCCTACATCACTCTTATTTGTGGACAAAAGTTGCTTCAGCAAGATCAATTGCGCGGGCAAGGGCGGCAGCTTTGTTCTCGCATTCTCGCTGTTCATCATCTGGGTCGCTGTCTGCCACAATGCCAGCACCCGACTGAAGGTGTGCAATCCATTCTCTACGCTTTTGTGCGTCCTTGTAAGAATACATTGTGTCAAAACGTGAATCTAAGGGAAACACAATGGTTCGAAGAGCCAAAGCAATATCCATGTCTCCAGTAAATGATACGCCACCAAAGCCACCGCTATATGGACCCCTTCTTGTTGCCTCCAACTGGTCAATCAACTCCATGGCTTTCACCTGTGTTACGGAGGGAAAGAGACAAACAGTATGGTATGTGAGTATTGAGCAGAATGGCAGAAAAATAACAATAATTTCTGATAAAGTGTTACTGCTTAAGGCCCCTGTACGCCAGTATGTGCATACAAATCAAAAATTGAATCAAACAACTTGCAGCCGGATGATGCAAAGGATCTCAAACTTATGAAACTATACCAGACCTTAGGAGCACCACTAACAGTACCAACAGGGAGCGCAGCACGCAGAACGTCCCAGCAAGAGAGACCATCAAGCAGCTCTCCAGTCACCTGTATAGGAGGGAATAACATGTTCAGGTTAGATTTCTCCCGAGTTTATCCAAATTTTATAACATGAAAACAGAGATACAGAGAAGTCCAAGCTCCCAAATAATGGCTGTTTGTACAACTCATATATGTAGAATGAATAAGCATAGAAGAGCAACTCAAGCACAGGAGTTACAAGCTTTTTGAACATTGTAAAATGAGATCACGACTGCAACAACAAATGCAATGTCATCAAGTAGTATCCCAAGTCAGATACTGAGAGAGCCAACTTACGTCATGCATCAAGTATCCTTTAAAATTGAATATATATTACAAATTCAGCAAGCTTGAGACTCACCGTTGAACTGATGTGCATCACATGGGAATATCTTTCGATGTTCATGAGTCGTTCCACCTTCACTGATCCTGATTTGGATACCTAGTGGGTAAAAGTTTTGGTTAAGAGGAGATCCTTACCTTCAAAATACGAACAATAAAGACAAATATAACAGAGCTTTATCATGAAAATCAATGTAGAGGAACAAAGGAGTAGCATCTCAAACCAATTGAAAAGATAACTGCTCCAATATCTGGTACTCAATTTTGCAAGAGAACCTAATATCTTTCTAGATTCTCTAAGACAATGGTAACATGAAAAGCAATAACCATGCAAACGTGTTTGTATGCTTTAAATGAATATGGAATACAGATGGGTTGATATTAGATACCTTTCCAACATCATTCCTTCCCAGATCAACCAGCATAATGTGCTCAGCACATTGTTTTGCATCATTCAATAGTTGATGTTCTAGCATCTCATCTTCCTCCTCTGTCTTGCCTCTTCTAGCAGTCCCTGCTAATGGCCTATTGATAATTTTATTCTGCCAATAAGAATAAATCCTTTCAGAAACTCAGCAGAAAAACAAAGAAAGTGGACAAACAATGAGAAAATCTAGCATCTAGCTCAATACTTGTGCATTATAACTAAATAACAAGCGTGATATGCCAATAAACTAAGAACTGCAAGGGACAAAAAAACTGGATGCTACTTAGTTCCGTTGTTAATTTCAATTGGTCAAATGGAGAATAAAAAGGAAAAATGAAATGTCTGACAGAAAGGAGATTGAAAAACTTAAGGAAAAAGGTTCAGAAGTAATAATGGCACCCAACCTTCTCTTGTAGACTATGCACACAGGTGCAGGGTGCAGGTGTGGAAGTTTTCAGAAAAGCTTGGATGCAGGTGCGCAAAAAACAGATTATTACATATAAAAACAGATTATATAGTAAATAGGACAATTAAAAGTTCAAACGGACTGTATGAAATTTCAGCTAAAACAGATTCTCAGGTTCACAGCAAACCTATGTGACACGGGTACGTGGGATCGCCCACATACCCGTTCCCGTACGCTGCTATGCAGAACGGGGTATGGCGAGAGGGTTGGGTATGGGTTGGATCGGGTCTGGGTAAGACCGATCCAAACTATTAAAAAAAAAAAAAAACCATTGTAGGTGGAACAGGGTACGACAAGAGGGTTGGGTACGGGTTGGATCGGGTCTGGGTAAGACCAATTCAAACTATAAAAAACCATTGTTTTTATGTTACGACTTACCAAATGTCGAGCTCTTCTGCTCAACCCCGACCGCCATTGTTCCACAGTAGAGCAATGATGTCCGCAACCAACAGCCCCGTCAGGTGGTGCAGGGCAGAAACTGGCGGCAGCCAGGTAAGTGTTTTTTTTTTTCACTATTACAACTTAAGGTTCCGTTTTCTTGATTTGAGGTTTTTCATTTTTTTTATTTGAGGATGGTTTGTATTGAATGTAAATCTATAAATTTATATACATTTTCATGTTTTGTTACCCATTATACACCATAGACACCATGATTCCATGCACTATAGACTATAGGATGAGATTTTGACAACTGCTTAGTGCTATCTATAAACCAGGTAATAGCAAATTCCTCTAAAATATATCTACATGCCTTTCTGTGTTAAACTTAGCCTAGACTCTGAGGCAGAACTCTTGTGGATGACAGTAAAATGTTGCGCAGTTAGCATTTGCCAATAGCTCCAGATGAAATACTACATGAACTTAATAGAGGTGATGTCCTGTTGTCTTCTTTAATGCATCTCCTTTGGTTATCGAATGAAGTCCAATCGATAAAGATTCATTACATGACACTTCAACTAGGACACATTTTGGATATTCCCCTTAGACAACTGTTTCCTTGTATATTTTCCATATCCATTTAAAACCAGACATAAATAATTGTATATTATTCACCAAGAAACAAATAGTAAACATGGTCAAAGCTCAAGAAACAAAAGGGCAAACCTAACAAATGGACTAGAACAGTATGTTCCAGACTAGTGTCTGTTTGGTTCTCAATCCCATCAAAAGAAGACTTTCATCAATGCAACCATCAGGGAGAACTTAACTGATCTTAGCTGAGTGACAGATCTCTTACCTTCTTAACACGAGTGAGAATTTCAGGGCTTGAAGCTACTAGTATGCAGCCCCTTGCCTGGAAAAAGAAGACATCCATTGTAATGAATGAACAGAGACAACAGCAAAACAAGCTGGCATAAACGGAAAGAGAAAAAATTAATAATGTAATACATGAATTAAACCAAGATGGGAAAGAATCAATAACAAAGGAAGTATAGTAGTAGAAATCAGCCGTACTTGCAAATATGTCATATATGGACTTGGATTCACCATCCTTAATGCTCGATATACTTCAAATGGGTCTGCAAATGTCCTTCGCTCAAACCGCTGGCTCAAAACAATTTGAAAAATATCTCCGGCTAATATATGTTCTTTTGCCTGCAAGACAGCTTTCTTGTACCTTTCACTTGTCATGCTTGATGCTTTCAACGAAGTGTCAAAAAGGTGATTGTATGCTTTCACAGAGCCTGCAGACAGCATGGGCCTGGCAAATTGCAACTTCAGCTTTAAACAACTATGAACTGAAAGAATAATGTTAACTAGTCAAACATAAAAATACTCAACCAAGTGATGAATAAGACAGATCAACTTACGTGTCAACATCTTGCACCCTGGATAATAGAATATCTAAGCACTTCTTCCCATCCTCATAGGCCTCCTCTGCTGTGGCATATTGGTCTAGGCGAACCCAATGGATCACAAATGCTTTCTAAGAAAACCATAAGCATATAAAATCACACATGGAGTAACTGAAATTGCATATGAAGGATCAGTATAGCAGAAATGCAGATAGGTATTGTCAAATTGTGGCTTATTTTGTAGAGATCACATTAGATAATTGCATGTTTGCATGCAAGAAATGTGTGATCCAGCAATCAAAAATATGTTGAATGGCTCTATGCAGGAGATTAGACCACTTTGAGTCATGTTTGCTTTTGTACACTAAATAAAGGCAACCAATGAAACATCTCTTGTGCAAGGATTTATGTCATTGGAGTAACATCATGAACTGTAAGACAAAACATGCCTACCTTCTCCACATGATCAAACACTATGACATCATCGTAAAGTCCCAGGTGCAAATCTGGAAGGTTTCTGTCATCTTTGGGAGCAGATGAAAAGGGAATCTTCTTTTTCTCTACATAGCGAACGGTATCATACGAAAAAAACCCAACCCAACCACCTGAAAATGAGAACTTATGGGTTGTGATATGGCATGGATTTAAAGTTGAAACATAAAACAATTATAAAAAATATAAAGTAGCCCCTGTAAATGGTAAACACCAGCTTGCTAATATATAACACAAAATTGAACACCATCACAGGGATGCAGCTGACCATATGTAGATATGACATTCTTCTTAAGTTTCCCACCATGTAGTCAAGGTGGGACTAGGAAGCGAATCCCAAAAAAAGCTCAAGTAGGACCTAGTTGGTCCCATTTGACACAAAATGTTGGGACAAAGAGAATGAAGGAAGGGAGAAAAGGAAAAAAGGGAAAACTGAGGGTTTTGAATTCCTCCATCTCAAACAT
Source organism: Nymphaea thermarum (assembly GCA_011799765.1). NCBI lineage: Eukaryota > Viridiplantae > Streptophyta > Magnoliopsida > Nymphaeales > Nymphaeaceae > Nymphaea > Nymphaea thermarum. The sequence goes on along the minus strand of JAANDH010000013.1, from coordinate 1,344,630 downwards.
GCTAGAAGAGAATCTCAAACATATTAGAAGATAGAACAAATCAAAAAATTACAATTTTAGCATTAAAATCTGAAAGAACGCTGTCTTGTTTGAAGCACCTAGATGCCTCAGCCTGGGCATTTAGTCTGCCACCCAACACTTACATACATTTCCAATATGTAAGTGGGAATTAAAATGGAGTATCGTTGTGAAACAGGTTCAAGTATCTCTCCTCTCAGACAAAAAAAAAATGTTCAACTCCTCCTCTCAGATGGCTGACATGGACGCTTCACATGTGGAAAATCAACAGAAAATCAAATCCCAGCCTTTAAATGACCCGAACTCATAACCAGTAGCGAACTGCATGTACTAGGAAAGATCCAACTGTTATTTCTACTCAGTCAATCGCATGTTAAGTCACAGATAGACAGAAGGTCAAGTGAAGTATGCAAATTGCAACCAGAATATTGCCCACGGGAATACGATTTGAGAAGATACATATCAACAAAATCAAATTACAAACACTGTGAAGAAGAAACAGCAAGTTTGGGACTTACACATACAAAACTATTGACAGGTCCTAAGTAACAATTTATGCATTAGCATCCAAATGAGCAGTCCCATGCAATGAAAAATCAAAATCCAAGAAATATAATCAGGAAAATGACAGCGAGAAAGACATGACATAGGGTGAAAACTGAAAGTTAGGAACCTAGAAAAACAGGATGAAAAAGTAGAAGTCCAGGCTGTCCAGCGCAGTGCATCCAAAGCGACCAACTAGAATCTGCCCAAGAATCTAATTTGAGTCTCTAATGGGATCCTTCCAAATCACTTTTGTAACAGCATTGGAACACATTCCATGCTGCTCCCAACAAGCGGAAAATTACTTCCGCCACAATTTCACATTTCTGCAAGTGGGCTAGATTAAAAGCCTAAGGTGCATGACACTGGATGGCAATGGACAGGTTTAAGATTTGCACTGCTAATTGCTATTCAGAGTACTTAAATGAGCTGAAAAGGAAATACGGTGCTCGTCTAATTGCATTCAGGAAGCAAGAATAGGATTTTCTAGCGTGCATTTGTGCTTATAACGCTTATTCTTTGGATTTCAAACTCTTTACCTTCCGATAAGAGATAAAAAGAAAAAAAGAAGTACAATAACGCACCACAAAAAGCATCGGGTAGTCCATCTGTCAATTGGGGCTTCCACTTCTCCATAATTCTTCTTGGTATCACCATTGGATCTTCAACAAACTCTTCTGTTCTTTTCCCCATTCCATGGTCCAATATGGATACGAGGTTCTCCTTGGCAACAATCTCTAATGTTGGTTGTGCCCCAATAACACTGTACCTCCCCTACCAGCATAATACGAGAGAAAGACAGTGAGTTTCACGCGGTCCCGACAACTAAACGACTCAAATGTAACAATGGAACTGTTGATTGAAATATAAGGAAGATGCGCAATCCGAGTACTTACTACATTTGTTCCCTTGTATCCCTGATCGACGGACTCAAACAGAAAGCTAGGAGCCTCACGATCGTCTTCCTTCACTAAACAACGGTATGCAAGAACCGGGTTGAGATGATCAGAGAATATGCATCTATAGAGAGGCAGAACGTTCCCATTTTTTGAAGCTTCGACGAATTTCAAGGCATCATCCGAGCCTGTTTCAACCACAAGCCATAAACACCAGAACCAAAACCAGAGGAATAGATAAAACACCAAGACAGGCCGAAGAAGAGAAAAAGCTACAGCCTTAAGCAAGAAAAGAACGGTACCAACAGAAACAGTAGAAACAGCCATGCATTTAAGGGACCGAGTGGAGAGCTGCATAGGGAGCCTCTTAACCACCCCATCTCCGACGGAGAAACGAGCGGCGAGATGCACATTCGGGTAGTGGGTCTTGGCGGAAACGCTGAGGCAGAGCATTTCTCTAGCGCATCAGAGGTACCAACAAGGAAGAAAGAAGAGATGGGTCCTGTACTAGAGTCAAAATGGGAGCTCAACAGCAAAGAGAAAAAGAAAGAGGTGTGAAGCTTCAGGAAACATGAGAGAATTTAGACGATAGCCACAGCAGGTGTCGGCTGAAACTTGTAGTGGGCGAGGAGGTATAGGAAAGGCACTCTCTTTCTTTGCCTCTTCGAAAGAAGTAATCGAAACCGAAAAATAAATAATGAGGGGAGGACGTTTCTGAAGCCGCCAGTAGAAAAGCAGAGAGAGAGAGATAGAGGAGACGGTAGGAGACACAGGGAAGAGAGAGATGGAGAGCCGATAAAATGGAGACAGAGGAACGTGAAAATCGAGAGAAGCCAGGGTACGTTTTTAACGACAATGCGATAAGATTAGAAATCCCCACGCTCAGTTATTTCTGGATAGCGAATCCAATTCTGCCTTGTGAGTTCTTAGGAGGAAGGTGAGGCGAATCTTTTTTGGCTGAACATCGAGTGAAAAATTGCTTCTCCACAGAGTTCAAGATTGAATTTTTCAAGTCATTGCTTGAAAAAGATTGAGCCCAAAGCTAAAGTTTAAAAGCATGGTGGTGTTTTCGATTCAAACCACTTAGGCTGATCCAACTTCAGAACTTTGAAGTTTTATTGGTGTTTTGAAAGTGTCAAATTTTCAATGCCAAAGTAACATTAACGATTTGGTTTCCAATACGGAATTTCACAAAAATGTCAACAAAATTGCGTATCTGAATTGAATTGGGTAGCAAGAAAATTTACACAATTTCATCAAATTAGCATCCGAATTGAATTTGGTGGTAAGAAGATTCATATAACAATCTTTTTAATCAGTGAAAAGATAATAAAATGCAAATAAAAAGTTTGTGAAGTTGAATGTTTCTGCAAAATTTACACATGTTTTTAATCCATTTTGCTTTGTGCATCAAATTCACGTTTGGCCTCGAAGAAAAACTGTCTGCAAACTTCTAGTCTATACGCCAACCCTGTGTACCAGTCAAAATCCTGAACTAAGATCGAGTTTAACATGTGCTTGAAGCGTTTATAGCCTACCCTTCTTTTTTGACTTGCAATTTTGACTTTGCTTCCTGAAAACAGACAAGTTTAATAGATATCATGTTAACATCGAACCAATAGTGTTCAGCTTTTTGGAAAAACCAGAAGCCAAGCTCCCCACTTTTTCTTTGCCTTTAATGTTTAAACATGTGTTGCCTTTGTGCAGAGAGTTTATGTCCACATGAATCGAGACAAATAATGACTATTTACCGGCCACAGAATCAAGCAGCTGCACTAAACTCCTTGGAAGATAGTTCACGAAAACAAACATAATTCTCTAATTTTTCTTGCAAGATCCGACAGGTTAGAGATGTCACATCCATCCAAATCAAAAAAGCAAACGTTTTTTGAAGGCTTTGCATTGTTTCAAATCGTGCACGCACGTAGGTCATGTGCAAGATAAGTTGCTTGTGTGCAAGATAAGTCGCTTGTGTCTCGTGGGAGACCTGGGCATTGAGGCTGGGCATCCGATGTCCAGTCCGGACCCGAAAAAATTGGCCTGGGTTCAGGGGTGGAGCCAGGATTTTCTTTCGGGCCGGGCCGATAGTCCAACCTCTAGCTCCGGGTAAGGCCAAATTGAATCAAAACCCAAAAAATACATTGCGCAATTAAAAAATTATTTTTTTTTCAATATAAATTTTTTTTTTCCATTCGCCAGGGTGGGGCCATGGCCTAGGCCAGCCCCCCCCCCCCCCCCCCCCCCCCCCCCCCCCCCCCCTCCACTGCCTGGATAATGTATCGGGCTGGCTTGTGTCGGCTCAATTCAGTTCGATAACAAATAAAAACTGATTTTATTTTATTAAAATATATTTTTATTATTAAAAATATATTTTATATTTAAAAATATTTTATATAAATGAACATTTTTATTGTAACCAAGTCTAGCCGAACCAAGCCCGAGCTCGGGTTTCAGGTATCGGGCCCAAGCCTAAGCTCAGGTTTCTGACATTAGGCCGGCTCGAACCTGACTCTTATCGAGCCAGGCCGAGCCAGCCCCGCCCCATGCCCAGGCCTACTTCGTGGGGTTAAGAAACAATGAGTCAATGACAATTGACACGGTCTTTGACATATAATAACGACTAAACATGGCACAATGCTGCGAGAAATTTTGGATGTAATCTTCTAATGAAATTGAGAAGTTAAAAGATACATCTTAGTTTACCGTATGTGAATACTATTTGCGGATGTGACATTTTTAAAAAGCCTACGTCTAATATAGTTTTGAAATTTTATTATACTTATTTAGTAGGTTTAATATTTTATAATGCTAATGGTATTAATATATTAAGTTCTTTGAGAAAATATTGAGAATTCATGGTGTAATTTGTCCTTGTCAAAAAATTTTAAGTGTGTTTTATTATCTGAACTAAATAGTAGAAATTTTTTATAATGACAAATTGGGAATCAAAGCTTTTTTTTTTTATTTATTCCAACTTATAAGGAGTAAGGACAGTTAAACAACATATAGTTAACAATAGATTCTCTGTATATTTGGCAAAAAAGTGAAAAAAAAAGGGGGGGACAAAAGAACTTTGCAACATGTCACTCTGCTAAAAAATAATAGTTAAGTCTCAATTAAAAACAGTAGTAAACTCTTCCACCAAAAAAAAAAAAGTACTCGTTTAATTGCATCTCTCAAAAACTTAACGCATGCTTCAAAAATGGCGGAAAAATAGAATGGAATTTCAAGTTCATTTCATTTTAAAATTGAAACCCACGTCTCATATAATTTATTTTTGGACAATTAGTTTTGTATGCACTTCTTATCTTACTTTTTACTGACTTTCATGATTTTTTATTAATTTCAACTTTTTGCACCTAATTGTTGTTCACATTTATACTTTTTGCTTATGTCCGTTTGTTATCAATTTTGGGGCTCGCCTTTGAGGTTCATGACTTCATCTTCCTACACTTTTTCAGTATCGGTTTCTGTGTCCACTTCATATCTTGATATCAATGGCAAAAGAAATGCATGCAAGACGTTACAAAGTCAAGTTTGTACTTTCTAATGCTGGAAAGTGGAAAGGAAGAATAAGAAAAGCGTGAAAGTATTTCTTTTCAAGTCTTTTTCATCCTAAATTTTCATTTATAGCGCCATTTTCAGTTGCATTTCCTAATAGGCGCACCATATTTCTGGTTTTTTGCTGATAACAGGAACAGGGAGACTCAAATTAAGCGGCGAGGATTGGCATGTTGTCCTTAAGTCAAAGGAGCATTATGCTTTTACATTTTGTACCAAAAACAAATGCATCATCGTCATTTTCTTTAATCATAAGATTCATAACTCTTATTTTAATTAAGCCAGATAAAAAAAAGAAGTCAACAAAGCTATGACTGATATGAGAAAACAACAAGGCCTGCATTTGAAAATGTATGAAAAAGAATGGATGATCCGTTTGATGGGGGAAAGGGATGGAAATGGTAGCCATTCATGTGTTTGGTTGGTTAATTAAGGAGAAAAATGAAAGGAAAAAAAAAGTTTGGATGCAAACAAAAGAAAAAGAGAAGGAAACAAAGAAGATCAAAGTAAATCCAGTCCATTCAAAATTGAAAAAAATGAAAGGGAAATACTGTGGGATCCTTTCCTTCCATTTTCTTTCTTATCCTTTCCCTCATTGTTTCCTTTCATCTCCTTTCCATTTCTTCTTTTCCCTCCATCCAAACATTCCTTCCATTTTCTTTCTTATCCTTTCCCTCATTGTTTCCTTTCATCTCCTTTCCATTTCTTCTTTTCCCTCCATCCAAACATGGCATAGCAGTTGAGATCTGATTCATTCAACACAGCCAAAAATACCCAAAACATTGTTGGGAAATCCGCCCTGTTTGCAACCCAACTTGACGTGGTAAGCCAACTCATACCTTCAGGCATTAACTCTTTTGAGAGAGTGGGAGAGATAGCATTAACTATTTTGAGAGAAAGAGTGTGAGAGCAACGTCGAGCAGATGGAGGAATGAATGGGCATTAACTCATTTGAGAGAGAGAGAGAGAGAGAGAGTGACAGCAACGAGGAGCAGATGGAGGAATGGACAGCCTCCAGCCCAGTGTGGCCAAAGCCGAAAACCATTGGAGCCCACGTGAAAGGAGAAAAAACCGTGTAACGCTGCCGCATTGATGTGCACCCAAGATGGTCCATTGTCTCTGAGGTCCGTGCTATTCTAGTCACATCATTCCAAACTTAACATCTTCAAGGTTACTCCGTGTCAATTAATGCGAAAGTACATCATTCACGGCTACAAAATTGACCGCTCATCACTAGATAAATCCAATCGTAGTTATTTCCTTTGAACCTGACTCTTACATCAGTCAACGATCAGATGCCGACTCTAACTTTAACCGAAAAAGGGCGCAGAGAGGGCACCAAGATCAGATGGTACTTCTATAGAAAGAAAAAGCTACAAGTGGGTGTAGAACTAGGAAGACCTGGATATGGTGCCTGTATTTTATACTGTCCTGCCATCAAAACAAACAAAGATCCAGTGTCCTGCAAGGATATAAGTCGAAAGATGACAATTTGATTGACTCAGGTTGGCTTGAACCATTGTCTCCATGGATGGCAATTCACCTTTGTCAATGTAAAATGGCTGCGATGTATATGGCATTTTAAGAACAGGAGCATTTTAGTGTCAATAATATCAACATTTCATGCCACAAATTCTCTTCGCAGTGGTCTATCTGCAACAAGGAAAAAGTTCCATGCTTCAATCAAGCAGATGAGAAAGAATAGCCTAAATCATGTACACAGTTTCCATGTGGTTTAACCAACTCCACCACCATGGAAGAATCAACTTTACAGTCATTCCGCAAGCAAAAATGTTCGAGGAGTTCAGCATGTGTAGCATGATAACATGACACGCTTCCTCCAGTTTTCTAGCCACATAATCTGCAGGTCGATCAAAACTGTATCTTCCAAGCTCTGGGGCAACCCACTTAGTGGAAAAGTTGTGGATCGCTTCTCTTCTTCTGCAGGATACTTCTGGAAGTGCCAACAGTCGAAGTAGTTCCATGTAAGCAAACTACAAATATAGTTGAAAGTAAGCAGTCTAGAAGTATATCTGCTACCCTACTTTCTCCTTGAATGAGAATTGATGCGTTTGAGTGCCTATTCCCATGCAATTAATTGCACTCAGCCATTCAGCCAGCTAAGCTACCCATACGAAAGTCTCAATTGCCAAAAGATTTTAATCAAGAAAAACACAATTGTTACTGAATAAGATGGACTACCTACCTGGTAAAAGAGAGAATTCATTGCAGGTCATAGTGATACTTTGCTGGTGGAAGACATTTTGTGCAAGAGCATCTTCAATTTCTGAGGCAGCAGCTTTTTACTTCTCTCATAAGATGTCTTGGGGTGCAAAAGGAAATGGATATGGTAGACATATAAGAAGGCCCAAGAATAGAATTGAAATTCCAAGAGCAACACTTTTGTTGTCTGGATGAGTTATTTCCTCTGAAAGCGGAGAAATTGGTCCTCTTTGCAGAAAGAATATCAAGGCAACCCAATAAAATGCAACATCATTGAATAATGAAGAGACTCCAAGGAGTGCAATGGAGGCACCAGTTATACGAGCCCATGCCTAACACATACAAGTTATATGTTTGTTAATCTTCGGGAATTTTGTGGTAGTGAAAGCTGAAAGTGCTTCATAGAAGGTGATAAACCAGTAATAGAAACTCAAAACAATCATGTTGTCAACATACAACTGGTTGACTTTAAGCAGATTGGAGTGTCCTCTTTTACTGAGGTTCATACCTTTCTTCCCCACAAAGCAAACGAAATGCGACCTCCATCAAGTTCCCCTGCAGGAATGCTATTTATAGCATTTATTAGAAGTCCAGACCATGCCCATAAAACCAGGGGGTTGATAGATAAAGGGGTTCCCTCTTTTACTACATCCCCAAGAAGCAGTTTGGCTGCAAGAGTGAATCATGGAAATCAACAATTAAACTCCTCCACTGACAAAGCAATGAGAAGGAAAGAGAATGCAAGCATAAACATATCCACATAGAAAATGAACACATAGAGACACATAAAGCTCACAATTCTTGGTCAATGTCAACAAATTCATGATTACTTGAATTACCATGACCAACAATCATGTTAACCATCCTTAAGAAAGTGTTATCATGAGCAGAAAGTCTAAAAAACATTTCCTGCATTCCTAAAACTATAAAGTGTCTTAGTTCTTAAATTATAAGGTCACCCTATGCAGGTAATTGTTTTGAAATGCCAAGACATCAAAATTCTTTCATGCCAGAAAGAACCATTGAGCTTTACACCAAAATGATGATGTGACTTGCACTCACCAAGACCACCAACAAGGAGAGATTCATGAAAAACAGATGGATCAACTACAATTCCAAGCCCATCAGCAGGTGGCAAAATAAAACCCAGAAGCAGGAAAATTAAACCCAGTGAGAACCCAGCTAAAGGACCAGCAGCAGCCAATTTGAGAAGGTCTTGCCTATTGCGTATGATACTTAAGATTCTTGTGATGGCACCAAAAGAACCAATCTGCAAGCAAGCCACATCAGTAAAGTTAAAGGAAAGAAAACATTTATAAAGAAGAAACCTAAAAAAAAAATGACATTTGACGTTGACAAATTCACAAATGAGCAAGCTCGTAATGGATACATCTAGCTGCTTCTAGTAAGCACAGAGGCAACAAATATTCAGGCTACCAACCCCACTCCCAAGATTGAGTTGAGTCATATACCTGAAATATAGAGTTTCCTTTGAGAGAATGACCAAAAGCTGAAAGAGTGAGATAATTACAGTGGAGAAAGAACAAAGTAGAGAATCTACCTGCCAGCTAGGTACAAAATATGGAACACCAAGCTTAGCCCCCATAGATTTTGCAGTTAAGATATGGCTGACTTCATGCACTCCTAGCAACCCTATGGTTACAAGGGCTCCAGGAAGACCATCCTTCAACAATTCAAGATTGTCAAACGTAGATCTGCATTTTCAAATATCTAAACCTTGTAACTAAACAATCCAGTACTCACAAACTCTTGAATTGTCTACCATTGGCTAAGCTTTAAAGAATCATGCTGCATAAAAAGTAGAAGCATTTGCCAGCCAAAAAAATGGGCCTGATCCTCTTACTAAAGCAGCCATTGAATTAACAGTGCTACAAATCCACACAAAAAATCACCCTAAAAGAGTTCTTTAAACTTTGTTTATTTACCACTCTTTCTTCTTTTCTCCCTCTTTAATAATTTTCTTCTTCACGACTAGCTATCAGCTCTTCTGTTTCCTATTTTTAACATAGTTTGAGCAACTTTATCATGTTCTATTTGCCCACAAGCATGTTTCAAGAGGTAGAAACTAGAAATAGCAGAATTCCGCATAAGAAAAGAAGCCATTGGCAACTAAGCCAACAGTTTGTCTTTTAGACAAATTTCCAAAGCTAGCATCCTTTCAGGTCCAAGCAAGTGTACATTAGGCCCTGTTCTAGACTTCCAGTGCACATAAACCATATTGAACATAATGAGCAGAGAAACATGTAGAAGTAATCTTTCAAATCACTATGGTCAAATCAGAAATCGGGTAGCTATCCGACCAGATATTCATTTGGTCAAAAATACAGAAAACAGGTGCATTTTTTTTTTACAAGGTTCTACTCTGATTGTGAGTGAGATACAGAGGAGCCAGGTCAGACAACTTGTAGAAAGGATCGCTTAACTTCATAGCTCCGATCACTGTTAGAACCATGTAAATCTTTGCATATGATGCAACAGCAATGAGTGAGGTTCCAAGAATCGAAGCAGGAACTCATTTAAGGCTATACAGACTCGCAGTTCACCAACAATTTTTATTCTCATTAACATCATAACAGAATTTTAAAGCATTTACGAGTCAAATGCAGCTCAATAGACAGTATGGCACCACCCAGTATTGAGCCATTAACAGGATTTTACTACTAAATGTCATAAAAACGGTTAGAGATATAGGGTCATCATATAAGACAGTGTGATCCCTTGGTTATACAAGCTTACCGAAATACCTACTGATATAAATTTATAATAATTCATATTCAAACCCAACCAAAGATTTGTTAATGATTCAAGAGAAAATGGCCCTGACCTCCATTCTATTTTCCACCTTATTTCACACCTTTCCAATTGATGTTAACCTTGTATTTGCTAGGATTATGTAATATATACTGCTTCACAATGCATGTTAACAATAATACATACAAAATAATAAGAATAGGTCAAACAGCTTATCATAATTCATTAAAGCAAGAAAAATATGGCTTTGTTCAATGTGCCTTCTTCTCCTTAAAGAGAAAAGAGGGTCAGCAAATTTGCAGGAGGAATGTGTTTCTTCATCAATCCGGTCATTTTTGCAGGGCACTAAGAATATACAAGCCAAAACTTATTATACAGCTTTGGTTCATTCAATTTTCAGCCCTAACAACGGATATTATATGGCAGTATTCTAAACCAAATTTGTTGGAAAGGAAAAGGAAATAAGAAGTATACATACAACAAATTTGACTGGAGCGCAGGTACGTTTCGAAGAAGCAAAGTGAAAATAGTCACCAGTCCAAATGCACTAGCGGCAAACCATTCAGGAACAGCTGCAGTAAGAAAACCATCATGTTATGCAAAGCAACATACACCTTTTTTTACACCATAATCCCACTATTCTATGCCCTCTGACTAGACAGAACCAACACATTTTCCACATGCTGAAATAAATTGATTGGAAATAGAAAAAGCTGTTAGGATATCATACTTTACAATCAAATATTGAAATTCAAATGGACAAAGAAAAATAACCAAATAATGTGCCAGTACCATTAGCTTCTGGCTGCAAAGTTTGTCTGGGAACTACTACTGCAATTGGTTTATCATCCTCTGGGTTTGTGAGCAGGAAAAGTTTGAATTGATCACCAAATTTATCCTGTCGCATAAGGTGAAAATTAAGATCTAACTTTCCTATAACTTGAACTTGAAGCGGTCTGAACTGTTTACAAAGTAAAGCACCTGCATCTTTTTTGTTAGCTTCTCATAGCTTGTAGATGCCTGCCCTCGCAAATTTCCCTTGAACAGCACTCCACCCTGGGAATGACATTGCAAAACACTTTTGAATAAGGTAGTTGAAGAAAGTTTAAAGAATCGTATTGCATAAGCAGATTGTTTTTCACATAAGGCACATATATATGCACATTGAATCAATTGAAACAGTTTCTAGTTAAGAACCCACCTGCTAAATGTGGAAATGAACTCCTAAAGGAGTGAAGCAAATGCAAAACAACCTAATAAATTTTATAAAACTCAGAAAAGTTTGCAACCATAGAATATTAGAGGTGCACCGGCCACTTGGGATATTATAAGCATTGTATAACTATAAAGTACAGATGTCATTTGGCATGTTGTAATACATGAGATGGAGCAAGTTACACATGAAACCAGCAAACTAAGCTCTCACCTCATATGGCTCCTGGCTTGTGACAAAAAAAGTATCAAATCCAAATACTTGATCCCTGAGAATATCTATTGATGCCTTCGGAATTCTGATTGGTTCACCAAGTTGCTGGAGCGACGATTGTGGAAGCACCAAAACAAATGCAACACAAAAGTGAGAAAATTATCTCATAAAAAGCCAAATGGCTGAACCAAAAATTTTGTGTAATTAAGAAGCAGAATGCAGATCAATACAAGACTTGAAATCACCTTGACTCCCGGCAAGGGGGATCCACTTGCTAGTTCTTCAACCTCGTCATTGCCCTAAGGAAGAACAGACATCAAATAAGTGTTTTGATCACAAGTTAAAGAAAATGATAAATAAATAAATAAATAAGAGATAGCAACTGATGCTTCGGATGCACACTATAAAAACACATAGAGACACATGCATGCATGGCCAGGCATAGTCATCCGAAAAATAACCTGAGTTCCCACTGGGGCATTTGAATCACCTGCGTCTTTGTCACTTGTATTACTTATGTCAAGCATTGCCTTCTCTTGGGATTGGCTATTATTCTGTGAAGACAGATAAGTGTGACAATCAATTTAAATGAGAGTACGGGCAAGAAAAGTAAATGAAGATTGAAGCAGTTGCAAACACAGTGGTCAGTATTATCAGTTAAGATATCTGTCTCTATCTGATTCAAACAGTGGTCAGCAGCTTCAAAACAATTCCACTAATTAAAAGCAAAACATTTAGTCAGCAGATATCTGGATGATCGATTACTAAAATGTACATTGAAACTATTGAACCAATAAAAAACTTCAGGGGGCTTGGCTTGCACTACCAAATGATCAAATGGAAGCATCTAGGATGATGGATAAGTAAAACAATAGCAAGCTTGAGGCACTGAGTGAAAATAAAAGAAATCAAGGATTGACTATTGAGCTGCTCCAAGCAGCGAGCATTTCAGATCAAAAACCAGGTTGATCACAAACATAGGATAGAGTTGATGGACTGTATAGCTTTCAGTTCTAACTTCTAAGTACAGAGCTATCAAAACTACCGGGTTGGTGGATGATTGAAAATCAGTGGCATCAGCTTGCTGAATAGGTTCAAGTGAAGCAGGCGATCCTCCAACAGGAAATGATTCTTTCTCCTGCAACAAATCCATAAGTGAATTAACGATGACTATAAAAATGGAGAATGAAATGGTCCTATTTAGACTGTAGTGAAGTTTATTTATTTTCTACCTACAAAGGACATCACAAATGTAAGTTAAAAAGTGTAGAATTTCAATAAATCAAAACGTGGAAAAGGAATTGAGTATGGAATTCGGATAAATTTCATGTTCTTCAAGCATGCACAAGATAACTTCGATGTCCTAAAAAGCAACATTCACTTGATCAACCAGATCGCAATACACCATCATTCATTGAAGGGGATAGTCCTTCGCTTTCTTTTGTCAACATCAGCAGAGTCGGCTAAGAATTAGAGCCTTGAGGCTCGAAAAATGAGTGCATATGTTTATCATCGTTAAATAGTTGCCACAGAGGTCCGGCAATAATGAAGAGCATCTGATTTGCTGTTCAATCCAACAGAATGACCTCACTTTTAAGTTTGCTGGCCAAAGAATATTATGTATCATACTGCTGGGTTCCAGTGTATTGAAGTCTCAGTTGCCCGTATTTTGACATTGATAGCCATGATTATTTTAATAAACTTGATCCCATTAGCATCTAAAGATCATTAACCTCATGTGTTTTTGCCAAACATTTATAATTAAAAGCAACCGGTAACATCGTCACAATGTGCGATGGAACATGGGCTCCTGTAACTCAGCAGACAAAATGCATGAAGAATCAGGTGCATCTTCTCCCCATAAACGACTCGAAGTTGCGCAAGCATCAGCTCCAGAGCTACTAAATCTAGTCTTGTCTTACGATGGTCATTCGAATAAACATTGATCCTCAATAGTTTACGGAAAAATTACACTTTCCCATTGACGACCACGAGTCTAATGCCAAAACAACTCGATAACTCAGCAGAGAGCACATTCCAGTAAAAGAAGTATTCTCCGACACGATAGATGTCCAAGCAAAATGCACAGAAATATGGAATCCCAGCTGCACAAAAACATACTTAAGAGAAACAAAAACATGGGGACAATGTAACGGTGACAAAAGTTAAAAAAAAAAAAAAGTTTAAATGCCTACGTTTTCGTCATCATTGCTTTCCGGTCGCATTTCCGTCTCTGGCGGCGTTGCGCGAGGAATCAAACTCCGTCCTCCAAAGAGCCTACAGTCGAAAAGACGAGCCAGTCAACCTAAAAGGCTAATTTAACATGCTGCATACGGGAGACGGCGGAGTAAAAATTAGATCCATCCGCCCGGAGATGACAACTGACCTCGCATTGGCGACCTTCTTTAGGAGACCAGGAGCTCTAACCATCACCCGATGCGGCTTCCCTCGGAAAGAACCGAAGCAAGGGACGGCGGGCGGGGAAGGAATGGAAGAGAGACGACAGCCATAGGAAGCGGCGGAGTGAAGGGAGGCGGAGACGAGCAGCTTCATCATTCCGTAGCGGCAAAACTGTTCTAAGCGTCGGAGGTTCTCCCTTTCATGGCGTCGGAGAGCGGATTAAAAGGCAGGGAAAGGGAAAAGATCTACGCCCGCGTCAGCGGCCCACTGAGGCTGATGAGCAGAGAGGAAGGGAAGGAGGATAGGAGAGAATTTTAAAGGGGCATGGCGGCAATTATCCGCGGGGTTCTTCGCGGGGAATATCCCCTCGAAGAGCTAGACGACGCGGTAGGAGCTACGCAGACTAGCCAGTCGTCGCGCGACACGTGTCATAGAAAATCTCCATGCCCTCGCTCGGTCGGTCCCATTTGGCCATGAGTTCCCTTCCACCAATAAAAAAAAAAAGAGAGAAAGAGGGAGATATTTTATTTATGAAGCAGGAACAAATTGTTCTGGACAACTTAGACATGTTATTGTTACTTGATAACGTATCAAGAACAGATTGTTAGACATGTTATTGTTATTTGATAACGCAAGAACAAATTGTTCTGGACAACTTTTCTATTTGAATAATTGTGGATCATATAATTATTTTTTTGTGCACTTTGCTATGAAAATAAATCAACTGATTCATAAAAGTCGACCCATAATTGGGTGGTAGACCAGTTTTAACTACTTTTTTGAACTTTAAGCTTAGGTCTGAGGTGAGACTTCGGAAAAGAGAACGAGTTCCTTGAGGGGTTGTTCCATGGTTAACCACGTAACGCATTGGAACGCCACGACCTTTTATACCCTTTGTTCTCTGTCTTGCATGTATCGACGGTTCTCTGTCTGACGTCTGCGTTGACTTCATTTAAACAAAATGTGTTTGTTCCGTTTCGCGGTGTTCCAATGCATTCAAGCACCTCTAAGGGAAGGTTTGATAGCTTTTTATATGAGATGTAAGGTGTTCTGAGATCATTGGGAATATGATATTTAAAAATTTAAGGATAGCCACCGGGTTTTGAAGATTTCTCCAAGCCTAATTGTGTATGCAAATTGAAGGAAGCACTCCGCAGTTTAAAACAATCCTCTAGAATGTGGTTTAAAAGTTCCAACACTTTCTTAATATCACATGGCTTTTTTGCACTGCAGCAGACTTGTCCATGTTTATTTGAAAAAGATAAAAGGCAATGATCTTGTTGCTGCTATATGTTGATGATATTCTTCTTACTTACCGGAGACAATTCAACAACTTTGCATTAATTTATCTCCTGCATAATTTCAACTTTTACCACAAATGACCTGGGGTATGTACATCATTTCCTTGGCATAATATATATATATATATTTATTTATTTATTTATTTGTGTGTATACGTGTGAGAATGGTGGTCAACCCACATAATAAAAATTCATTCATTTGAATTTCACTTCTGTGCTTATAGGGGAGGTCTTATTAGTCTACCAGCAAAAGCATTTTAGCCATTTTCATTAATAACAGTATTTCTCATGACCTGCTATGAGTTACATGATGTAGAGGGCAAATTGCCTTTCCATGTGCCTGAAAACAGGTTGTCAAAAGGACATGAAAAAATGGAAGCACATTGGCAGTAAAAGGGTAACTTTGTCATTTTGCTTTAGCGATAACATTTTTTCGTTACTCTTAGTGTTAGGGGTGGGCATCGGGCCAGCCTGGCCCTGTAAGAACTGGGTCGGGCCCAGTTCTTACAAGTCGGGCTTGGGCCCTCCTCGGCTCGATTTAAATAAAAAACTATTTTTTTAATACAAAATATAATTTTAATATAAATATATAGTTTAATAATAATATATATATTATTATTAATAATCAATATCTTTAAAAATTAATCAGGCCCGAGTCGGGCAGGTTTTTCGTGCTTGGGCCGGGTACCAGGCCCAATCATGTGCTCTGCTCCCCCACCCTCTTGCATTGCCCATGTTAACTTTTTGCTCTCTTTATCTCTCTCTACCATTGCACTTCATCTACATATGTTGCACATCCTCTGTATCAATATGACATGAATTTCCCTCTCTCTCAATATGACATGAATTTCCTTCTCTCTCTCTCTCTCTCTCTCTCTCTCTCTATATATATATATATATATATATATATATATATATATATATATATATATGCCTAGTTATAAGTTCTTTGATTTGAAATGGTACTTGCTAGATTCTTCAGTGCAATGTTATGATATATGTAAAAGGTGTTTGACAAATGGAACACTATTTCTTAGTTTCATCAAGTTCTATGTCCCAAATAACGGTGTTCCTGTTATCAACAGCCTTCTTTGTTGGGTACACAACATCAAATGCAAATAGGTCTTTCATTTTGCTTTAGTCATATGTTGTCACGGGCCGACTCCTTTGGACTGTGCAGCCCAGTAAACTTTCGCCAGTAAGCTGCAAGTCTTCGTCTCGTTCAAGTGGATGCATATCACTTGAACTTCTTTTTGAAAACACAAGACAAAATATGCAAAGAGTGTAAAAAAGAAAATTCGTAATACATTCACTTAAACAGTTAAGTACATCACGAGAAAAAGTAAGTAAGTTTTTATACTTTACTTACAAAGGATGGCCGAAGCCACCTACAGAATTTTCATGTCAACCATCCAAAATAAGGAATCTCAATCTTACACTTGGGGCCGTTTTGGGAGGGTGCTTCGACACAGGTGAACATTCGAGCTTACATCAAAACTCAACATAAACAAAGCAAATGATGACTGTACAGACACGACACAAGGGAACAGACTCTCCCCTTCAAATCAATCGTTGTCATCGACGCTAGCAGCTTCGTGGTAGATCCTGACTTCTTCTGGATGACTTTGCTTCAAACGAAAGACATACTCTCAGGTTGGCTGGTCTTCATCTACCCACTTGACCAAGTATCGTCGGTTCGCCAAGGTAGTTGACTTTGTGTTGAAGGATCTAGTCTAATTGTCCGTCAGTGGCCCACCGAGTCGAAGGAGCTCATTGCGAGATTGGTTCTTGCGGTGGCTGACTTCTCTTCGGGTCTTCAGCGTCGGCATAGAAGGGCTTCAGGTTGCAGATGTGAAACACTGAATGCACCTTGAAGTATAGCGGCAGATCTAACTTGTATGTCAGCTTCCCAATCATATTGACCACAGTAAGTGGCCCTTCATATTTTCGGATCAGTGATCAGTGTCGTCCATGGAAGATACCCAAGCGGTCTCAGTATAGTTTGACAATAACTTGGTCTTCCACTCGAAACTCGGTAGGTCTCTGATTCTTGTCAGCCCATTTCTTCATTTTTGTGGTCTTGTGAAAGAATGTCTTAGCTATCTCTGTTTGCTCCTGCCAGTCCCTGATGAACTGGTAGGCGAAGTTGAGTTTTCCCTTCTCTTGAACAACAAAAGTGTGAGACATCAACGGTTGCTGTCCGGTGGCTACTTCGAATGGACTGTGGCTGAAGACTCGCTCTTCTGCAAGTTGTAACAGAGTTGGGCAACATCGAGCAACTTTATCCAATTCTTCTGGTTGGTGCTGACAAAGTGCCGTAGGTACTATTTCAACAAGGCATTGATGCATTCGGTTTGGCCATCAGTCTGTGGGTGGAAGCTCATGGAAAACACAAGTCTGAGCCAAGCAACCGAAACACTTCACGCTAAAACTTGCTTGTGAAGCGAGCATCGCGATCACTCACAATACTCTTTGGCACGCCCTAGTACTTTACTATGTTTTTCACAAACATCTTTGTTGTTTTCTCCGTTGGACTCTCCTTCGTAGTTGGAATAAACGTGGTATACTTAAAAAACCTGTTCACAACAACAAAAATAGAGTTGTAGTCATCAACTCTGGGTAGACTCACAATAAAGTCCATGAAGATGTTCTCCCACATATGCTTTGGAATAGGAAGAGGCTCAAGGAGGCCGGCAGGCTTCTGATTACTCTCATTGTCCTGTTGGCAAATGAGACAAGTTTTCACATACGCCTCCACATTGTCGCGTAACTAATGCCAATAATACCCCCGTTTGAGAAGGGCCAGAGTCCGCTCCTAGCCTGGATGACGAACCCAAAGCATATCATGACACTCTCTTGTTATCTCTCGTCAGACATTGCCCCACTTCGGTACAAAAACTCGTCCGCCCTTCGTGAGAAGCACTCCATCTCGTAGCTAGAATCTTCGAGTCTTCCCCGCTTTAGCCAAAGCAACCAAGTGTTAGGCCGTTGAATCCTGTTGCATCCTTTACGAACCCGTTCAAGGAGCGCACCCTCTAATTGGGCTTCAGAGGTCCCTGCTCGAGAGGCTGTAAGTTCTGCATTCTGACTCAACGCATCCGCTACCACGTTGGTCTTACCAACCTTGTACTCCAAAGCAAAATCAAACTCCGCCAAGAATTCCTGCCAACGAGCCTGCTTCAGAGTTAACTTCTTCTGAGTCTTGACGACGAACTCTGCCTCCAGTAGGTAGTGCCTTCATATGCACAAACAATGCACAATGACAGTCATTTCACGTTCAGGCACTGTGTACCGCTTCTCAGGGTCCTTCAACTTTCGGCTCTCATAGGCGATCAGATGACTGTCCTACATTAGTACCCCATCGATGGCAAAATCTGATGCGTCTATGTGTACTACAAAGGGCTTGGAGAGCCGAGGGCTTCCACATGGGTGA
The DNA here is from genome assembly GCA_011799765.1 of Nymphaea thermarum. Lineage (NCBI taxonomy): Eukaryota > Viridiplantae > Streptophyta > Magnoliopsida > Nymphaeales > Nymphaeaceae > Nymphaea > Nymphaea thermarum. Next base: position 1,326,057 of record JAANDH010000013.1, on the reverse strand, counting down.
CCACATCTGCGGCCAACCGATTCACCGTCTCCACCAGGTTTCTCTGGTCATGAGCCGGGCTCGTCTCCTCTGGACGGGTTGACTCCTTGCCCTCAGCACATCGCAAATTGTATTGTGATGTCATGGCGTCTTCCTCAATAGCAGCAAGCTGGTGTAAAGCTCTACACCGACTCTCTAATCGCTTCCCCAAATTGAGCAGAATATGGGGTCTGATACAAGTTGCCACGGGCCGACTCCTTCAGACCGTGTGACGCGGCAAACTCTCACCAGTAAGCCACAAGCCTTTGCCTCGTTCAAGTGAACGCATATCACTTGAACATCTTTTTGAAAACACAGACACAATATGCAAAAAACGTGAAAATCATACTCACAATATATTCAGTTAAACCGTTGAGTATATCACAAGAGAAAGCAAGGAAACTTTTACACTTTACTTACAAAGGATGACCAAAACCACTTACAGAATTCTCATATCGACCATCCAAAACAAGGAATCCCAATCTTACACTTGGGACCGTTTTGGAAAGGTGCTCTGACACATATGAATATTCAAGCTTACACAAAGACTCAACACGAACAAAACGAATACTACAAAGTAAAAGATGATTATACAGAAATGACACAAGGGAACATAACATTACTGCTTTTTAATGCATCAAAAGAGTTGGCCTATTTTCTAAATACAAGATCCTTAGTGACAATGAGCCCAACAAAAAAAAAACTTGTCCCAAAATTACACCATTAGATTTAAAAAAACAAAAATCTAATAAACAGAAGATAGCTAAGGTTTAAGTATTCTTCGTAGAGTTATTTTCTTTCTTTCTTTTGGATAATTTGTCTCTTGCTAGACGTTTTTACTTCATCCCTTCATATTTGCAGCCGCAAGTGCAAAAGCTGGAAAATAGACAAATAACTAATCACCATTTAACTTTTGAAATATAGCAATTGGGCTCTTAACAAAAAAATCAATAAAATGCCTTACTATTTTTATATTTTTTCACAACGCTAAAAGTCCTGCTTTTCACGTTCTTCTTGTCCAATATTTATAAATCTCGTTTGTAAAGAATGTTCTTGTCATCGGAAGTGGAAGGGCGATTTTGTCATTTCATTTCAAAATTAACTTTTTCCATCCATTTCGATTTTTTTGAGAATTTATTTAAACATTTGACAGTCCATTCGTTAGTTTTTAAAAAATAAGCGGTCATTTGTTATTTTGGTGAAACCCAGGAGGCGTTTTCTATTTTTTTCGTAAATTAGATCCAAAGCTTCCCCCACCAAAACCCCGCGCCCCTGCCTTTCCCTCTCATTTCCCCTTCTTCTGCACCTGCTGCTGCGCAGAGGGAAGAAGAAAGAGGAAGCAGCAGGATGGCCTCGTCTCCCTCCACCTTCGGTTTCTCCTTCGCGTCTTCGTCCTCCGCCGCCGCCCCCTCTTCTCAGCCTCAGGGATTCACCTTCAACCCCTCTTCTTTCCCCTCCCCCTCCCCCTCTTCCCCATTCGCCTCTTTTGCATCTTCCTCAGCCGCTCCTTCCCAACCGTCCGTCCCTTCTTTTGCCTTTGGATCCTCTGCGTTGTCTTCTCCCTTGTCCTTGACTCCCCCCGCTTCCTCATCTTCCCCTTCTCCTTTATCTTTCGGATCGAGCCCTAGCTTATTCGGCGCACCGTCGTCGTCCACCACCACCGCGTCGTCTTCTCCCTTCGGTGCTTCGCAGTTCTCTTCTGCGCCGAAACCACTCTTATCGATGGCGTCGCCGGCCTCTTTCTCCGCAAGTTTTGCCTCTCCTATGTCCACTCCAGCTTTTGGGGCGACGTCTTCTCCTGGTTTTGGGGTGGCGTTTGCTCCTGCTTTTGGGGCGCCGTCTGCTCCCGCGGGTTCCTCGTCCTCCGCTTCGTCTTTCTCCTCTCCGTTCCAGACAGCGGGTGCTGCTTCATCTTCCCCTTTCGGACTCTCTTCATCCTCCTCATCCGGTGCAACCTCTCCTGCTTTCTCTCTCTTTGGCTCTTCTTCTTCCGCTTCCTCTTCGGCCGCTTCGTCGGCTTCTTCTCAGCCGTCTGCATTTCCTTTCAGTTCTTCGACTTCTTCCTCGTCGTTCTCCTTTGGGGGCTCTTCATTGTTTTCTAAGGGATTCGGAAGCTCCGCTTCTGCTCCAGCTTCTTCCTCGCCCGCATTTTCTTTGGCCTCAACGAGCTCTGCTTCTACTTCATCCACATCTTCAGCATCGATCTTTTCTTCGTTTGCTGCTGCTTCTTCTGGAGCAGGATTATCGTCGTCTTCATCGTCAGCAGCCATTTCAAGTACCGGTATTTCCTTTGGGACTCCTTCGGCATCTTCGTCCGCTCAATTATCATTTGGCTTCAGCAGTTTGAGCTCCTCTTCTGCACCCTCGACAGCAGGATTTGGGGTGGGGAAACCTCTTTTTGGTAGCACTACTTCCTCACAGCCGTTATCGCTGACGACGCCTGCACCAACTGCTACACCCGTTACTTCATCAACTGCTACGCCATCATCCGCTCCTGCGTTTTCTTCATCGTTTGGTGCATTTACGCCTCCTACCGCTGCCGCTTCAACTGCTTCAAATGTGTCATCTTCCACTCCTTCCACCTCTTCTTCAGTTGCCGCCACTACCATCACGACTGCTGCCACTGCTACACCATCCGTCTCTGCCGCGTCCAGTGCTACTGTTAGTGCATTCCCCATCTCATCTACAGCTACTGCTGCTTCTACCACGACGAATGCCTTCACTGGCTTCTCAAATTCTGCTGCTTCGTCCTCCACAACTAGTGCAGTTCCAAGCTTCTCTCTTGCTAGCAAAGCACCAGCTTCGTCCACTCTGTCAACCACCTCAGCTCCTACGTTTGGTGAGTCGGTGTTGCGGAATGACTGTTTTGTTATCGCTAACCATCTCGATTGAAGAATTCGTACTTTCATTTTATTCGTTTTATTTTTTTTTCTTGATTACACTGTTATAGTGCTCTTTGGCAAGTAGGTTCTCCTGAAGTGTTTGATGACTTGTCCACCCACTAAATATTCGAATCTAGCACTTAACCAACTGTTAGATTATCATTTGTCAGTATATGATGGTCTTCCTAACATAAATATCACTTTCTCAATATCTTATAGAATGCAACTTTTGGTTCATATGTCTTGACATGATTGGGAATTGTCTGTTTCGATATGCCTTATGATAATTGTTTGTTCTTCGTTGATATGCACTTTGAATTCACTCTGTTTCTAGGACACATTAGATGAGTCATTTTTCTTGGTGCCTGGAGATTGTGGTTGTTATGATTCATGCAAATATTTTGACGATGAAATCTGGTTGATGTTTTGACCTATGATGCATTTAACATATTCTCCAGGAGTTCTTGGATCAACACTAGCAGGAACAACATCTGAAACTGGAACAAAGTTCAGTTTTACTGGTGCATCGGCTCCAGCCCAGACATCTGCTTCCAGTGCAAGCAGCAGCAGCGGGTTAGCTTTTTACAGTTTAATTTATTTCTTTGTTTTTTCTGTTTTTACTTGGACACTTTAGTCGTGATGCTTTATTGATTTGCTTTTATTCTTTTGTGACTTCAGAACGGTGACTTCTACGGTTGCTCCAACTCCAACTCCAACTCCTAAATTGCCATCTGAAATCACTGGTAAAACTGTTGAAGAGGTAATATTTTATTTATCGGTCACCATTTAAAGATAGCTTCTGTTTAATAACTGGAAGTCCTTCCTGCATTATCCTTTTTATTTATCCCTTCAATTCAACACTATTTTTTAAGTGTCGTTTCAAATTTAAGTCTGAAGAACTTTCTACAGTTTCGGCTAGGTACCTCATTATAAATGAAAATGCAGAAGGTGGATTGTTTTGGGAATGTGAAAACGAAGAAAACAGATTGGGTTACTCATTGGTTTCACTAAAAAAGATGAAATTGCCACCACAAGCATTCACTTTAGTCTACTGGCATCACTGCATTTGCAAATGGTAACAATAGCATTTGTGTGGTTCATATTGCTGTGTCCATCACTCGAGGAATGACCTAAACTCAGTTTGAACTTTGAAGATTGGACATGAAACTCATGAATAACCAAGATCAGCAATATCTACAGTTTTCATACACAACGTATCTTTTGTCCCAGGAAAAATGGCTACATGGAGATCAAACTCTTTGTTGCTAAGAGTGGGTACAGATAGTGGTACATGTATCACATGCTAATACTGGTCCTTGAAAGTATGATAAATTTGGAGTTTTTGTCTACTTGAATTGCATAGTGAGTAATTATGTTGGAACTGTAAAAAGCTGCTATTTTTTGTAGACAGTTTTGGTACTAGTTTCTGAGAAGTGTGTTAAAATATGTTTGGCATCGAAGTTCCCAATGGGAAGTATTTGTTTCTTTAGTACTTTTGTTATCATTTACATGAAAAGGTATTAAGAGGTCATGTTTACTATTCATCTATGTTTCCATAAGAACAAGTTGCTTCTGTCAGCTGTTAGCTATACAAGTCTATCAAGTGTCTAAGATGTATTTCTTAAATATCTGATGCTGTTTGAAATTTTTAAGTCAAGAACTCTACCAGTATCTCATATGACATGCTTGGTGTGTATGGGCTTTATGAGTACCGATTCAGTTATCTTTAAATATCTGATTTCTTACTAGGCAGCTTGGATACTCTTGTAGCTAGCAATGTCTGACTGTGGATATATCAGGTTGGGGTTATTTGAGAAGATAATGTCCAACACTTTAGTGCTGAAGCAAAATTTTGACCTTTGCATGTTGGTGTTTTTGTTATTGATACTATTTCAATTAACTTTTTGGTATTACTGGATGAGGGAAAGGATGCCTGATCTTGTACATGTTTTCTTCATGTAACAGCAGTTGTCATTTTTTGGTGTACTTATATAGACTAAAATTCAACTAGAGCTCAGGTCCTGTGTGAAGTTTGAACTTTGCACATATCTTATAGTGCTAAGTCAAGCTTGAGCTGACCTCTTAGTGTATTTTTGGTTTAACTGAAGTATGCTTCATACCATGTATTTGCCTAGTGTTATTCAGTGCCTTTGCTGAGCCTGGACAGTTGAATGTGAGTTTGCTCTTGTTTTTGGTAGTATGCTAGTATCATGTATCCAATATCAAAGAACCTGAAAGGAAAAATTAAGTTTTATTTGCTGCTCCTATTTCACAACTTAGGTTGTATAATTATCAATTATTGCAGATTGTGAAAGATTGGAACTCAGAATTACAGGAGCAAACTAACAAGTTTAGGAAGCAGGCTTCTGCTATAGCTGATTGGGACAGGAGAATTTTGCAGAATCGGAGTGTGCTTATTAGGCTTGAGGTTGGAGTTTTCAATGTTCTGCTGCTTATTTTTCTTTGTCTTTCTAATTTTCTTTTGAGGTTTGTAAAAAATAAAAGATCTGCAGTTTGTTCATGGAATTTGCTTTTGAGTTAGAGTATTAAATGCTATCCATGAATGGATTTTCCTCCTAGAAATCCTTGTATCTATTCAACATCTGGTAGTGGCACCATGTCAATTATTTAACAAGCATCCATTCCAAGCCGTGTCTCTGAATTCCTAGGTTCTAGTATGGGTGTATTTGTGGTGGACAAATTATTTTCCTTCTGGACTTAGTGCATATATTGTTTTGTATATGAGTTAGAGATATAGTCTATACTCTCCAATGCTTACTTTTTGAAAATTAGACAGACTTTGAAAGAAAAGAAGTATTCTGTTTTTCTCATTTGATCATACAAAGAAGGAACTCTTTGAAAGAAAAGTAGTTTTGACCAGATTTTTTGGAATTAAGAGTATATATTTTTAGGGGTATCATTTAGAAGTTAGAACCTAATTATTGGAGTACCATCTACATGTTTTAGGTTTTATGTTCATCACCCTTCAAACTCTGATTCTTTGTGTTTTTCATGAATATGCCAAGAAGTTAAGTGGTCAAAATGCTTGTTATCTCCTAGATACTGGCTCCCTGAAGGGCCTAAGCAAGATGTTCTCAGACTCGTTGAGATTCAGCGTGAAAGATTTAGAAAATCTTAAACTTATCTGTGTATGGAAAATAAAAAATCATCTGCGGTGTGACTGATGGTAAACTTGCTTGAGATGCAGTTCTAATTTCAAAGTTCAAGAGTTGTTGAATTGTCCTGGCCTCCAGAATGGTTTCTTTCCTTATGCAATGGGTATGGTATCCCAATGTTCAGTACTTTGATTGTCTCTAATTTAATTTGGTAATCTCTTTCCTTCTCAGGCGGAGGTTGCCAAAGTGGTTGAGACTCAGAGCTATCTGGAGAACCAACTAGAATTGATTGAAACACATCAGCAAGAGGTTTACAATTTTTTCATTTAATCTACCTTTGAGTGTGTTGCCGTTTTCATGTTGTCATCTGCATTTAGCAAATTTGTGGGAGAAATTGCATGTTAAGAATGCTTGATTTTATCAGTCTTCCTTCCTTTAGAGTATCTCATTGATGCTTTGATAACATCAGGTCAGCTAAGGGGAGTTTCTGGACATGTTGGCTATTGCCCCACTAAAAAAAAAAAAATTTGTGAGCTAACTATATGTTGGAAGACCACTTTCATTCTTTTAGTAGACTTGTCAAAGTTCACATTTGGTGGCTGATGGCATTTAATCTTGGCAGTTCAGAAATTCTAAATTTATTAGCACAATGACCTTACAAACACCAGATTTTCAGTGGCTATTGTTATTGAAGCACTTGGTTCTTTTGAAGGACTTCCCTTCTAGAGAATGTTGGGGGCGAAAAGAATCTTGACTTGTTTGCGTATATTGTGGTTATATATGAAGAAATCTTCGAAATCTTCATTGAACAACCATGTTCTCATCTTGCTTTGTTTGATATCTCCTCTTGTATGGGATGCAAACCAAGATAAGTAGGGTAAAATTGTTTGACCAGTAGTCTGAGAGGACAGGAGGGCTGATCAGAACTAACATATGAAACACATTACCAAAATTGTAGTTGCTCTTTATTCACTGTTTACCCAATATTTAATGATATTGGGTTGGTTTTGTTGAAAGCATAGCCACAAATGTTACAATCTTTTCGACAATGTCGCGCTATTAATAAAGACAATGATGAAAATGAAAAAGGGAAAAATGTCGTGATATTTTGAAAAAAATGTTAAAAATTCCTTTATCGTGAATTTTCATTTATTTTAATTTCATTTTCTGTTTTTATTTTTTCCAGCTTTTGTTTCATTATTTTATTTCCTCTTGTTTTAGGTATTTAACTTGACCTCCTAGATGCCATACAATACTTATTACTTTGTCATTTTTGTCTTCTTATTATTTTTTCATTTCTGTATTTTTACCTAGCATTTTGATTTTTTTTTTAAAAACTCCCAAGATTTTCTCCTGAAAAACAACTTTGCCAATAAAAAGCCAAGAAAAACCTCATCAGTAAAAGCCCAGGAATGATATTTGTGGCTATGATTGAAAATCCTCGAAGGTATCAAGCTCCATAAGTGCATCACTGTCATGATTAATTTTCTAGAGAGGCAAACAGCTTCTCTCTTTCTCTCTATCTCTCACTTGCATGTACTATCCCATCTTATGTTGAGCGTACCTCTGATGACCAGTTCATATGTCTTATGTTCAACGTATCTCTGAGTGGAGTAGATTCTCCAATAGATAATGCTATCATGTGTTTTAGTTGGACTTAGTTTTACATTTTCTTATTGACACACACTGTATAGAACTATAGATATTAAAGAAGATAAAATTATTGGTTTGTTCAATTAAGATCATAATATTGAAGTGGATCTAGCAAATGCATATTAAGGCTCGGTCCAAAGGAAAATTGCTATGGCTTTGTTGACTATAAGTGAAAATTATGGATCTGCTCTTTTCTTATGTACATGTGTGGGAGGAGGGATGGAGGGTGTCCTTGTGTGGTTTGAAGTTAGCACAAGATCAGCAAAGGAAGATTTACTGAATATGGAGAGCCAGCAAAAAGTAATGACCTGGAGGTTTCCATATGAAGCTAGCACGTTTAGTTGATACACAGAAAACGCTCATGCGCATGCATGTTTTCGTTCATGTCTGACATTATACATAGCTAATGAAGATCAATGCATATATTTATCTAAGTTTCTCATTTACACTGATAAGTTATTTGTCTGCATATTTACTATGGATACTGGAGGGCCTTTCTGATGCCTGATAGGAAGAAAACTACTACCCTTTAATTAAGGCAATGTAGAACATGGGTATGGAGTGGTAATATGCAATTAAAAAATAATATGCTTCTCTCTTAGTATAATGCCAGTAGGTGTTACAAGCGAGGGAGATGGAACCTCCTGCAGGGTTCAGAACCGGATTGGCTTGGTGATATTAATGCAGCCATTGTGGGCGAGAATAGCCTTGTTGGTTCTCTTCTTATTTAGATACTTCCCCTGTATCATAGGTTGATAAAGCTTTGCAAAGCATGGAAGAAGAGGCTGAACGCATTTACAAAGATGAACGCGGTTTGCTTGAAGATGATGTGGCTTCTACAAGGGACTCAATGTAAGCATTTTTTTTTTTGTTGTGTCAAGTTCATCTGCTTATGTTAGTAAAGGTAACTGGACCAGTACGGGTTTTTTCACCTATATTGAGGAGAAAATCTCTTGGGGCTTACTTAAACAGCCAAAAAGGTTATGTTGATTTAAGTTATTCTCTCACATCTTAATTCTTTAGGGAAAAGGAGATTAAGGGCCAAACTTATGTTACTTATTTTCTGTTAGTGTAACTCGTGGTTTGTGGTTTCAATATTGGTTTAAAATTTTAAATAAATGCACCTTAGCACATAAGAGAAGCCTTCCTTCGGCTGATAGATATAATGTGTGGAGAACACATTTATGTTGTACAAATGCATATCGGTTGGAAGTTTTATCTTTTGGAAAATAAGAAAAGCTGAGAAATCTTAACTTTAAATTATCAATCATTATGGTATATGGTTTTCTTCTGGTCTCTGTTGTCTAAACTAGCTCTGCAATATGTTCCCAAATTCACATAATTCTTAACTTTTCACATAAATTTTCATTACTGCAACCACAGAATGCACCTAATTAAGCCAGCAAATCTCATAGAAGCTGCATGGTTATGTTAAAATGGCTTTTCTTCTGGACAGGAAAAAGCCTTTTTTTTGTTGTTAAATTGAAAAAAAATTAGTAACTGTGAGCGTCTATTTGTTTTCTGTTTGAGAATGAAATAGTCTCCCAGCTAGTTATTTTGGGGAATAATCTTGCCTCATGTTGGCTAAAGATCCTGGAGATATTATTCTTAAAGGTAAATATCATAAGTCCTGACTAAAAGTCACCCTATCAGCCTATGCTTCAGGTAGAAGCGCAGTGTAAATTGGTGATAGAATGAGTCTTTGTTCGAACCTGTTAATCAATCCTTGGATACTTTTGGAATATAAGATTTTTATGCACTAGTGAATTTCAGTTTTACTCATGGAAAGTTTACAGGTAAAGCAGTCATGTATTCCACATGGCAATATTGTGTACCTTGTCAATTTGTTGTGGGCAGGATATCTTCCATTTGGTTTTCTCATCATGCTACCTTGAGATTTCTTTTTAGTTCATTAGAGCTGCCTTGAGTCTGCAATCTTGTCATTCTGCCCCATCTATGGTACGCCAGAATATTATGGCTTTTGCAATTTTTGTTTGACGAGTTGGTGTATCTGATATAGACATGTTTATCTTTTCAAATATCCTTTTATGTGGATATTTAATCGATTATTGTATTTTTTAGGTTTGAGCAGGCTGAGTTTGTGGAAAAGGAAATGGAACAGATGGCAGAGCAAATCAAATCTATAATCCAGACACTGAATGCAAGTCAGGTATGAGATTGTGTTTTCAATTCTTTGATGTTGCTGTATTTTATTAGTGCAAAATCTGATGTTTGTTTACTCTAGGGTGGCGACCTTGAGTCTGATGGTATGACACCCATAGACGCAGTTGTTCGGATTCTGAACAATCAGTTGAGTGCACTCGTGTGGATTGACGAGAAGGTCAGTTTGGTCCATTTTCTGTTTCTTCTACATTATTCTCAAATATTAGTGCATAAACCTTTAAATCTTATTGTAACTTCCCATGCCTCTTCCAAATTATCCCATACTTGATATTCTGTTGATCTTTTGATCTCTAACGCGGAGTTGCAAGCAATGGTCGTACATCCCACTGGCCAGGATGATGTCACCATTGGTCAGCATGATGTCACCATCAATTTTAACAGTCTAGGCCCGATTGTTTGTACCTTGATCATTGACCTTGGTGGGACCATATTGTCTACCTTTTTCCTTTTGTGAATCTAACTGTTCTTCCTAACTCCCTTCATATTTTTCCTGGTTCTTGCAGACTGGAGAATTCTCATCACGAATTCAGAAACTTGCTGGTGAAGGGGCTGGTGTAGACAGAGAATTGTCTGGTTCAAGGCACTGGATGAGATGAAAAAGCAAGCAGTACAGTATTCTCCCAACTAGAGAGGTGTCCGTTGAATAGTATCCTCTGTCAAGCGATGTTACCAGCTTGCGCTTCTCAGACAGCAACCAGTGGCTACGTGTCCTATTTTAGTATGAATAATTTTGACCAGTCGCTGGTTTATGTTCTACATTCTGACCATTTCCTGCGATATTGCCCACCGCAAACTCTGCTTCTGCGAAGTTGATGGGTTTTCCTGTGTTCCTTTGTCACCCTAGTGATTTTTACAATTTATGCTAGGGGAGAGATAAATATGAACATCAACCATGTTGGTAAATGTATCAGTTGATTTTTTTTTTTTTAACATTGTTAAAAAAGACAATTGGATTGCAACTCGCGAATTACTAACGAAGCCACGCTTTGGAAATATCGATCTCTATATCCTGTAGTGCATGTTTCTATCAATTCTGCCAAGTGATGTGCCTTTTAGTTATCGAACTCTTTACATTCTTTTAAGGTAAGGTGCTACTTCCAACTCTCTTGGCTAACAGGGCCTCTCGTTGGATTAGTCTATTCCACCGTCACGAGGTAAAAAGAGTAAAAATTTGGGTGGAAATTTTGTTTCCATTTTTCTACCTGGCTTTTGTTCGCTGGATCTGCCAAGTTTACGAATTCGTCATCACTCAAAACCATCGACAGCCTCTTCCTTCGATTTGAAAATGATGGTCCGAACATCTTGGGCTTAGATGGTGAGAAAGTCCCATTGGAGTTGCAGTCGAGAGTGATTCAGAGGAAGACTGCCTGCTGGCAGCGGCCAATGAACCAGCGGAGTCCATTCTACGCGGAAAATTTGGTGGCTGAAATTTAGTCCTATGCGTTAAACAACTTTTAAGCCAACATCAGAGTTGGTGACATGTACTGCTGCTGCATAGTCAACGTCTGTGAGACCTGCTGCTACTTGGTAGCGGTTCTAAGTCACACTCCAGAAATAATGTCTCTATAGTTACTGCCGAGGTCCCATCAGGTTGAAGAAACCGGTGCCTGTGGTGATCAAGTCAATCTGCGGCTTGACCAGAAGCTGCCTGCAATCATATGTGTTGCTGATTCAGGAAAAAAACGGCCTTTCGTTTGATTTACTTTGCCATATCCCAGGAATTACGCATTCTACGATCTCTGTAATGTACCGTCATCCATATGTTGACAAATCTAATCTGTACTGTATGAAATACCGGGTGCCCTTATCTCTGTTCAAATTTTAAGGCGGTCCTGAACAGTGAAAACCACAGTTTAAAACTCTTTCAACCTGGAGATAAGTGCTAGTAATTAATGTGATCAATTGTTGTATGCTGGAATCGTGTTAAGGGGAGTTTGTACCTTTCTAAATCTGGTTTGGGTAGCTGAATTTCTGACTGCCCATTTCCATTCTCAATTAGAAAGAGATTCCATCGCTTTGGGTCTAAGCAACCAGTTCTTCATTCATTGATTAGTTTCTGCCATCTGCAGTGTAAAAAAAGAAGAAAAACAGAACTGTTGCTACCTCTCCTGCTAAATTCCCGACACTATGTCATTCCCATGTCCCCTCCTCAGAAGGCCGTAAAGTAGTAAATATCTACATATTTTACAAGTCTCACTATTCAAAGATGAACACTTATAGAACTTTTAACGGCAGAATCTGTGTTTTCTTTTTTATTCTTTTTGGGTTCTTCGAGGCACTGAATTTTCTATCTTTCCATTCATAGTTTCTTGCACAAGAACTTGAAGTATATTATTCTCAAGTGTGGCTGGTGGCATCTTTCATAGGGAATCGAGTCAAGTCATATTCACGAGCAAAGAGCCATTGGCCTTGGAGTTTGGCTGTCTCGCCCATTTGGTTGGTCCCCTCGCAGCTTGGCCATTCCAAATAATTACGCCGACCTGATGATCCATGTTCAATAGACTCAACCACATCTGCGACGTTTAGGAATCGCTGAAGAGAGCGATATTCTGTCGCCGTGCTGCCCATCTTGAAAGTTGAAACTGCAAAGGAAGGAAACTCTTTTTTTGGAAGCAGAAGCTTAAGTTTCCCAGTCGCTGGACTGGATCCACTTGGCCAAGTAAGGACAAATAGTGCTGGTTACTATCAATCTCTTTCTGTAATTCAATCATCCAAAACTCGAAAATAAATCAACAGAAGTAAGGCGAGATCGGCGAGTTGCAACCGAAGCCCCCTTTTTTTAATCTTGGCTTTATTGGGCATGTCTGGTTCACTTGTCACGAACCTGTCGTGGGGATGAAACTAAAAAATGAAGTCGTAATTGAACAGAAAATCAAGGTCCTCGGATGCAGTCTGTCAATCGCTATGAACGTTGTTCTCGAGAAATCCTTTAGATGTTCTAAAAGTTTCTACCTTTCCTTTATTATGGAATTTGAAAAATATTAGCATGCTTATAAACTAATGACAAAAAAATTACATCACATATAAATGAACATTGGGAAAATCTGTGTCTTATACTTTTAAGAGTGAAGTTGGTAGTATTTGAAAATGTCTTCTTGCTTTGCGAGTCAGATGGATATTGGTAATCTTGTGAGAAAAGCGCCTTTCCATATCAGTATTCAATGATTCATGACTGTAATCGACCCACTGACCAAGCAAAGCAAGCTTCTGAGTTGGTAGATGGAAAAAATGAAGGCGACTTTCATAAGGGGAGGCCCATCTCTTTTCCCTGTAAATGTATTTGGACCATACTTCTCTTAAGAAAGAGAACAGCAAAATCTGAAAAGCCAGAGAAATTCCACAGTGCCATTTTCAGAGAGCGGTGGCAAAAGGGGTTTTCTCCGTGTGATGAAAAGTCGCGGTCAGACACGCTTGTCAAGGGCCCTACACCCTTAGCTGGTCACTACTCACTGCTGAGCTTCAACCCCTCCCTCTCTCTCTCCTCTTTATTACATAACGTAACGCCTCTCAACGCCTCTGCTCTCTCCCTTCTCTCTCTAGTTCATTGTGTGACTACAAATGTGCTGCCCACAAAAAATTACAGCAAAAGAAGCAAAAGAAAAAGTTTGTCGGTGGGCTGTCAAAAGAAAAATGCAGCGCGAACAGAGATCTCTGCAGCACAATCCCCTCCCCAAGAAACGAAAGAAACAGAACTCCCCTTTCTTGCTTTTCTAACTCCTGACTTAGGAAAACGCAGGTAACTAATTGCCCATTGATTAAGACAAGGAAAAAGACAGAAAAGATAACTTGTGACCCTTCCTTCCGCTTTCCATCGTTCTAATGCAAAGATCTCCTGGAGATCTCACGAGAAGAAAAGGGATGACACCAAAGGTAGTCCACTCAGTGATCTTTTAGATAGAGAAAGGGAGAGGAGGAGAGGGCCCCCATACGTGCGGTTTGTGGGGCTTCTCACGTGCCTGCCATATTGCCAAAATTTGATGTCTCAGTTGTCCATTGTAGGTCCATGGACACACGTGATATGTGCCCCTGGTTGGGACCCGAAGCAGGCCCCCTCTCCCCCTACCTCTCGCCGAATGTCTGTCTTCCATATGAAGGCCCCCTCGGTCCGGGGCCGGCCCCCGGCCGACCTCATCCAAAGGTCATATGCTACTGGAACAGATTAGTTTGAAATTTTGAATACATTTTCTTCGGATCACAATGTAATGATAAGATAGTATTCGTGGAGCCCATCCAATGCTTGATGTTCATATAAGAAAAAGAAGTTTACATGAATGCCAATTTGGATACTGTGATCTCGTCTGCCCTGAATCGAAGAACAAATTATATAGTTAAATTTCTATTTACTACATGGGGAAACTGAGCAGTTGGAAACTCACTTGGTAGAGGATCAAATTCATATTCAGTTATCAGTGGATCTCCAGTAAAGAGTAAGAAGGGAGACGGCTCATGTGTTTATATGTTTTTTTCTTTTTCTTTTTTTGATTCTTAACCTTGAGAAACCTCATATGGGTTGAGAGACTTCATCGTTACCAAGGAAGGAGGCAGAAAATTCTGGTTAGGCAAAGTGCTGCATCACCAAGCTAAGAGGTGACACCCATATTATTGGAACCATGGACCAGCCACCTACCAGCCACTGTTCCGAGACTGCTGCATGTGTTTTCATGTTTGGATTTCAAATGATGTTGAAGAAAGGGCAACCTTGTTAAACTTGTCAGTTACCTAAACTCATATTTGAGTTTGTCAAGGCAAATAGAGGGAGATTTTGGATGTCTTGGCTAGGGGATTTCATTTTCTCCTATTTTTAAAAGATTTAGATGAAACACTTATAAAAAGGTGTCTTACATTTGATCAAATAACAAGTCGTAGCTCAATTTTTAAAAATTAACAGATTGGTGCTCTACTTTTGGAAGAAACTCTGAAAGAGCTGCTTACCATGTTACCAATAGAAAACATTAACTTTCCATATAACTCATAAAGGACCGCTACTATCTTTATTAATGAAAACCTTAATATGTTTTTTATCATTTGGCTACTCAGTTCATAATTTCTCTCAGAAGTTTGAATACCCATTTGTTAATTTTGAAAAAGTAGTGATTTGGTTTCACATAAGCACCAACTTTTTTTGTTTTTAATAGCTTACTGTTGTTTACATCATTCAGATGAAAAGTAATTTATAACAGGAAGGAGTCTTTGCAGTGGGGCCACAATGTGCAGCTGACCTAAGATGAGGTCAGCTTCTTGTGACATCCAATGTAAGCAGCTAAGACTGATCTGGAGCAAAGTTCTAGCGGCCTTGTTTGGGTTTGCCCCTACTCATAAGTAGGGCTGAGCCGGCCCACTGGCTCACCCATCATGGCCCAACATATCTGAAAGTTTGTGGAGGAGAGGACTTTTTGAAGACATGAGCTTGGCCCGATGCCCATTCTTACTGGTCAAAAGACTGATCGGCGGGATGGCCGGCCACCGCCAACCTGACCGGCTAAACCCACTGCAGTAAGAAAGGTTCATTTTCTAAGACAAATTAATCGAAAATGAAACAAAAAGGGTGCATCAGGAGTCGCTTCAGAGTAAAGGAGGGAGCCCAAAAGGGATGACAGAACGGGCCAAGGAAAAGCCGGCCAGGCCCTTTTAGGCCGCCGCATCCAGAAGGCCTTTCTTTACCCAAGCCTTTCCGCAACCCTCGTTGGGAGCGCCTGCAGCTACCGGCGGCGGCCTGCGAGGGCCCTGTAAAAGAAAACAGGGGAGCCCCTGCTGCAAAGCAGGTCAATGGAGGGCGCTAGGCCCAGGCACTAAACCCGTGCCCCCCTTTAAGAACCATTCCAGCAGGAATGGGGCCTCCCCTTTTGCGCTGGCGACCGGAAAGGCGGAGGAGCTGCTGCTGCATGCCAGAGACTGTGCACGGCCATGGCGCCCCTCCATTGCTCCAAAAGAGACGATGGGTGGCCCCTCAACGCGCTTCATCTTTCACCAAACAAAAGTTCGAGCGTCCTCCTCCACACGTTTCTCTCTCTCTCTCATTGGTTGAGGACCGGGGGGGGGGGGGGTCGCGGGGCTTGGCCATGACTAGACCTCTCCTAGCACTCCAACCCCCAGTAGGGAGGAAATCCTTAGTGCCAAAAGCCTTATCCTGGTGCATGAAAACGATGTTTAGGAGAGAAAAGTTGGAGAATTGGACGCATTTAATCTGGTGCAGCAGACAGGTGGAAGACAAATCATGTTAACTAAGAAGATGGAAAGAGAAAGAGAGGAGGAGGTGGGGGGAGCTGTGTTACGGCATGGTGGAAAGGACGTGGCTTTGTTGTGTAGTAGGGACTGCAATTATGTGAAAATGACAGTGACTGAATGAGAAGAAGATTGCGATGGCAATTTCATTTTTCTTTTTGACTAAGGTGCGCCCAACTCACAGATAAACACAATCGACTACCATCATTTCGTCGCTTATGAACCTAACCTTTTAATTTCCTGTTTTTCTTTTGCCCTTTCCTGATCTTCCATACTTTTTCCTTTGTTAGGCAGAGTTTGTGGATAAAGAAAAAGCAGTGCTGAAAAGTGCGGTATGGGATTTCCTACAGTTACAACATATCGGCTGATGTAAATGTTCTAAATTGATGTGAGAACTAAAAGAATTAAAAAGAAAAAGTAAATCTTTGTTTGGGACTAGGAAAAAAGTGTTAATTTGTTAGACATACAAGTCGTTGATGACTAACTACTGGTTGGTGGTAGTGATTCATGTGCACATTTCCTGTTTCTAGGCATGACTGACATACTTCCATATACAGATAAAATACTATAGGCTATCATAAGCATCACATACATACCAATTATTGTATATTTGTTTTTAATATTAATTGCCCTTCTTGCCACCTCTTGTTTTTTTTTCTTCTATCTCTCTCTCTTTTTCTAGTGTTAGGAGGGAGCACAGTAAAAATAAGTGTAGATCATTTGTGGGGATACGTCGACAATGGCGACAACTTGGAGACTGGAGTTTGATACCCCAAGAAATGCGTTCTGGCTCATTAAAGGCAAATGGTCAAGATGCAATCTTTTGGGTCCTAAGCTACTTAGATTATAAATTAATGTCAGCAGATTCTAGCTCTGCCATGAACACATTAAATGCAGTCATGAAGAGCCTTTTCCCACTGTCCCCATGGCACAGAACTAAAGATTCCAAACTCCAAAGGCTTGGTCATCACCACCAAGAACTTGACGCTCGAAATGTAAAACCCCAGAAATTGCTAAGAAAAAGAAGCACAGTCTTCCCATCTGCTTTAATTTCCTGCACCCCCTCTGCTTCGTGAAACTCATGGTACTTGGATTAAACCACCGTTTCGTATCTCCTTGTTCAAGCATCACGTGCCTCTCATGTGCACCAAACACATGCTTGTTCTACATGAAACTGATCATCAAAAGGATGTAAATTAGATGCTTTGATGCTTTCCTTAGTACTAAGCAACATGCATCAAACAGTAATCGTATTAATTAACAAAAGAGAAAGGAACAGAAAATGTTCTGTTTCTTTTGACTTTATATACAGCACTTTTGTTTTCTTTCATCACCTTTCCAATCATGGCACTTCCTAAGGTATTGGGACTCAATCTCTAGCTACCAAATTAAGACTTCTATACCAACATCACACTTTAGAACAAGTTTCAACAGCTTATGATCAGCTGGTAAGAACTGGGAACAGAACAGGTGGACATAGATTATAGTCTGCCAGTGCGTGAAACTAAAGTATAGGGAAGGACCATCTACTGCCATTATAGGGCAGTGCTGGGGTAACTGGACATGTAGATTTTAGCCTATCTTCTAGGACCACTTTGGTGGGGGATCAGTGGATGAAGCCAAATGAGAAAGACCTGACCTGGGCCGAGCATAAACCTATGTATGTCTGCTCCAAACATAAGAACTTAAAAGGGTGGTAGCCGGGATTTGCAGCACTGTGCTCGATCCTTGTCTCTACCATGCTCAAGAATGGACAAAAAAGTTGGACTATCACCATCTTTCACATGCCATGTATTCATAAAGCCAGGCAACTGACAGCAGCATCAACTATTTTACTCATGGTTGCATGCCCACATGAGCGGCGTGATCGAACCCCCATGAAAAAAGTTCCTGCAAATGTTTGCACCTCATTGCTGACAGGGTCGACATTTCCATTTCTCTGCTGCCACTAGCTCAGATCAGATGCTAATGGAATGGTTTTCGTTGGGGACAAGGTGTTGCCACTAGCGCAAAACAATTCTCTGAGTTAACGACCAGATTGGTCATAGGTCCCCTAGATTCCATTTCACCCTTTCAAAATCTAGTGTAGTTTTTAATCTTTTGGATTCCTTACACCATTTCTCTCTCTCTGTCTCTGTGGAGTGCGAAGGGCCATGTGGCAATGGGATTAAAGTAATAAGATAGTCATGTGCTGTTCTGCAATATATTCTTAAGGACACGATTGAATTAAAGATTATGCAGTTGAATCTAGTGTCAGAATTGCCTTCACAATTGAGAAGGGGCCGTTGAAAGCGAGAGAGTTACTTGGAAAGGGAGTTGTTATTGAAATTCAGGACCAGCAGCAGCTCAGATCCCCAGCTCTCTGTGAAATTGTGAGGTGAAGGGAAACCGTTAGCGGTCAACCTAGAGTGGGTGCATCTAGGGAGATTAAAACAACGTTCACTTGCTATTTTTTTAACCTTCCGCTTAATCAACCAGACCATAAACTTCTAATTCAAAGAATTTTCTCTCTCCCCTCCCTCCGGCCATGATAGGTCAACTCACAAGTTGTTTAAGAAAATGTTATATATTAACGGTGTCTTAGCATTTTAGCTTAATAAATTAAAGTTATCATAAGCTCTTCTCTCACTCCTACTTTTTCTCGTTTATTGAGCTGTGGAGATCGATGGAGCCCGGAAATTGGGCTGGGGATCTGATAACAAGCTGTGCTTGATGAAATGACTTGAGATAGGGTGAGCAGGAAGCAACTTTAGGCCGTAGACTTTTGATGGTGGTGGTGGTGGCGGCGGCTGGTGGCGGTTGCTATCTTAGATTGAGGGAAAGGGAAAGATTGAAGAAGTTGGTGGTGACCAATCAGATTCAGAAGCAAGCTTCTGTACGCTTACTTCTCCAGAAAGTGATGATTCTGACTTTACTGAAACAACAAACTTGTTCAAGTTTCTAATCAGCTAATATTCGAACACGAGAATGTTTTTTAACTTTCTTCTTTCGAAAGCTTTCGAAAGCTAAGGATGCTTATATGAAATATTCATCTGAAAATTCGAGCTGCATGTGGATGAAGATGGTGGAAAGCGCTCTACATGATTTTGAAGTTAATGGCACGAAATGATTCAAATATATTGGAAGTTGGGACTTGGGGAGCTTTTTAATTAGTGGGATGTAGATCGGTTTGGTTTTAGTGGACTGGTCGATCATTTGGAGGCACAGACTGTTGGTATTCTGCGCGCTGTTGGACATTCAATTAACAGGACAAAATAAAAGAAAAGTGTTTTCGTTATTGCTTGACAGTGTTCCATATCTTCATGGTTTGATTTCTTTTCATGTTATTCCCTCACTTTCGGCCAAACAAACAAAAAGGAAAATATAAGGCAAAAGCTTTTAGCTGGTAAGAGGACGAAAGTTCCGTTAGTTCGATTTTTAATTTCTTCAGACTTTAAATGATGACAGTGCGACAATTTAGTTGACAGGTATACCATGGGTTCATTCTGGTCATGAAACAACTCTATAATGTGAGAATAGAACGACAAGTGAAAGTAACACATCAAAAGTTTGGCCCCATGTATAAGATTGTGATGGGTTTTAGAAGACTTATAAAAGGTATTATTAAAACAGTTGGTTATCGTGGTTCTTAGTTTTTTTTTTTTTTGCTAGAACCAAAACTACTAAAGAACGAGTTGAAATCCATTGACCTAAGGACCTGAGCTCGGTGTGGGTCGAGTCATTACAGTAGAGGTTCTCTTGTTTGGATGGCTTTCAGTCACCTAGAAGGCAACAACTTTTAATAATGAGAAAAATGACTTAGATTTCATCTAGGCATAGCTTCAAATGTGTAGTCTCATAAAAGTTCATCTTGTTTTTCAATTTTCTAATACATGGCCTAAGCCAAGCTTTTTAACTATGTCCTCACCAACAACAAATCTTCTCAAGCAACAACACTGCCCATCAATTTAGGGATCTGGAAAAAGGTTGTCAGGGAATCGAGAAATTTCTCCATGATGTCTAGCAGTTTGGAGAAGCCACTAAAGAAACAATAGATACAAATCTACGGACGATCACTTTTTAAAAAGTCTTCTATCATTGATCGTGTGCTTTAAGACGCACATCATTTCGAGTATAGTAACAATTTCAAACCCTTGAATCTTTAGATTGACTACTAGCAGTAGAAGCACCACATATGGGCTGGGGTAGGCAGTTGCCCACACCAATCTCACAAGTTTTTTTTTTTTTTTCATGTGGGTGTGCAACTATTTGCTTATTGATATATTGGTGCCCCTTAAGATGTGAGAATCTTTGAAATAGCGCCGCTCAGGCCAAAATTTCCGGCTCTACCAGTGGGTCCAAGGTGAAAGGCCGAGAAAGGTGCATTATATCCCTTTTCTTGTTTGTGTTTGTGACAAGATGAAATTTCACTTAGACCCATAGACTAATTGACTTTAATTTGCTCAATGATGTAGAAACATCATGCTAGGACTCCTACATTACCTAATTCATATGCATGCTTTGACTTATACAAGAAATTGATGCCCCATAATAATAGAACTAACAACTAGCTTTCTATCAGCCACCCACTGACCCAACTAGCTGTGCCAAATCTCTTAGGTTGTGTTTGATTTCCTACGGATTCTAAACTTGTAATCCATAATTTCATCAAACTATGGATTTCCGTTCCAACCCTCAACGTGGATTTCAAATCCACGCTATAATATAAAAATTGTGGATTTAAGACCTGATATGATCACTGTGAATCTCAGATCCATGGCAATCAAACGCGACCTTGAGTGAGAATGGTACATTTGTTATATGTTTCTAAAAGGTCGAAAAACGGATGGGAAGATAATTGAGATCAGGTCGACAATTGGGCCGGTTGCGGCAGCATTCAGGGGCGGAATCAAGATGCCAAGTTGCCGGAAGTAGGCAATTGCCGGGAATCTCAGATCCGTGGTAATCAAATGCGACCTTAGAGTGAGAATGGTACATTTGTTATATGTTTCTAAAAGGTGAAAAAAACGGATGGGACGATAATTGAGACAATTTGGTCGGTTGCGGCAGCATTCAGGGGCGGAATCAAGATGGGCAGTTGCCGCAAGTAGGCCATTGCGGGGCACCCAGCTAGGTCAAGGATGAATTATGAATGCAGAAAAGAAAATCTCTACGAATGCAGAAAAGAAAATCTCTGTTACCACAAAGAGTTGGGGGGGAGTGAGAATGGTCCAAAGATGCTGTGGGGTGCCACCGGGAGAATGCAAATAATGATGGGCGAGGTTCTTTCATAGTGCTGTAATCAATTCCGAAATAGATTTCTCATATCATATCTTTGAAGATAATCAAATTTAATAAGGTCTACGTCACACAACTCGAAACATATTTTTTTGGGCATATCAGAATTTGAGTGCCGTTAAGACATTAGTACGGCACTAAATGGGGAAAGGAAAAGAAAAAGGAGGAGGAGGAGGCGCTCTTTTTCTTAGGGTTCCTTCCCTTCATAAATGGAAGATCCGCATCGGTTAGTAGGTGTTTGCGTGAGGCAGACGCCAGCGGCGGTTCTTTTCCCATGGCTCCGACGCTAAAAAAAAAAAAAGAAAAGGGAAAAGAGCTTCATCTTGAAAATGGCGGATCTTGTTTTAGATCTTTTCTTTGGTCGGATCTCATCTCATGTTCATTTTTAGATTGATTAGGCACTTAATCTTTGAGAGAAATTGTTATAGAACATGCTATTAAAAAAAGGAAGCGACATTTTTGCTTTTAACATAATAATTTTTGTCATTTTATATGAATAATAATCTTTTGTTGCAAACAGGCAGCTTGCTGAAATGAAAATTGAGGGCTTAATTTTTTTTTTTTGGTTAAAAGAGGGCCGAGCCTGTCTCTTTTTATCACATAGGGTTGCATCGATGCCTGAGATAGAATCAGCCCACCTTCAACTCGAAATTCTATTCAACATCCATAAGGCACAAAAGAGTAACACCCATGAGAATCGAACAAAAGACCTCATAAGAGAGTATTCCTTGCGAACTTTTACAAGTTGCCACACCAGAGATTTTGTCGCTCAGATTTAGAGATCTTTGAATTGGATTTGGATAAGGCATTTGATCCATTTCTCTAGTCAAAGTCCTCCCTAAGTGATTTGGGGGACCATGTGGCAGGTAGGGGCCGAGACGGCGAGTGCCTCTGCACACTTGCAGCGTGGCAGGCAAAGGCCTTTGCGAAAAGGAGAAGAACGAAAAGAGGAGAGTAGCAATTCCACTTTTGCTAGTGTCAAATTGTTTGCTTATGATCTCTCTAGTTCCCGCAACAACAAGACAACTATTAGAGAGAGAAGAACCCTCCAATTGCCACATGTTCAGAAGCTATCCTCCGTCCTCCGCTGGCCGGCCCAATTCCCCCTAATGCTGCCGTCCATTATCCAACCTCTTCCTTGCTTATTCGGTTGATTTATACTCAACCGGATGCAGATAACATGTGTGAGAGTTACGAGCATCTGATCTGTTTGAAAAAATGTATGTTATATATATATATATATATATATATATATATATATATATATATATATATATATATATATATAGAGAGAGAGAGAGAGAGAGAGAGAGAGAGAGAGAGAGAAGAGAGAGAGAGAGAATGTGGAGGGCGCAACTTGATATAAGAAAAGTAGGAAAAAGAAAGGAGATGCTGGCATGCCCTGCCCTTATTGAGGGGGTATCTTTTATTCTAATCCCGGTAATAATGATTAGCGGTCCACTAAACGCGAACACTTAAGTAAGGAAAAGTAGGAAGTCAAAAAGATTTTGTGGAAAGGAAAGCATAAAGAAGAAAAAGAAAAGGAAAGGGGGGAGGGAAGAGGAGGTGAAAGTTGGTGGGTATGGATGGGATGGGATGAGTGTGTGGGCTGGGCCCAGCCGGGCCGGACCGGAAATGGGCGCACCCAACCGACACTTCCTGTTGCCACAACCAAACTTGTGGGCTTGTGTACACGACTAAAGTGACAAATTCCCCAACCTACAAATCCGCTTTCCTCTTTTCTTCTTAGATCCTCTTATAAATTACAGGAACTTTGCAAGGTTTACTCGACTACTCTTACTTTTCTTCCAACTTCACTTAGACATCGGGATTTGAAATCTATGGATCTGATGTGAATTTGATGTGATATGTTTTTGCTAACCTGGTGAAAAATCTATGATTCATCAAACCAAAGATCTTAAGTCAGACTCAAAATCCTTATTTTAGATTTTTTCGTTGAGAAAAGATCGGATTTAAGATCGAAGGAATAAGGGTATGATCTTAAAATCTACTGTTACTCAATTTTTGAGGATTTCAAATCTATGGCTATCAAACACCCCATTATTGATAAGATTATCACTCAAGGAAAAAAAAAAAGATTCCTTTGTTTCTTGCTAAATTATCATTGGGTATGTCCTTTTGTTCATCTTAGGTATGAGAAAAAGAAAATGCTGAAATTATTCAAGGGAGTAAAAGGGGATTGGTAGGGTAGGGTTAGGGAAAAAGCAATTTAAGTACATCTTTTAGTTCACAAGCCAATCATGGGATTGCCAAATTAAACAAACTTCTAGGACTGATTTTAAAAAGCTGACAAATGCTATGAGTTTCCGAAAAAAAAAACCTAAAATTCAAAAAATTTAGATGGATCTGTTTGTTCGAAAGGATTGACTACGCTACTCGAACAAAACCTAACCATCTACCAACCGCTAGCCCGAACCATCGCCGCCGGACCCTTTTCAGGCCGGCGGATTGATAGTTAGGGTTAGGCGAAAAGCAATTTAAGTACAATCTTTTAAATAATTTTTAAGCACAATCCAATCATGAGATTACCATATTAAACCAACTATCCACAAGACCTTTAAAAAAGCTGCCAAGCACTAAAACCGTAGATCCAAAACCCGAACCCGGACGATTTGGTTCTCTTCTGACCCGTGGGCCCGGATGACGTGGACGGAGCTACCCCGGCGGGTCCCGCCGACCACGCTGCAGATGGGCCCCACGAGGGGGACCCGTTGTAAGTGGGCCCCACGAGACATGGAGCCGGCGAAGGTGGGAGTCTCTCGGCGGAAGCCGTCGGTTGGCGACCGATGTGGAAACGGCTTCCTCCGGCTTGGCGTTAACCCGGCTCCGGCTTGATACTCGCCGGCGGCGGCGCAGCTGGTAAGGGGGTCCCGCCGCTCCACCACTCGGAGTCGAAGTCTGAAACTCCGGAAGACAAGAAAAGCACTAATAAAAAACAAAAGAGAATACTGGGGAGGGGCACTTCATGTGAGGGAAAAGGGAACGAAGGAAATGAAAGTAAAAGTGAGAGCAGAAAACGAAAAGAAATGGAGGAAAAGGGAGATGGCGGAATTTATGTGAAGTGGATGGGAGAAAATTGATCCAAAAGCGGTCTTTCTAATTATTTATAAAAAGGGTGTGGAGAGAGCAGAAGAGAGGAATACTCGGTTTCTGAGCGAGGGAGAGAGAGGCCCAACAGCACTGTTCATTTCTTTTTGCTACCGTAAGCTGGATCCTTCGCCTTCTTCTTCTTCCTTCTCAGAGCCTTGTCTTTTTGCCTCCCCAAAAAATTTTCCGTATTGATCCTCCAACAACCGAGACTGCGTCAGATCCCGGCCCTCTTTCCAAAGGCTTCAGAGCCGAGCTCTTAATAGGAGAGGGGCAGTGTGCTGCTTCGTCTCGTACATGGTTGCAGCGAGAAAAGGAGAGTGAGGATTCCCAGTGTGGAAAGACGAGACCGGCGGCCGTTGCGGCGCTCATTCAGCGGGAGCGAGTGCTCGGCTTCTCTATTCAAGAGAAGGAGAGGACTTCTCTTGGAAGAAGCTTCGATGGGTTTGATGCCAACTTCCCTTCTTCAGTAATTGCTGGAGACGACATAGATACGCCAGGTGGTGGAGAGGTGGAAGAGGCAGGCTCTCGCTGGTTGCTTTGGTTCGCAGAAATGTGCTGCGAGTAGTACTTGGGGAGAGTTGATCGCTCGAGAGTTTTGGGGGGACAAAGGAGGGAGGTGTCGCCTGTCGGACGAGCGTCCCGGATCCCTTTTTATCCGTCTGATTTTCCGTCTTTCTCAGAAACCAGTGAGTTCGAGCAAGGAGCTTTCGCTTTCTCTCTGTCTCTCTCTCCCCCTTGGTTTGTGAAATTCATGGCTTCTCTTTTGTCTCATTGAGGTTTTGACAGCTTCTGTTTCCATTCTTCTGTTTGGATTTTTTCTCAGATCTAGTGGGGAGAGAGAGAGAGAGAGAGAGAGAGAGAGAGAAAGAGATGGTGCCCCAGAAGCAGGCTGAGGAGGCCATAGTGGCAACCTACAACGAGACTGAGGTCAATGGGAAGGACGAAGGAGAGAGGGAGGAGAGCTCCTCGTTTGGCGTCAGGAGCCTCCTCTGGCATGGCGGTTCCGTCTATGATGCTTGGTTCAGTTGCGCTTCCAACCAGGTAAAAGAAAAAAAAAAGAAAAGAAAGAACAAAAACATCTCTTTCTCTCTCTCTCTCTCTCTCTCTCTCTCTCTCTGACTCTCTCTCTACTGTGAGTGTACACTGCTAACTTTTCCTCCAACTGATTGGTTTCTTTGTTCTTTTTTTTCTGCGGGGTGTTGTGGCTTGCAGGTTGCTCAGGTGCTTCTGACGCTTCCGTATTCCTTCTCCCAAATGGGCATGCTGTCGGGGATCCTCCTCCAGTTCTTCTACGGCATTCTGGGCAGCTGGACGGCCTACCTCATCAGCGTTCTCTATGTGGAGTATCGCACCAGGAAGGAGAAGGAGGGCGTTAGCTTCAAGAACCATGTCATCCAGGTGACCACCAAGAATCATATGTCACAAGACCCATTTCTTCTTTACATTTCTCGTCTCTTTCCTTTCATGGCTTCCACTTTTTTTTGTTGGTTTTTGGAGTTCATAAAAGGACCTCATCGAGGAAATCCAAAGTGGCAGTTTTGATTTCTTCTTTTGGTTTTGCTTTTTGAAGAATTAAAATCTAACAATGTTCTCTCCTTTTTTCTGCTTATGATGTGGATAGTGGTTCGAAGTTCTTGATGGATTGCTCGGGCCTAAGTGGAAAGCAATAGGTCTGGCGTTCAACTGCACCTTTCTGCTCTTCGGTTCCGTTATTCAACTCATCGCATGTGCTAGGTGAGGGAATATTATCATCACTATGCTCTCTCTCTCTCTCTCTCTCTCTCTCTCTCCCTCTATCTCTTTCTCGTGGAAGAAGCATTTTCTGATCCAAACTGACTTATTTTATTTCTATCTGTTCTTTTTACTGATGCAGTAACATTTACTACATCAATGACCACTTGGACAAGAGAACCTGGACGTACATCTTCGGCGCCTGCTGTGCTACCACTGTCTTCATCCCGTCCTTTCACAATTACCGCATCTGGTCATTCTTGGGGCTTGGCATGACCACCTACACTGCTTGGTATTTAACTGTTGCTGCTCTCGTTCATGGCCAGGTAAAAAAAGATTTAGGCACCAAAGAGAGCACTGTCAAATTCTGAAAATTTTTTATTCTCTCTCTTTTTCTCTCTAAGTGCTTTTGATGGCATACGACAGACTCCAGGCGTTCAGCATTCAGGCCCAACTAAGCTGGTCTTGTATTTCACCGGCGCCACCAACATCCTGTACACTTTCGGTGGTCACGCCGTCACAGTGTGAGCCTTCTTCCCTTGTCTCATGCCGCGGTTTTTCGATTTTTAATGTCTGCCATCTTCTTCTGCGTTTGTCTGCTTGATGGCTTTGCTTCCTTTTATCTCCTTAATTTGGTCTCTCGAGGAAGAGTGGGTGGGCTAGAATTACCAAGATGGCTAGCTGCGAATACTTTTTGCAGACGCCATTGATGGTAATTAAGAACTTCCATAGACGGTCTTTTACCCCCTTTTGAGGGCTTCCATTTAAGAATTGGTGTGCGCGTTTCTTTCGCTTCACCCCCACCCACCCTGGTCTTGAATTTAATGAAAATATTATAAAGAAATCTTTGACGCGCTACGCTGAGTTCTTTTCCTCTCTTTCTCGTACTTCGCCTTTTTTTTAGTAGCCTGTTGATGAACACAGCATCCGCTTTGGTTTTCGTTTTACGGCTTTCCGCCGTCTTTGCAGTCGAAATTCTTCATAACATTCAATTTCTATGAGAGAGAGAGAGAGAGAAAAGAGGATAATTGTTGTTGTGGAGTCTGGGGCATTTGGTGCAGTAAGATTTTTGCAATCTCCCTTGGTGGCTATGCTTTCCGTTGATGGAACCAGATTTTCTTCGGATTTTAACTGTTCTTGATGGTGGATACAGTGAGATCATGCACGCAATGTGGAAGCCTCAAAAGTTCAAGTACATCTATCTCATGGCCACACTGTACGTGTTCACGCTGACGCTGCCATCCGCTTCTGCCGTCTACTGGGCCTTCGGCGACCAGCTCCTCAATCACTCCAACGCCTTCTCCCTCCTCCCCAAATCCAAATTTCGTGACGCCGCCGTGATCCTCATGCTCATCCACCAGGTCTCTTTACCCCCACCACCGTCGATCCCTCATTCTTGACCTCCGCTTCTCTCTCCACTTCCTTTTCTACTTTTTACTGCCCAAATGAACGATTAATCTATCTGTATTTACACGACGTAAACTTGCTGTTTTTCTTTCTGCACTGCAGTTCATCACCTTCGGATTTGCATGCACGCCTCTGTACTTCGTCTGGGAGAAGGTGATCGGGATGCACGACACCAAGAGCATCTGCCTGAGGGCGCTGGTGAGGCTGCCGGTGGTCATCCCCATCTGGTTCCTCGCCATCATCTTCCCATTCTTCGGCCCCATTAACTCCGCCGTCGGTGCCCTTCTGGTCAGCTTCACCGTCTACATCATCCCGTCCGCCGCCCACATTTTGACCTTCAGGAAGGCTTCTGCCAGACAGGTATCCACCCATTTCTGGCCCCCACCTCCACCACCCGTCTCCCCCGCCTTTCTTTTTCTACGCAAAGCTAACTTTTCTTTGGAGTTTGGATTAACCAGAGTGAAGAATGGGATCTTCAACAACTGTCTGCTCTTGCAATAAATTTTCTGTTCTTGTTTGCAATCACCAGCTGTTGAAAAATTCTTTTTTGAATAAATTGCTCTGGTGCTAAAATATTTAATTCCTCCGTTCCCTTCTTTCTTGGTTTCCTCCATTTAAATATACATGTCTTTTTAAAACTTTTGGTACGTTGGGTGAAACAGAGTTTGGTAGCTTCTTTATTTCCAAGTCAGTTGCCTAATGCCTAGTGAAAAGGGTAGCTTCAACTTTCCGGCCATCGTTGCATTTTCATTCAAACTCTTCTTTTCTCAATAAATGCCAGTACATGAACCACAGCTGCTGTCTTCTTCCATTCTCCAAAGAAACATGTTGGTTTACTTTTTTCTCTTTCTGCAAGCTTACTGTTTCCATTCTCTTTTCACAGAATGCTGCAGAGAAGCCACCTTTCTTCCTCCCCAGCTGGTCGGCGATGTACGTGCTGAACATGTTCGTGGTAGTCTGGGTCCTGATCGTCGGGTTCGGCTTCGGCGGGTGGGCTAGTGTGACCAACTTCGTAAGGCAGATCGACAGCTTCGGCCTCTTCGCCAAGTGCTACCAGTGTCCTGATAAGGGCGTTCCCCACCCTGCAGCCGCTCCCCACCCGGCTCACTAAGCCTGCTAAGGAGCCAACTCCTCCTCTCCCGACCAAGTCCTCCTCTCATCCCTCCTACATCTTGATCTCTCCTTCTTCTTCATCTTCTTCACTTGGGGAGTTCCCCTTTCAGACGATCTATGTAAAAAAAGATCACCAAGATTCTCATAGGGCAGGAAAGGCTAGCTATGTAGTTGTCTCCTACAGATCGTAATCGTTTCTTGGTTGTGCTCCTCTCGCCTGTGTTGGCGAATGCGATGCAGTTCAGTGGGTGATGGAGGATACTTGGCAGTCGCAGTGGCGGCGGGCATGGCTGCCTTTTGAAATAGTTGCCAAAGCCGAATCGAAAGTATTTGTGGATGCTGCTTTACTTGTTCTTCTTTCTTGTTCGTTGGCACTAGCAGGCAGGAAATTTGTCAACACACGGGAAGGATCTATCTGTTGTGGGAAGATGGGGTTGTGACTTGTGACATGCTTCCCTTTTTCTCTTTTCCAATGTTAAGTAACTTCATTTTTAAGAGTGATTGTTATCATAATATGAATTTGAGTTTCTCCTTTCTGATCTTCTGTTAATATTCTTGGAGCATGGGTTGCACATGGCGGTGCATGTTGCCCCCACTTGGTGTCATGTGCGGTTGGATTTATGCTGCCTGCAATTCCTGGGACGTTAAATGTTCTTCATGAATTTCAAGTAGGAGTCAAGATGGGACGTTTTTAATGATATTCACTTTGTACAATTGGGTTTAAGTTGTGTACTTCTCTCTCTCTTCTCTTTTTCTTTTCTTTTTTTTTCCCCTTCCCTGTGCTTTGAAGGTACTCAAAATATTAGAAAAAGGGCGCTGCATATGTGGGCGAGAAGGACGGATTCCTTTGTCCGTCTCGTTTATTTTAAGTTGCCTTCCTTTTCATTCTTATTTGTGGCCATCAATCCTTCAATAAAAGGGAAAATGTGTCTTTTTTCATTGTTTTTGTGACTATATATATATATATATATATATATATATATATATATATATATATATATATATATATATATATATATATATATATATATATATATATATATATATATATATAAGAAAGAGAGAGAGAGAGACAGGAAGGGAGGGGGGTTGGGGGAGGCTATTAAAGTAAGACAACCCAATATACTCAGGAATTGAATTGGGCTAGCTGCCTATCTTGCTAGATGGTTAAATATTTAAAACCCAAATGGATGATTAAATATTTAAAAGTTATCGCTAAAAGCATGATACCACATGTTTGAAAAACAATTTATGTGTTTTTAAAATAAATATTTAGCCATCTTGCAATATGCCGTTTGTTTCACTGTAGATCTGAGGTCTACGGTGATTTCTCCATAAATTTAAGGTCAAGTCACCTTCCATCTAACTTTAAATGCATGATTTTTAACATATAATACAAATTTTAAATCCATGCTACCGAGATTTCACGATCTCCCAAAATACATTTTCTTGGCCAGTATTGAAGATTTGAGGTTATCAAACACAACCTTAGGAACATTCCATGGTAAAGGTAGGGACATTTCATGGTAAAGGTTTAAGATCTCCAGGATCTAGCATTTAAGATTTGACCTTCCTCCTTTGATGTTAAATCTGGCCTTTCTTAAGGACCTTAAATGTGGATCTTAGATCTAACCTAAGATCCTTTGATGAACATGAATTTTAACAAGGATCTTTTACCACATTAGCAAAAACATGTCACATCATATCTACATCACATCCATGTCTTTCAAAAATGGAGTAATTAAACACCCCTTTGTACAGCAGTTCCCTTTTCTCTCTCTCTCTCTCTCTCTATATATATATATATATATATATATATATATAGAGAGAGAGAGAGAGAGAGAGAGAGAGAGAGAGAGAGAGAGAGAGAGAGAGAGAGAGAGAATATGTATATCTTTACATGATATGATGAGGGGTGATGTTTAGAACATGGCCTTTGAAAGGTTCCCCTGTCTTTTAGCAAGAAAACAAGCTATTGAAGACAAGAAGACCTGTAGATCAGGAGGTCTGCCTTTCATATTTGGTTTGCTAGCGCAGGAAGGGCGTGTCAATCTCTGCAATTCCAGACCCACTTCATCTAACGAATCTTTCTTCTTTTCCAGCAAAAGAGATCACCAATCGATCTCAGAAACGAACCAAAAGTCACCATTTTTTTCTCTTATCGGCCCATTCATGACTCCAGTAATATGCCCATCTCTTTTGAGAGTTCGAAAGGATCTAACACAGCAGTTTGTATGGCAAAAGCAGATGAAAAAGAAAAAGCCATCGACCCACTTCTTCCCAAGTTGAGATGTTGGTACCCATCCATGCAGTTGATTCTCACACCTTTTGCCCCAAGACTCCACCTTCTGATGCACATTCCCTAAAGATTTTTGATATATTTTATCTGATGGATCTGCGCAGGCTGTGTTAAAACGACCGAATATTTCTTCAAGTGCCTTCAAAATTTTGAGCAGAGACGGTTCTTATTTGCTGACTATGACCTTCTTTGATGCTTATCTATCAAAAAGAAAGAAGCAGTGGAGAATAATCGTTCCCAGATTCAATCTTAGCTTCGATCTATTGAAGGATAATAATAACAGTAATGATAATATGAGGGATCTGATATATAACGCTAAATGCAATTCACTGTCATCTACCAAGAATAATGCAACCGGACCGCCAACATGCTGCAAAATTTAAAGCAAATTTTCAAGTCAACTGCCATCTATCATCTTAGACCGTTATCATTTGATTAAATCTGATCTTGGGTGGATTATAATGTTTCTTTTTTCTTCATCTTTCAAGAGCCCTGCATAGTTCTGTATATAATTTTGAACGTCAAGAGCGTTTTAGAGACCCCAGGCTTTGAAAATGTTGTAACTTGTCCCCACGAACAAGAGGTTCTTGTTCATCGCAGTTACTTTTTGGAAGAGAGAGAATGGTTTTCCTTTTTATATTTTCTTTGGGGATCTATCATTGTGAAAGAGCTATGCACTGTCAAGTGGTTACCATACTGAAAGGAGCTGCTACTTATTGCGAAGGCAACTCAAAGAATGGTCCATGCTCAGCATTTATTGCACAGACTTGACTACCAACTTCAATGGCCTTTCCTACATATATACATATATATATATATATATATATATATATTATGGTGACTTTGATCTTCATAGATATGATCTAAGCCATCCAATTGTAGATCGAACAGTACAGATCTCTCATCTCTTCCCCCTTTCTTTTTTTCTCTCTCTACCCGTAAACTCCTCTTTCTCTTTCTCTTGCCTCTACTCATCATGGGTAGAAGTGCCTCTACTAACACCTTACGAAAAAAGTGATGAACATTTCATGCCTTTTCCATCTTTTATATATATATATATATATATATATATATATATATATATATATAGAGAGAGAGAGAGAGAGAGATGATGGGGAGGATAACTGGTCCCCTGTGTTAATTGATGAAGGAATTCTATCATTCACCAGGCGTATGCATCGATTCGGTTAGTGGTAGACATCAGGATCGTGGGCATTGAAGAGCATTCAGAGTTGGAAGGGGAGCAACTCCGCGTTCTGCTACTGGTTTCACACACCCTTCTCTGCAAATCTTGGTTAATGCACCGGCGGTGTTGATATTATTGATTCGGGGGATGAGAAGGAGAAGGAGAAGTGGTGGTGCGTTAATGGCGACAGAGACGTGGGCTTAGGAGCAGGGCATTATTGGCGGGCATTCATGCCGTGGAATTCATTGTCACGGTTCACACATACGTTGGATCGACTCTTTCGAGCATTTAGAATCACTCACACTCTTCCTTCTGGACCAACGTTCTGTAAACATCAAATTCTAAAGTTGGCACAGCTTAATCAACAAGCTCTCTCTCTCTCTCTCTCTCTCTCTCTCTCTCTTTCTCTTTTATAAGGACCATACCCAGAGCGGTCCCATGGCTTGGAGTGGCCGACTGGGGATGGCTCTAACCTTTTGCTTTTTTGAAAGAAGCCTGCCACCTTCTTAAAGAGTAAGATTTCTCAGTGTTATAATTACCAATCTCTCTCTCTCTCTCTCTCTCTCTCTCTCTCTATATATATATATATATATATATATATATATATATATATATCAAATGATGGGGTTGAGTGGCGCATAGTAGCCACGCCCTCAGTTCGAAACTTCAAAAATGTTATTCTCATGGTACTGAGTTGAGTATTGTTGATTTTGAGATTATGGTGCCACTATAACAACCAAATGAACCGATTCTTGTCCTTGGCACAAAGAGATGTTGCTTTGGGATGAGAGGTGCTACTTGACCTGGGCATCAACTTGACCTGGGCATCAAGCTGGCCCGGCCCGATAAGAGTCGGGCTTGAGCCGGTCCGACGCTCGAAACATGAGCCCAGGCCTGATACCTGAGCCGGAGCCGGGTTCAACTTGATTAAAATAAAAATAATTTTTTTAATATAAAATATATTTTTGACATATATATATTATTAAATAAAAATAATAAAAAATTAAAAAAATAATCAGACCGAATCAAACTCGGGCTGAATATAGGCTGAGTACCGAATACTTGGGCCCGTTGTTCAAGCTTTTCTGCTACACTAGACCGTCATGGCCATTCTTGGTCACCTCTCTCTCTTTCTTTAGTGAAAAGAGGGATGTCAATGGATCATGTTTAAATTGGATTCAAATATGAATGAAGAGAACTTTCATAGATTCCCAATTTGAATGCAAGAGTTGAATCTGACTTTTATGTGTGATTCCCTCTTTTAGATATACAATAGAATCCCAACTGTATTATAATATGTCAAAAATGACTTTCAAAATCACAGATATGGGATATAGGACATGTATTTGAAATTGAAATTGGAATCGAATCTAAATCTGTAAAAATATTTATTTAAAACTGAATCAAAATCCAATCAAACGTCATTTCATAAAAAATGAATTCGACCAGTTTCGTAGATTGATTTCAATTTTTCTTTTCTATCTCTGGATTTATTGAAGCAGCTTGGTCGGACTATCATCAGGACGATTAGTAACTGTTTTTGTAGGTAGAATTGAGTCGATATAAAGAATTATGGGCACCTGAACTTCTGCCATTGAGGCTTTCAGCTTATGATATACTGAAATTGGTTAGGCAATGTTTGTCCGTTAAACAAATTATGTTTAGATGAACCTCATGCAATTCGGATCAAGGGTGGAGCGAGAAATTTTTTGTAAGAGGGGTCGAATTATGGTTTCAAAATTTTGTCAGGGTCCGAAATATCATTTTTCAAAATTTTTATATAAGATACATGATTTTTTTTTTTTTAAGTTTCATATGTAAAGTTAAAAAAAAATTGAGGGGTGGCAAATCCCTGGCTCAGCCCCTGGTTCGGATCTAGTGTTTAGTGGGTTGAATATGAACAGCTATCCACCATATTATAGTATTCTTATGGAGCCATCTCTCTCTCTCTCTCTCTCTCTATATATATATATATATATATAAAATAACATAACATAATATAATATAACCAATGAAGCGTAAGGAAAATCTTGTTTTTGTTTTATTCTTTGAAGACATCACTTTTTCATTTTCTTGGTTCGATATGATGCAAGCGTAAAGGAACAAGGGGGTTTGTGCCTAAATGAGCATCTTAATAAGATTTAATTGGCGATTGCAAGATAAAGAATCTTATCTATACCGTAAGGATCGTAGGGCTAGATTTACTGCCGATATGGTCTGTACTAATATTCTGCGTGAAGTTTGTTGATAGATAACATAAAGATCAACATTGCCAGTTCAAAATGCTATTTATGATTAGAACCATAGGACAAATGATTTGTAGGTTGTGAGGGCTCATGTATTATATCCCTAGGGTTTATGCTTGTGAGCAGATCTAGAAATTTTTCATGAGAGAGGTCAAATTAAAGTTTATAAATTTTGACAGAGTCAAAATATCGTTTTTCAAAAGTTTCATATAAAACAAGTGAAATTTTCTAAAATTTACATCTAACTTTTAATAACTAAGTTTAGGGTCTAACCCGAAGGTTCAGGGTCTGCTTCGGGACTTGGGTAGCTGCAGTGCTGCCATAGGGTCGGCTTCGGGACCTGGGTAGCTGCAGTGCTGTCACACAGAGTCTACATCGGGACCTCAATAGCTGCAGTGCTGCCATTTGCAGTCTGAAAGAGTTGCACACATAAAAATCGAACCAACATCATGCTGCTTACATGCCAGCCGGATCAACCAGTTATGCTATGCTAGGACTTCTAAC
Source organism: Nymphaea thermarum (assembly GCA_011799765.1). NCBI lineage: Eukaryota > Viridiplantae > Streptophyta > Magnoliopsida > Nymphaeales > Nymphaeaceae > Nymphaea > Nymphaea thermarum. Next base: position 1,291,108 of record JAANDH010000013.1, on the reverse strand, counting down.
AATATATATATATATATATATATATATATATATATATATATATATATATATATATATATATATATATATATATGAGTTTTTGATTTCCAAAATTTCTCATTTATTTGATAATTGATGATCTGGTAACTTATTCCTATTACATAAATAAGCATGCCAGGATCACATTCGTGTGATCAAATTAAAAAAAGATGTGAAGAAATAACAACATCGGGATATTAAGACGATCCATGACTTCCTCCCATAAGATGAATCAGCTATGTATGTGTGTGTGTATGCTTCCGCCCGTGAGTGAGAATAGGCAGTTTGGTTTGGTTCGATCTTCATGACTGATCAACCTCAACGAAAGAGGTAGATATGTCCCAAGCAAACAGGTACACAAATATTGTGAAATTGCCACCATCACCATAGGGAAAAAGAGAAAATAAATATTCCAACTAGCAAACAAACGGCTACACAAATATTATGAGATTGCCACTATCACCAAAGATGAGGTTCCTTCAATTCTCTTTATTGGTGGCAATGTCTTCATCAATTTGAAGGGCTAGTTATAAAGAGACCAACAATTGCTCCATGCTAATTATATTTCTCTATCATACTGACCGGACTTGGTCATTGTTTGGTGGATCCCAACTCGCATCTTAGCAGTTTCAGTTTCAATCAATCCAAAAAAGGTTAAAAAGTAAGACAATTTATCACTTAATTAAGTAATATCCTTATATTTTCTTAAGATTCCTCACAATCTTAGATATATGACTAAACTTTTCAAAATGAGGTACTATATTGTCTCTATCACAACCCGACGATGCTCCAATGAAACTGAACCAGCCGATGTGCGCGCTGATTTGCGGAAAATGATGAATGTTCCCAAATCAGTCTATGTCATGCCAAATTCTCAAAACCGAGATTGATTATTATTTATGTATTTGCCTTCACAAGAAGAACTACGTTGCCACTTAGATGCGGAACATGCAATGAGCATCTAAAGAAACCAAGAAAGCCCGTGTTTGCACCCAGCTCTTAGTCCCACTTTTCACATGTAAATGATCTGCAGTGGCTGATGCTTGACAGCTTAAAGATCATTAGAAATTTTCTTGATAACGTCAATGGGTGTGAGAGTTCGATGGCATTGAATTTGATACTAAAATTAAAATTTCACAAACAAAATGCCACCTCAATTTGGATTCACAAGGAAAATTCTAGTTGTAGTTGTGTTTGATAGTCTGAATTTTTTATTCTAGAATTATTTGATAAAACGTGAATTAAAACCATCAAGACATGTGCTCTAAAAGAAGATGAAAAAATTTTAAAATTCTAAAACCACAATTCCACGCAAAGGGTAGAATTACAATTCCGGAATTTTGAATCAAGAATGTGCATGTAATTCCAGAACAGCAAATTTTTTGTTTGATAACACAATTCCCATTTTATGAAAAATGAGAATTTTAATTCTAGAACTCTCCAATTCTGGCCTCATACACCCCTAGCCCTGTCTCCCTTGAGAATGATGTTTGAATTTGCCTGCATGGATGAGACAAATTGTCTTGCTGAGACAGTTCCCTCCACCATTCCAACATGCCCTAAGAGCAGAATCTAAGCATCAAGTTACCATAAAATGTGCTAGATTGCTGTCAATTGATTTATCATATCAAGACCCAACTTAATGGAACTAGGTTTACTTCATAAGAAGTTATACTTGGAAACCACGCTGGTCATATACAGCATGCCAAGTTCATCCCAGGTTCATATATGGACTCAGTTTCAAATAACCAACTTCTTTCATTGCAAATGTTTGGTTGAAACATTGGCTACTAACTCTTATCCTAAAACCAGAAACATTCTTTTCCAGGTTGCACGTCCGTGGCCTCCTTTTTGCAGTACAGAAAGTTGATGACACAAGAATTCGAAACAAGAACCAGCCGCCTACTGGCCCCTGCCTCAACCATTGCATTGACACCCTTAGAAATGACCATAAACATTCCATTACATGATAAGCAAAGAGGCATATGCATGTCATGCCTTGTTCTAGTTGTCTCATTATTGGTAAACCCTTGCCTGCCCATCGCATCCTTCCTAATAAAACCTCACTTCTGCATTGTTCTGTGAAAATATTCTATCTCAAAATGTTTGTTTTAGAATTTGGAGGAAATCGAGATCCGACCTGTCGGTATGAGGTCGGACTGTTCCTAACACCTTTACCAGAGATAGTCAGGCCAAGGTCTAAGCTATGTTTGTCACTTATTCGGGTGCTGTCAAATCAAAATTACATACTGAAAAGGAAATATGCCATAGTTTCCTAATTAGCCCTTGGAATTTTAGTGATTAATGAAGTTAACAATGGTTTTATTCATCACTTGGCCATGCAGATGATGCATGCTGATTCTAGTCTATATGCATGCAGAGGCGTATTCTATATGCATATAGATCCTATCTATATGTATACAAAGTCTGAGACTAGAGGAGCCTAATGGGCTGCTAGAATTCTACCTAGGTTATATTCCTTAAATGGGCTTCCCCATAGTTAAGACTACCCTGAGTTTGAGTTTGATAGGGGTTGGCTCGATCAATTCGAACTAGGTTTAGACTTCGGCTTGGTTATGATGCTTGAATGAGTCTAACTTCATTCCTTAGGGCTAGATGGAGTTTTAGAAGTGGGCTTGACTGGAAGCGGTTCTGAACTAAGCTTAAGCCATACTCAAATTATAATCCTCAAGTTAGGGCTATGCCGGGTTCTCCTAGGCCAAGTTTGACTGGGGCCGCGAGGTCTTAATTGTGCTTGCTTTGAATTGGGTCATGGTTGAGGACGGTCCAATCAGTCGTTAGCTTTATCTGGGCATGATTCCACTCAGGTTATAGTCTTCGAGTGGATCGGGCCTTGCCTTGCCAAATTAGATTGTTTGTAGGCTATAACTCTAACTTGATTTGACTCGGGTCCTCGAGCTGGTTTAAGGTTTAAGTTGACTTGATTTGGCTTAGGGTAGAGCCGAGCCCATTTAGGTTATAATCCGCAAATGAGTCAAGCTAGACCTAACAACTGAAGCCTGCTGAGAGTTTGACTTAGTTTGGTTTGACTTGGGCTGGACATGAGCATTATCTCACTTGGCCATAAAGATGATGCATGCATAGGTGTATTCTATTGTTAAAAAGGGATATGAAGAAGAATGAACAAGGAATTTTAACCAGGTTCTGTGCTGAAATCACCTATGTCCTCAAAGTCTTTCTACTCTCTTTTCAACTTGTAATGAGAGATAGAGGTTCCACTATTTAAAGAATACAAATCACAATCTTTAACTCCTAAAATCATGGAGTTGATATACAACTTGTTTCCTTCAAAATAATCGCTTCCTATTTTATCTCTTTCCATTGATAAAGAGATTTGGACGTCAACCTCTTCTTCATCCACTCCTGATTTTTTGGCAATTGATTGCACTGTATCATCTTCTGATTTCCCCAACTTATGTGGATGATTATCTTCTGCCACATGAGTTGGTTCTCTAACATCTATATGCATATAGATCCTATCTATATGCATACAAAGTCTTGAGGCTAGAGGAGCCTAATGGGCTGCTAGAATTCTACCAAGGTTATATCCCTGAAATGGGCTCGTCCATAGTTAAGTCTACCCTAAGCTTGAGTTTGACAGGGGTTGGCTCAACCCAATTCGAGCTAGGTTTAGACTTCGGTTGGGTTATGATGCTTAACTGAGTCTAACTTCGTTCTTTAGGGCTAGACAAAGTTATAGAAGTAGCCTTGACTGGGCGCGGTTAAAACCTCGCTGTTTAAAACTTTGAAACGTTATTAGTGACGATGTTATGAGCTAAGCTTAAGACATACTCAAATTAGAATCCTCAAGTTATGGTTATGCTGGGTTCTCCCCGACCAAGTTTGACTAGGGGTGCGAGGTCTTAGTTGGGCTTGGGTCGAATTGGGTTATGGTTGAGGACGGTCTGATCAGTCTTTAGCTTTATCTGGGCATGATTCCACTCAGGTTAGTCCTCGAGTCGATTGGGCCATGCCACACCAAATTTGATTGTTTGTAGGCTATAACTCTAACTCGATTGACTCGGGTTACAATACTCGAGCTGGTTTAAGGTTTGACTTGACTTGATTTTGCTCAGGGTAGAGTCAAGCTCATTTAGGTTATAATCCTCAAATGAGTCAAGCTAGACCTAACAGCCCAAGCCGGTTGAGAGATTGACTTAGTTTGGTCTGACTTGGGCTAGACATGAGCCCATTTAGGTTATAATCCTCAAATGAGTGGATGTAGACCTTACCAGACCAAACCGATTTAGGATTTAACTTGGCTTGGTTTAAGGCTCGACTCAAGCCCACTTTGGTTATAGTCTTGAAGTGAGTCGAGCTAGAAGTAACCAGACTAAGCTGGTTTATGATTTGACTTGGCGTGGTTTAGGGTGGATTCGAGCCTTGTTCCCTCAATAGATCTGAAATGAAATTTTGTTGGATTATAAGTTTTGGATCTGAATATAATTATTTGAAACGAGATTGGATCGGAAATTACTGTTAGGAACTTAGGATTTGAATTAGATCTGAAAGTGAGATTTGGATTCAGATTGGAGCCTGAAGTGCGTTTTGGATCCGAAGGTGGCAATTCGGATCTAAAAATCTGAGTACTTCCCAGTAGCGAGGGTTTCCCTTCTTATAAGAGCGTTGCCGCCGGCACTGTGGTCGTGTTTGCGGTTTGCTCCTTCATTCTTCTTAGGGTTTGGTTCACAGGATTTTGTTTTGGGGTTAAAGAGACGGCGCCGCGCCGTCCGCCTTGACGAGGAGTTCTCCTATCCGTCTTGGCCCTCCTTCTGCTTTTCTCCGATTCCTTTCCTTTCGCCTTATCCTTAATTCGCTAGTTTTTGGTAGTTGCGTGTTTTTCCTCCGGCAGAAATGGTGGTGAAATACTCAAAGGCCGAGAAGAAGGTCATGTACGACAAGAAGCTTTGCCAGTTGCTGGACCAGTACAGCCAGGTTCTCATCGCCGCGGCTGACAATGTCGGATCCAACCAGCTCCAGAGCATCCGCAAGGGTCTCAGGGGCGATTCCATTGTCCTCATGGGGAAGAACACGATGATGAAGCGGACGATCCGCCTTCACTCCGAGAAGACCGGGAACAAGGCCTTCCTGAATCTGATTCCCCTGCTTGTGGTGAGTATTGTGCCTTTGGAATCCTTCGTTTTCTCCAAACTAAAGATTGCTTTCAGCTGGTGGGATTCCGGTATTTTCATACTTATGAAGCCGTTTCTTAATTGCTTGGGTTTTTTCTTGTTTGGACATTAGGGCAATGTTGGGCTTATTTTCACCAAGGGAGACCTGAAGGAGGTCAGAGAGGAGGTTTCCAAGTACAAGGTTAGATATTACATGGAACCAATATCGTCTTTGCCGTTTATTCTTCCTCATGATATTTTTATTTAACTGGTTCTGTGCCGAAATTCGTCTCATGGTGAATGTCATCCTATGGTTCCGTTGCCTCTACTATCGTTTCGAGGAGTATGCCTGGAGTAATCCATCTTTTTTTATTTATTTTTTTGCAATAGATGGTGCTGAAAAGTTTTTTTTTGTAAATGAGTAAATCCTACGATAAGGGAATGCTGCAGTCATGTTAGGCACATTATTGATTTGTTATGATTCTGTATCTTACATTTGATAATTTGTGTAAGTTCTCTATTATACTGGTTGTGATTGCATCTTATAATTTTGATGCATTACCATCTCTGCCTTTTCCCTTCTCTATGAATAGGAAAAAAATATTATCTACAAATCTGTCGTCACATTATGAATGACGTACTTATATTTTGTTCTAATAATCAGGTTGGAGCACCAGCACGTGTTGGGCTTGTTGCTCCCATTGATGTGATTGTGCCTCCGGGAAACACTGGCTTGGATCCTTCTCAGACATCCTTCTTCCAGGTTTCCAACTTTCTGAATGTATTCCTTTGTAAATTTTCTTCGGGCATATGCCAACAAATATAGTTGCGCAGGTTCTGAACATTCCAACCAAGATTAACAAGGGTACGGTCGAAATCATCACTCCGGTGGAGTTGATAAAGAAGGGTGACAAAGTGGGTTCATCTGAAGCGGCTCTTTTGGCAAAGCTAGGAATAAGGCCATTTTCCTATGGTCTTGTTATCCTGTCTGTGTATGAAGATGGTTCTGTCTTTAGTCCCGAAGTGCTGGACCTAACGGAGGATGATCTTATGGAGAAATTTGCAACTGGTGTTTCATTGGTGACAGCATTATCACTGGCCCTATCTTATCCAACTCTTGCAGCTGCACCGCACATGTTTGCCAATGCATATAAGAATGTTGTAGCTGTTGCCCTTGCAACAGAGTATTCCTTCCCTCAGGCTGAGAAAGTCAAGGAATACCTAAAGGTATGCAACCATCCTTTGCGTGCACATACTTTTCATTGTTGATCCTTCTGAATTTTTCACAAATGAGTTTGATGTTTTTATGATGGTATAGGATCCAAGCAAATTTGCCGTGGCTGCTTCTCCTGTAGCTGCTGAGACTTCCGCCGCACCTGCTGCTGCTGCCAAAGAGGAAGAAAAGAAAGAGGAGCCAGCCGAGGAATCGGACGATGATATGGGTTTTAGTTTGTTCGATTAAGTTGACACCGTGTGTTTTGAATATTAATTTTGAATTTCTTCTACTTTTCCGCGAGATTTCTTAGTTTTTTGAGGTTTTGACAGCCCGCTATTTTTCTTAGTTTTTGATAGCTTAATTCAATATGCTTGCAATGACTTCGTTCGTGGTTTGCTTTGATTAATGGTATCGTCGCTTACTTTTTGAACTTCTCTGTAGACTGGATTGATAGTCATTGTTTTCTGTTTCCTGGTCAAGGATTAAAGCCGAAGCTTTCGTAAAGTCTAAATTCTTAGGCCAATTCAATCTATTTTTATTTTTATTATATCTGAAACTAGAGCCAGTCCCGGCTTCATTTTCGATCTCAACATTCAGTTTGTAGTTCTTGACCACTAAGCAACTCCAAGGCCAAATCCGAGCGTCACATTTGGCTTTAATAAACATGTTGGTAATCGATGTAAGCACGTCATCTTCCCCTTGTTACGCCCGTTGTTCCCGGACCATGTAAGACGTTTGCAATGCTATCATATTCAATTCTCAAAGGCCACACTGAAGTCTAATGGGGTGGTTTGGTTGGCACCCTAAGCCCAGTGTCTGGAGGCAAAATCACGTTTTGCCTCCAAAATCAGGTTTTTTGAGTGATTAGATATCATCAAAATTTGGTTTGAGACAAGTGAGTTTTGGCTTAATTTTGTTTTGTTAGGAGTGGAGAACCTTACCCTGTTATTTATTCATAGAAATCCAGGTTTGGAGCGAGTGAGACAAATGAATGAAAATTCAAGTACGCTAAGAATTTGGTTTTTATAAAATATAGCTTTCACAAAACTTGGATGGATGAGCGTGTCCTTTTATTGTATTGTCAACTCGATGGAGTTGCCCTTTTGCCTTGACGACTAAGCAGTCTTGAACGCCTTAAGGACGAAGTAATCCGAGTAAGTCCATCAGTTACCCTGCCTTAACGACTAAGCAGTCTACATGTTTCATCTTGTTTGGCACGTCAAAAGCATTTTCTAAATCCCCCCTTAAAAGGAAGGAAAACAATCAAGTACAACTAATACAAACGAGGTATTGGATCTGGTCCCAGTCCAACCATGTATTGGATCTGACATTGTCCTGGGTTCAACCTGTCTATAGGGCCTAGTTTGATTTCAATCTCTTCGCAAACCTTGGATGTATAAGGGTATGATTATATACTGGATGTTGTTTTTGTTAGGTTGCGTTTGATTGCATCGGATCATAGACTTGGGTCAGGTTTTAGAACCTCAGATATGACATAATGAGATGTTAAATCTTAAGTTTTAGAAGCAGATCTTTGGTACACTCTCTCAGCCTTTTATGTCAGACTCTCTCCACCTTCATGCTTGGATCTGAAATCCACATTTAAAATCAAAGCCCCCTTTCGATTTGAGAACCATGAATTTTGAACATTCTCATCCATTTGAAATCTCAGATTTACTCAGCAAATCTGACCTGAAACTTGAGATCCGAAGCTATCAAACACAATCTTAGATAAACAATAAAAAAGTCAATCTTTTTGAAGACTCTTTTAAATCTTGTAAGCCATTGACTTGGGCGATTATCGGATTAGCTCCCGTAGGTTCATTATGGAGAGTTTCCGGTCGGTGCCCCTTTTTCCGGCGGGCATCGCTGTAAGCTTTTATTGGAGAGCGTTCCTGCTCCTGAGTCCTGACCCTCGGGTCTCCCAGGTTCATACCATATCGCCGATCCAAATCGAGCCGATTCGATACATTTGATGCCGAGACCGATCTTGCGTCGGAATCGGAACCGAGTGATCGGAGGGTCCTTCTGCAAATATCCCTGGATCTGATGTTAATTCCCGAATAAGTTCGGCAGTGGAGGATCAGAGAGATAGAGGGAAAGAGAGAGTTGGTGCGTCACTTTGGCGGGACGGGCCATGGAGAACGCCAGCGCTACCTCTCTCGTGGTAGTCTCTCTCTCTCTCTCTTGTTCTAGTTTCATGGATCTAGAGTTTCTTGGTATTCTTTCCATTTAAGAGTTCGTTATTTGTTGATGGTTCTCACCATCAAGTCGTCAAGTTGTGGGGATACTTGATCTCACGGACCGAAGTTAGTATCGTCTACACATCGTGTTCACAAATGGGCATTTGTATGTTGCCTCGGTGCTTAAAAGGGTATTACAGATCAAGTCAGAGTTTCCTCGGCCGACGATCTCGCCTTCGTCCACATGCCGAATTTCTGCTCTTCGGATAAGAAATGATACACAGATTTTTTCAGCAACAAGGCTTCATATTTGCTGTGTTCTTTCTGTCTTCCCCCCACTTCTTTTTCAATTGTTCAGGGGATCACCAATAATTTGCCTTGTAACGCATTTCTTGATTATTTTCTTCCCTTTTCTTGCGATGTGCTGGTAATTGGATTTTGGTGTTGTTTTAGTTGCAATGTCTCGGTAAAATGACAATTTGAGCGTTTTATAAGGCACTTAGTGGCCGGGATGGTTGAGGGACCTAATTTCTTCCTAACCGCCGATGCCACCCCCTTGATCTTTACTTGCGGACAGGGTTTTTTTCCTGTTGTGTCGATGCTTGGGATTATAATCCAACTTTTGACAATGTATTCTCCGTTTGGTCCGCAACCTATTTTGGAAGAAGGTTGACATGGGTTATTTATAAATTATTCATGGCAGAGTGGCAGCTTCACTGGGTTTACCAAGCTATGCAAAGGGCTCGCTGTGGTACTTGTTGCTGGATATGGCGTACAACAAGTTTTTCCTTCTGCAATTTCTTATCTTGCACTGATCCCCGGAAGGTATAAACTTAAGTTATCTGCATGTTCGTTTGCTCTGCATTGTCTTTTCCCTGGCATCAGCTTTACTAGCTCTTAAACTTTTGCTCATGATACTTTGTTTGTACCTAGTTTGCAGATTAATTTATACTTGGTTTCATCGCTTTAGAGAAATATTTCCTTTTTCTATTCTTCCATGGGGTTGTGTGATAGATTGCATTAAACATACTTCATGTAGAAAATTCTGAGCTAAAATTTTAGTGCTCATATTTTGGGATCTTGTCAAGGACCTAATTATATTTGTATGTTCATGATGTAATTTGATGGGCACGATTAAATACATTGTCAACTATTCAGCAAGAACTGTGTTTCATTAGTTTGGATGTCATTCTATATGTTCTCCTAGTGTATTAGCTAATGTGATTGCTCTAATGTAATTGGTTGTGCAGGACGATACCTTTTGCTTGGAATCTTGTGACAGCTGGTTATGTGGAGCAATCAATTGTGGGGGTATAGACATGCTGTTTTAGACTATTCTAACGTGCTCTTGTTTGTTTCATACTATAGTACAGATGCTGGTTCTCCTTTTGTTCTTTCATCAAATCTTCTCTTGCAACTTGGTTTGTCAAAAGTGAAGAAAAAGGTTCACCATATACCTATATCATCAGGTGCTTTGGAGATGTTACGGTAGTCTGCAACATGTGAAATATACGGTTTCAAACAGATTGGATCTGGTACACCAAAATGCAGTAGCAGTAGGACTGAAATTAGATTTGGCATGTTAGAAACTGACAAAATCTTCATGCTGAATCTGGACCACTTCCATCCCTAGAAATGGGTATATGGGCTTTTATGGCCACTAATCAATTCTGTCTTTGAAGTTTGATATGTTTGAAATTGACTGGAACTTTTTGTCTCCCCTCCAATGAACTACATGAGAACCATGATTAGGGAACTAAAAAATATCTAATTTCATGTCATCTAGATTGTAGTATAAGCAGAAAAAAAAGAATTTATGTGTTTCTTACACGGCAAATATGACTCTGTTCTTATTAAAGTGTGTAACATACACATATATCATGAGCATATCAAAAGTTACCATGCACTCAACATTAAGAAGTCACCAAGTGGCACAAGTCAACTGTAAAGAAAGTATTCATTAATAAGACTTCTAGACATTCTGCAACGGAAACCCTAGATTTATATTAAAAAACCTAGGTGATCTAATAAAACTAGGAAGACACTTAGACACCTATCATTTTGCACTCTTGACATTAAGAAAGCAGCAAGTGGCACACACCAACTGCTGATAAATATTCACAAAGAAGGGACTCCTAGACATTATGCGGCCTAAGAATACATTGGTGGGTTGGAAGTTCTAGATGATCTAATGAAATTAAGAAGCCACTTATAGAACCTGATGCACTTGACACTAAGAAAGCAGCAAGTGGCATGGACCAACGTGATAAGTATTCACAAACAAGGGATTCCAAAGACCTTCTGCAACCTAAGGAGTAAGGATACATTGGTGGATTGAAATTTCTAGGTTACTTAATGAAATTATGAAGGCACTTAAAGTCTCAAACAACCTGATGCACCCTGAACATTAAGAAGGCACTAAGTGACAGACCAAGTGTTAAACCTTCTGCAACCTAGGCATTATCTTCAAGAATCTCCCTGCATTCAAGCTTTCTGGACTTTCCTCATGATATGAAAATGCATGCAGAACCCATTTTTCTTTTCTTTTCTGGGATAACAAGTATGAGGGTTTCTCCCGAAGAGGGTTCAAGCCAAAGATCCCTTGGCTACGAAGTATCCATCCATCTGGTTAGACTATCTTCTAGGATTTATCCATGTAGAAATATGGTACTTACTGATCAATATGTGAGCATTTTCTCTCTGTAAAAAATGATGTATCATATGAATTTGTTTTTATTGCAGAATAGGTACTAGTATTGGTAGTACGTCCTCTACATAGCAAGGATGCTCACACAGATATATGGCTGTGGATAATTTGTATAAGAAAAAGAGGGAGAAGCATAATACTGAGTGTTAGATCAGGGTTGAAGAAGATAGCTGGATTAGTTTGAGCTGCACAATGCCATTTGCATGAGGTCTGCAACCTACTAGAGACAAACCATGTCCTCACTGTTTGGAGAATAATCAGTGGCATGCAGATCAGTGCAGGAATAATATATGAACCTGAAACTAGGAAGCGAACAATTGGAAAATATTTATTGGCATAGTTGTTTATATGCACATTTTTTCAATCTTTTTATGCCCTTTTTCTATTGAACTGCTTAATGCTTGATATGGTCAGTTTATGTATATACTTTTGTCTTGCAGTTGATAATCAGCATAGTGGGTCTTCTTTTTGTTGGGAAACTACTAGAGCCTATATGGGGTCCAAGAGAGTTCTTGAAATTCATTTTTGTGGTTAATATATTAACGTCAATTTGTCTCTTCATCACAATGATTGCATTATACTACACAACGAGGGAGGAAAGTTTTCTGTAAGTATGAAGCCTCTGTTTATGAACTATTGATTTTTACTTGCTATCTTCCAGCATACTTCTTGTTGTCGGTTGATGAGTTTTCCCTTTTGATCCATCTTGCCCTTTCTCTTCAGACTACTCCTGGTTTCATTGTGTTTTTGTCAAAAATATATCCATGTATGTGCACATACATTTGTATGTGTGTGTGTTCTTCTCTTTCTGTATACAAAATGAAATAAATAGACCTTCCACGGCTATGTGTGTGCTGCGTAGATTACTTTGCAGAAACATTCCAAAGTTCATTTGGTCCAACTATTGTATATAAGCATTGTGAAAGTATTAAAAAGATCATGTCCTTTTCTCCAACCATGTAGGATGTAACTAATGTGTTGGATTTCCTTGCAAGCATCTTGTGTATTTGGGACAATCCTTTCCTGTTAAGTACTAAATGCAACCAAGACTTTTGACTTTTTCATTTGCTAGGAGATCTGTATTATGCAGTATGAGTTGCCACTAGCTCCAGAGAAATTCTAATTCCCTGTCTATGTTATAATCTGTCTTTTTCTTCAGTTCTAGATTGCCACAAAACTGATGCCCATAAACACAAGCATCTTCATGACACTTACAAATTATACCAGTGAAATCCTTCTGTTCTACAGAGCCTTTGTGGTTTTAAATGATGTTCGAATTTGTCATCAACATCTCTGCTTCTTTGCTAATTGGAAAATGCAGTCCTGCCACCTCTCTCATCTACTATTTGTTTTTGGCAGCTACAATCCTGTTTCCGGGTTCCAAGGTATCCTTTCTGGATTTCTAGTAGGCATCAAGCAAATTATGTCAGATCAAGAGCTTTCAGTATTTTTCCTTTTGAAGATTAAGGCAAAGGTTCAACTTTCTCCTTACCATTTATTCCTAGTTCTTTCATTTCCTATTTAGTGGGTGACTTATCTAATATATGTCTTTCACAATTCCAGTGGCTGCCATCACTTCTTGTATTGATATCAATTGTTGTTAGCTTCTTTGTGGAGTTCTCGACGTACATGCCAATTGTAATATTTGGCACATATATGAGTTGGCTATATCTAAGGTATTTTCAGAGAAAACCAGAAACAGGCCTGAAGGGTGACCCAAGTGATGAGTTTGCCTTTGCAACTTTCTTTCCAGAAATTTTGAGGTAGTTTTGATCTGTTGATTTGATCTTTTTACCCAACCTGGAGTAATGTTCCTAATATATGCTTTGACTTCTGGTTCCCTTTTTTCTCACTTTCCAGTGTTGCCTTTGCAGACCAATTATAGATCCTGTTGCCACTATTTTTGGTCGTTTATTCTGTGGAAGATCTGATGCATCCAATGAACCAAAGGACCATCTTCTGGGGCTCACTCCATTGCCTGGCTCTGACCCTGTGGAGGCATCTAGGAGGAGGTAGTTTCTAATTTACCTTTTATCGTATTTGACAAAAGGCAACAGCTCATTCATGCAATAATAAGTTGTAATAACCTGTTGCTTTTTTCTTTAAAGGTCTAGAACCTCGCAGTCGCAGGTTCAATCTGGTCATGTTTGATGAGCTCATGTTCATCGAATGGAAAAGCAACAGGAACTAATTCATTGCATACTTTCTAATGAACTCCTGTGTATAAGAAGTCTAATGTTTTTGCCAGATTTCAGTCAGCTTTCATCTCATTTAGGAATTTCATACTTCAGAGCATCAAATGTCCTGTATAGGTTACTATTTGATCAGAGAATGGATGAAACAGGAAGAGTTGCTAATCTCATAGCATCTTCTATTAGTTTTCAAGGGAATGGTCTAATGACTCCATTGCCACTTTGAAGTGGGTTGAAATCCCTCCCAAGTTTAAAATTCAAACTATGATTATCTTGTCAGTTAGCCACAGTGCCATAAACAACATATCCATTTTCATGGAGATACATTAGGACTGACAGAATGGAAAAAAGTCAGGCTTCACAAATGGCAGGCAGTAGGAACTCTACTATGTCATTATAACTTGCACTCCATCTTGGAGGTGCTATTGATTATCATTTGGGATGACTGACCCTGAATTGCATTTGGGAGTTAGTACTGTACCTTGCTGATGAGATAAGATTATCAAGAGCGCCAAGTGAATGGCATTATCCTCAGGGACTTAACTTTATGCTCTCCTATACGAATGCAACCAGTGAGGTCTGTGTCTGTTGTTAGTCACTTTTCCTCTTTTGCGAACTCTAATGGAGCACATGATGGAGTTAAAGAGTTCTCAGATCTTCTGAATCACTAGAATGATTGTCATGTAGTACTGTAGTTAAATTTGAACCACCTCTTCTCTCTCTCTCTCTCTCTCTCTATCTCCACCCTCCCCGTCAAAAGGAAAACATGTGCACACTCGAAGTTGCACTTGTACACTGACCAGACATAGACATGCACGTGCATATTGCTGAAAGCACAATGTATTTCTAGAGGCTTTTGATGATCTAAAGTGATCTGTTCTGAGTGACAATGTTGCTTATTTTATGTAGAGAACGAGGTGCGCGAGCTCTTGAAGAAAGGTTGGCAGCTGAGACAACTGCTGCTGCCGCTAAGAATTCTGACACTGCTCAGCTTAGTGGGCCAGAGAATGTTTGAAACCTTGGTGTAGTTTGCTTTTACAAGTGTTCAGGTTCCTCACTGGTTATGGTTTCGTTACGATGAATGTATTATTGATCGTCTTCTACCAAGTTGGCTTGGAGCAATTTTGATTCTCTTGTGGATCTGACATTCTGAGGCCTTCTGGCCTCTTATTGCTTACAACCAAAATTAGTGTCGGTTATCTCGTTTTCCTTCTTTTCTGTCCATATCTCCAATTATACATGTATTACCTGTTCAAACCACAGTTCTTGAGATGCCCGTTTTTATGCACATTCTTAATGTTCGACCTTCGTTTTGTAAGGCACCCCATTGCAATCTGACTTGGTAATGCTATTGAAATTTTGTTCATGGTAAAAGAAGCAAAGACGTTGGAGCTCTCCTTTTACCTATGCTGTATTTGCCACTTGCACGTTGGACCTCGATACGTGTATTTCAATCCAAGCGGTCGTGGTCAGGTCCACTGTGCGTATTGATCAATGATCATGATGCAGCCACCGCCCCAAAAAAGTAAGTTCATGTGGTTACTCTCCACAATTATGAAAAGAAAGAGAAAAATACAGCAACTTTTTCAGACGTTGGGCATCCGCATGGTTTGTGGCTACCCGAGCTTAGTCGAGTCTGAGTTTGGCCAGCCTGCACTCGACTGGGCTAAAAAAACTTGAACTCGAGTTTGGCTCGAATTTGAATCGAGCTCCTTCTAGGAAGCTCAAGCTTGATTCGACTACACGAAATTAAACTCGAACTTGACTCGATTAACCCACTTAACGTTAGCTTGTGTAAGCATTAATTCGTTTAACTCGTATAACTTTTGAAAATTTGTTTCTGCCCTAAAAGTTAAAATCAGTGATTTGGTTAATCGGTTTGGGCAATATTACATAGAGTACTGGTTTGCGAGTCGAGTTGATTATAAACGAGTCGAGTTTCAAGAACTTGGCTCATTTATTGTTTCAAGTATCTAAGTAAGTTCGAACTCAGCTCGTTTATAAACAAGTTTGGCTCGACTTGCAGTGCAGCCTTATTTGTAGCTAAGCTTGAGAATCGGACATTTGATGGGCGCGGGTCTAGAGCCGAGTGTCAACTGTTATGTTCGTGAGCATGTGCTTTCCAGAACGAGTTCAATAAGAAATGTAAACCTGAACACTGTTGAATCGCAGCTGTTGTGAGTAACGCACATTAAACTGTGACAATACACTTGACTCTGTGAATTTAGTGATTTCTACCAGTTTGTCCATGAGCACTGGTTCTGTGAATTTGGGTGGATAGACGAAGAATCTTTTATTCAAGGTAAGTGCTCTTGGCTGAGAGTGAAGAATAGTGGGAGGTTTCCTTGTGAATGATTCTGGGTGAGTGAGAGGATTATCCGACCACTCATGCGAGAGCTGAAGCCTCCCTCTTTCCTCTTACCCTCAAGGTCCAAGGTTGCGTCTGTACCAAGTGGTGAGATCTACCCATGCTTCAACTTGCACATAGGTGATAGGACCCACCTCCTTGTGATATAGTAGCATCGCTCCCCGTGGGGTTTGAACTGAAGATGCACCTTTCAACAGGCAATTTGCCTTGCATAGCGAGATGCAGAGAAGAACCAATATGTTTTACATTGCTGAGTGGGCAGCTAAATCATGTGGAACAGATCTCCAACTTCCAACTTGCCTAGGACTAGAATATTGGCATATCTTGCGTTTCTTGTTTCAACTCTTCTCTTTCTTGGGGTCTGCCTGTGGAAGATCTCTAAAGGGTTCAATTTCATGAGTGGAACAGCCGCTAAGTGCTCAAGTTACTGACTCTCGGCAAAGATGAACACAGACAGAGACAGGCATATAAGCACTGGTAATTTGACACGCATCTGAGTACGTTTAACAGATAAACAGTGGGCTGAGCCGCCAGTTTCCATGGCTATGTATATCTGTTCATATCCAGTCAAGGCTTAGCAAAATTTGCTCATGAAGATGGGATTGTGGGCGTCAACCCCCTCCGCAAGCCGACGAAGGGATACAGAAGTATTGACCTTTAAATTGTATTTCTTTGACGCCAAAAAATTTCGTTGTCAATTACAAGTTGTTGATAATTTTATGACTGTTCGTTTTGAATCCGTGTTACTGTTACGTATACATGTTGGATACTGATGATTAATGGGCATCACAAAATCAACCTACCATATTATATTTACGTGTTAAACAAGGCTGGTATTAAATAGGTATGTCAATAAATCCGACTTAGATACAATATCTGATTGAACCACATAAAACAAATTGGATACTGAAAAAGATGTTATATCCGATTAAAAATTCATATCAGATGTGACATCTGATCGGATTCAGATTTAAGTAAGTATTGACAATATTTGGATTTGGATCGGGATGTTAATCTAAAAACCGGATTCAGATTAGGGTCGGATTATAATTTTGGATTTGGATATGGTATGTATATTTCTTCATTCAAATTTGAATATCAGTTCGAATATGAATATATAGATATCCAAAATTGCGGATATTGTAAAGTATACATCCTATTCGAATCCGATCCATTGACATCCCTAGTACTAAACACCAAGATTGCATCTGGATACCAGCAAGTTCATAATTTTAGATTAAGAACTTGGAAATTGAAATTTCAGTTACAAAGATGTTCAATTTGCTTGCATCGTTTGCTCTCCTCATGTTTAGAAAGCAACCTTTGTAAAGTCGTTCATCACCAAAAGCGTCCTTTTCGTCTTCTACGTGTCTTACTTGAAGTCCTTGAGGTTTGATCATTTTTAGAATAAGAAGGCGACTCCTTTCGATCGACGAACTTCCTTTGATTCCCCTTTTCTAAATCCAAGGGCACTTTTTTACCTAACGCGGGATAACACCAGTTTCCAAAGGTATTGGGATGTGAATCTCAGCGGAGCTAGAAATTTCTGGTTAAGGGGCGTCGTTACTTCAAATTTCAAATTTCAATGGGCATTCACATGAAAAAATTGAACAACTAATACAGTATTTATGTGTAAATAAAATAAATTTTGTGACCTGGTGCGGGCAATTATCCACAGCAGCCACAACTTAGGTTGTATTTGATAGCCTCAGATCTTAAATCTTAGGTTGCGTTAAAATGGGTACTTGGGAAAATCTGATTCAAAGAATGTGGATCTAAAGTGCACGTTACATGTTAAAAAGTGTGGATATAGAGAATCTGAACCTTCAAACCATAGATTTCAGATCCACCGTCAAGGAATGTGGATCTAAAGTGCACGTTACATGTTAAAAAGTGTGGATATAGAGAATCTGAACCTTCAAACCATAGATTTCAGATCCACCGTCAAGGAATGTGGATCTAAAGTGCACGTTACATGTTAAAAACTGTGGATATAGAGAATCTGAACCTTCAAACCATAGATTTCAGATCCACCGTCAAGGAATGTGGATCTAAAGTGCACGTTACATGTTAAAAACTGTGGATATAGAGAATCTGAACCTTAAAACCATAGATTTTTCAGATCCACCGTGAAACAAACACACCCTTATAAAATTTCCATGAATTAGTACCTTGATCAACGTGGTCTCATTAGCCTCATTAATGATTATGAACATAGAAGTGAGACCCAGAAGTCTAAACCCGGTACCCGTCGATAGCAGCTTTGTAGATGGAGCTAATGATGAGCTGGGCAATTGAACTATGTATTGAAAAACAAAAATTCTACAAAAACATGCTTATGTAGCCGCCTGAATTAAGAGTCACTTGACAGAAAGAAATTAATACTAAACAGTGAAAGTGCATCAAGGAGCTCAGCATAACCAAGCAGTGAAATGTCACATTCTAGATTTAAATCTGGTAGTCACTGTCAGTGTCTTATTCTTTTGGCTACAAACAGTAGCAAGTGCGATACCCATGTTGAAGGATGAGCCACCCAAGTAAACCTTGAAGACATGAGGGTGTACGACTTTTTGGGATTTACGCTCATAGTTTTCCCAAGTAAACATTAAAAGAAAAAAAAAGTAAAACTGCACGTTGCCCTAATGGGTTTAGCATAGCTGGTCGAACCAGAAGGCCAGTTAAGTTAAATTCCTCCGGTGTCAATTCTTGGTGCAAGTACATGCATCCTTAAACCCTTGGGGATTGTCTCTCCTTCTCGAAACTAAAAAGGAAGCATGTTTCTATAAAAAGTTTCAGAACCTTCAAGCTAAGAGTGGCAGCGGCCCACCCTCTAGGCCACACGTGACCACATGCAGTGATTGACACTTCACTAGAAAGAAATAATAGTGATGCGCCTGCGTTGCTACACATGGGCTAATTTCACACGGTCATTATCTATTGTTGGCGTGTTCATCCTTCTTCCAAGTGGTCAATGTCTAACTTTTTTTTTTTCCATTTTTGTTTACCTTTATCAAATTTATGCTAATGATAATTAAAAATGTGAATATATAGGATTTAGATAAGATATTTAATTGAGCTGTTTAACAAAGTCATGAAAAAATTTTAATGTTTAATTAAGAAACTAGATTGAATTTAGAATTAAGAAATGACATCTAATCCAGTTCGACTTCATAATCGGATTCAAACATGCATAAGTATGGGCAAAGGCGATGGGGCTGGCGGGGGACATGATCCCTCCTTAGATATTTAGGAATACTATTTTTACTTGTAAATTTTAAGAATTTTAATTTAACTTACATAAAAAATTTGAAAAAACATATGCTTTGGCTACTGTTAAAGTTTTGAAACTACAATTTGTCTCTTGTAACAAGAAATTTCTAGCTCTGCCTCCATGCATAAGCATCTGATTTCATTAAGATCTGATTTAGTTTTAAATAAATATTATATGCAATATCATGACATTTTGAAAGTCAGTTGATTCCGTTTAAAAATATGGACTCGGATTTGGATGTGAATTCAAATATCAGATTCATACCATATTTGGATTGTGAAATTAGGTTTCAGATTCAGATTCAGATATATTTCTCTTGATTCACATTTTTATCTCAATATGAAAACATATGAAAAAGTGAAAATGGCTACGAGTACATTTGTTTCAAATCCAAAATGTTGACATCCCTAAATATAATCCATGAAAAGCTGAATTTTATGTCGTGAAGGAGTTCGACCCAACGATCCAAAGTTGCTAATAGCAGCCTGTTTCGGCTTCTAGCAAGTAGTGCAATCGTTTATGTCACTTTTTATTTTTAAAATTAAGTTAAATCTCTAAAGTTACTTTTAAAGTAAGAAAACAAAACATGTTGGTCATCAAACCAATGTCACATTAACGCTGATGCCAATATTAACAACATCCATTTGATTGACGAAGCACAAGTCATTAACTTTTGGCTTGGCTTGGTCACCAAACTTTGTTGTTCTTGTCATTTCTATGTTCGCGACAAAAACCATTTACGAATTGAATATGACAAGATTAAGACACTCGTTTGTGAGGAACGAGGCACTCTTTCTCTTTGTTTACTACATCAAAGAGAACCAACTAAAGAAAAGAACCAAAAAGAAGACACAAGGATTTTATGTAGTTCGTATGCAAGCTTCTTCTGTACTCATGGCTGCAGGGAGTTTTTTCACTATCATGGAAGAAGCAAAGAATACAAGAAGCTGTCCCCTCTTAAACATCGAACCTGGTTGTATGTGCAATAGTGGTGCACTTTACTGCTGAGTCATATTCCTTCCTTGCCCCCATCGAGAAATAGAACTGACTAATCTCAAGTCAAAGGGTTGAGAAACTCAACGCCACTATTCCTGAACAACCTGGAGCCGGGCCTTCTTTTCGCACTATACCGATATGAAAATAATGGGAAAAATTGGATTCCATTGTCAACTGCTCCTATTGAAAGACTACGGATTAGAGCCATAGCACATGGTTTCATAAAATCCGTATGATTTTTTCTGGATCTAAATCGAGCAGGTTGGAGTACGTCATGCTAGTGTGCCTTGGATGATCCACATCTCTGGGTCAGGCGCTGATGAGCACATTGAACTGTTCATGTGGCTGAGAGCCCTCACAGCCCAGGCACAACGATGCAATTATCAAGGGTGCGCTTTACTGAGCTAATAGCCCGTAGTGCAGGCCTCCCACAAAAAAATTTGCTTTGAGAGTGTAGCTCGCGAACCTCCAACCTCTCCCCCTGAAACCTACCAACTTAACAGAAAAATTAGAAAAGCCGGTTAAGTATGGATCATGCTCCACACTCCGACTACTACTGGTGTGATAACATTTCACGTGCTTGGTTTTCTTAGAAAAGAGAAGAAATCTCAGACACTCAAGTTGAGTAGTTGAACCAATCTTTCCAAAATGAAGCAGCAGAACGATTAGCTTCATCTGCATTTAAAAGGGCATGGTCTTAAACATTTTACAGCCACAGAAGACAGGCTAAACTACCTGTACAACCATGGCCACCCTAAGCTTTCGAGTGGTTTCCTTCACCATAAAAACATAAACAGGAAGACGCAAAACTTTTCTGATTCTGATGGGGAAGAAGCCGAAAGCAGCAGTAGCCCCACCTACACGCAAACAACCTTTCTACGTGGGGACAACGTTAATGCATGGCGATGGCGCCAATTAAAGAAGCGTTTCACTCTTATCTATGGGGCCACCACCTTCCTCAGTCTCAGTAGCCACTGGGCTCATTTTGCTCGCAGAATGAGGGACATCCTGTTTTGGGGTTTCTGCAATAGATGATTAATCCATTTGGGTGCTTAATTTATGCTTGACGTTGCCAAGAGAATGAGTGGACTCTTCGATCTGCAAGTCGCTCCATCATTCTTTTAGGAAGTTGAGCAACTGGGGACTGATGATTCTCTGCGTGGACGCGTGCAAAACCAAGTGAGGCAAGGAAAAAGAGAAAGAGGGGCAGCATTTCGAAGCATAGCTTGTTCTGCATGTGACTGTGATGAATGGTTTTGACTGCAGACGTCCCCGTTTCAAATTTATGAACTTGTTCGCATGAAAATTCCACAGTAATTACAATTTACTCAGGTTCTTTCATGTTGCTGATCAACTAACATTAATGGTTAAGCACCAGAATTATCGGCGCCAGCCACTTTCTTGCCAAGAACAAGTTCTTATGATCTTGACAGTTAATTAATCATTATTCACCTGCTGATTTTGATTGTTATTCTCATGTTCCTGAGTGTGAATATCTCTGTTTCAAGCATAGAAAAAAACTGCCTCTTGAAAAATGTCAGAGCCTTAAGTTGTTCGACTCTCTTTCTTGCATGTCTGTTAAAAAAAAAAAAGTACAATAACAACAAAACGCGACCATACTGCATGATTGGAGCTTCCTTTTAAGCTTGCGGCAGAAGCTCCTCGAGAAGAATAACTCGGTCGCTTTTCATTGGTCAGCAGTGAGCTTTATCATAACTCCAAGAAGTAAGAGCCGATGGAGCTAACAGAAGGGACTCCATCGGGAAGGAAAGGAAAGGTGTCGGTCTGTCATATTGTGATGACCTCCCCATTAGACCGAACCTCTGAGAAACTTTTCAGAACTTGTCATCAGGAAAGATGAAATCTTCTCGTGTACCAATACCATGTATCTTAGATGGAGGGTTCTGAATCTGCCACGAACGCCTGAGCGCAGGACTCTCTGCTATCTATACCCACGTCTATAGTCGACACTAAAATCAATATCAGTGGTGCACATTTGATCAAACAGTTTATGAACCTGTGCTGGATAAGCCTCTGTCCATCTCAATTTTCGAAAAGATAAAGCAGCACGCCAAGATATGCGTTCTGGAGAACGCCACCACGATGATCGACTTTGATGGCGGATCTTATCTTCTTGTAACAAATTCATTAGCATACTGCTGACTCTGAAACTCTTCCGCTCTAAGAGCAGGAGTCGATAACTACTAGAAGCGAGTACTGCTCGTCCTGATGAGGATTTTGGACGGTGGAGGGGAATGTTCTTTTGTCGTGGGCACATTTATTAATCCGTCCTGATCTTTGTTTTCTTTCTTTCATTCTTCTGTATATAGATAAAGATGGTGGAGAAAAACAAAGGGTTGTAGAGAAGATCGGATCGAAGGGACACGAGCTAAGAGAGTAGATGAGGAGATAAAGACTCTAGCGTTGGCCATGGGCCGAGTGGTCTTTCTCATCCCAAAGGCACGTGAAGTGGCCATGGTCTTCACGTCTGTCAAGAGCTGGACACATGGCAGACCGTTGGCATGAGCCGTTGTCAAAAGCTGGACCATGGCTGACCGTTGGCACTCTCTATCGACACACATGGAAATGCCATACATGGAAATGTCATACATAGGAACTTTGTAATGGAAACCATTCTCAACATAGTCGTTAACAATCTAAACGTTAACAATAGGGACGTTGGGAATTTTTGTATATATTCAGTTTACACTTTTTTTGTAAAGTAATTCAAAATATTGAAACCATTCAACGCCTTCCTCTATCGTCACTCTCCTTCTCTCATGGTGCTTGGCTTGTAACATGGTATCAGAGCGTTGAGGCATGAACGTCGAAGGAGCAAAAATGAGCGATGCACTTCATGGCGACTCCACTGGTTCAGATTCACACCAGTTGATGTCTAATCCTTTTTACATTCACCATTCAGATAACCCTGGAAATATGTTGGTGTCGCAACCTCTCAATGAGGATAACTATGGTACATGGAGTAGGGCTATGTCTATGGCTATTTCAGCCAAAAACAAAACTGGTTTAATCGATGGTTCAATTACTGAACCTGTGAAAACAGACCCATTGTATCCGCATTGGGTTCGATGTAACCATCTTGTGTTATCGTGGATTTTAAACTCCATTAGCAAAGAGATTGCAACCAGCATTATTTATGCTACGACAACAAGAGAGGTTTGGCAAGATCTAAAAGAAAGATTTAACCAAAGTCTTGCTACTAGGATTTATCAAATCCAAAGTTCCATCTCTCGTTTACAACAAGAGACTATGTCGGTGACTTCATACTTCACCAAAATGAAAGCTTTGTGGGATGAATTGGGATCGTATTCCCCTCTCCCTGAATGTTCATGTGGGGCCATGAGAGTCTTTTCAGACCAGATTCAAAGGGAAAGAAGTATTCAATTTTTGATGGGGTTAAATGACTCCTACAATGCCATTAGAGGGCAGATTCTTCTCTTAGACCATTTGCCCAATGTGATGAAAATTTATGCGTTAATCTTGCAAGAAGAAAAGCAACGAGAAGCTAGGTTCTTGAGTACACCAAATGAAGGGACTGCTGCCTTAGCCGTTTCACAAACAATTCATGACAAGGTCGCCAATCGCGACACCACCAATTTCAGATTTCAGAAAGGTAGAGGAAGTCGGCAAGCTAGACCCACATGCAGTCATTGTCGTGGCATAGGTCATGTCAAAGAAAAATGTTTTAAGCTCATCGGATATCCTCTAGGACATCGATTCTATGATCCAAACTTTAAACCTGTGGTGGCCGCCAATGTTACATCAAATCAAATGGCTCCTAACGAGATCATACATGGGCCAAATAACATTGGATAGAACCCTAAAGAGGCACCCCCAACTTTTACAATGGAGGAGTACCACAAATTGCTATCGCTGGTCAAAAATCAGACACCGAACGTCAACTTTGCAGGTAACGCCACCACCACAAACCTTGAATATTTTCCTTGGATCATTGACTCAGGAGCAAGTCAGCACATATGTACTAATCAGTCTATTCTTAAAGAATTAAGACCTTGTGATATACTGGTGACACTACCAAACGGTAAGGTGGTTCCTGTTAGTCATACTGGTAAGGTGTCGCTACCTAATTTTGATATTAACAATGTGTTAAATATTCCATCATTCAAAGTGAATCTCTTGTCGGTTAGCAAGCTAACTAAGGACATGAATTGCTCTATCACATTTTTTCCTAATTACTGTGTGATGCAGGATCTGGCGTCGAAGATGATGATTGGTAGAGGTGATGTAAGAGGAGGACTGTATATGCTTCGGCCAGAGCCCACAATGGAACAAAACTCCTGCTTAGGAGTTTCCAGCCACGAGCTTTGGCACAAAAGGCTAGGACATCCTTCTTTGACACGTTTAAAGTTAGTCAATGATTATCTTGATTTGAACCTTAAATTGAATGAACATTTTGTGTGTGATGCATGTCATCGTGCTAAACAGACTCGTTTAAAGTTTGATTTAAGTGAGATTTCATCTACTCGCTCTTTTGATTTAATACATTGTGATATTTGGGGGCCGTATGCCCAAGCTTCTCTATCAGGTGCGCACTATTTTTTAAGCATTGTAGATGACTTCTCTCGTGCAACATGGATTTTCCTAATGAGACACAAATACGAAACTTTGCATGTCATTAAAAATTTCTTTTCCATGATCAAAACTCAATTTGATTGTCAAATAAAAACTTTACGTTCCGATAATGGATCTGAATTTTTCTCTCAAGAAATGAAAGATTTTCTGTGCCAACAAGNCTTTTCAACACTTTTCTACTAAACATGCTGCTTTTCTCACATCTTTAGTATCTAAGTCTGAACCAGAAAGCTATTGTGACGCAATCCAACACAAAGAATGGCGGGAGGCGATGGATGCTGAAATTCGAGCTTTACAGGATAATAAAACATGGACTATCACTACCCTACCAAAAGGTGTCAAGCCGATTGGATGCAAATGAGTGTACAAAATCAAGTACAAATCCGATGGATCCATTGAACGTTATAAGGCTAGGTTGGTTGCAAAGGGTTATTCACAACAAGAGGGGCTTGACTTCAATGAGACCTTTTCTCCAGTCGCAAAAATGGTAACGGTACGTACACTTTTCGCAATTGCTGCTAACAGGGATTGGATTATGTGTCAGATGGATGTCAACAATGCATTTCTACATGGTGATTTACATGAAGAAATATATATGCAAGTGCCTCAAGGATATGCTAGACAGGGGGAGCATCAGGTTTGCAAATTACATAAATCCTTATATGGACTAAAACAGTCTCCCAGGAATTGGTTCCACAAATTATCCATGGCCCTTGAGGAATTCGGGTTCACTCAATCAAAGGCCGATCACACTTTGTTTACATATAAAAGAAAACATATATTCCTGGTTGTGTTAGTATATGTTGATGATTTACTTATTGCAGGGAACAAAGAAGATGCCATTGAAGAATTTAAACAATTTCTATGTAAAAAATTCTTCATGAAAGACTTAGACAAGCCAAAGTATTTTTTGGGAATTGAAATTGCTCGATCTAACCAAGGTATCTATTTATCGCAACAAAAATATGCATTATATATTATACATGAGGCAGACCTACTTGGAGCGAAACCCCTGGAATTTCCAATGGAGCAACACCATGGATTAGACGTTGATCAAGGAGAGCTCATTAAAAACCCTACTTATTATCGCCGTTTAGTTGGAAGATTGATTTATCTCAGTATTACACGACCTGACATACAATTTGCTGTCCATATGTTAAGTCGCTTCATGCAACAACCACGTCTCCCACATCTTCATGCAGCTCTCAGGGTCGTTCGTTATCTCAAGCTCCATCCAGGCCAAGGGATTATGATGAGCAAACACAACAACATGCAATTAAGTGCGTTTTGTGACTCCGATTGGGCAGCATGCAAACAAACACGCCGTTCCGTAACTGGTTACTGTGTGTTCCTTGGTTCAGTTCCTATTTCATGGAAGACTAAGAAACAACAAACAGTCTCTNATGCCATACATAGGAACTTTGTAATGGAAACCATTCTCAACATAGTCGTTAACAATCTAAACGTTAACAATAGGGACGTTGGGAATTTTTGTATATATTCAGTTTACACTTTTTTTGTAAAGTAATTCAAAATATTGAAACCATTCAACGCCTTCCTCTATCGTCACTCTCCTTCTCTCATGGTGCTTGGCTTGTAACAACGTCGCCGTTGAGGCTCCCTCGGGCCTCGGTGCCAAGAATTCGGGTGTCGACGAAAATTTCAATCTAGAGGGAGATCGTGTGTATCTCCCTTCCTTTTCAGTTTTCTTTTTACAGGAAAGCAAACAGAAACAGATGATAATTTCTGCTTTCTCTGTAGATCCTTTCAGTTCATTCCTCAGATCCCAGTGACAAATTTTGTTGCTTGTTCATGTCATCTACCCGTGCAAAGAAAAAAAAAAGAATCAATAAATTAGAAACAAAAAAGCTGCATGCATTATGCGGCACCATCCTGCTGCCTGACATCTTCGTTTTTCTTTTCTCACTTTTAAAGATCATATATGACGCTGAAAGTCTGAAACCACAAAAAAACGCGGCGTTCATATGATCCTTTTGCGTCACTTCAATCTGGGCCGTCCCTGGATGATAAGAACAAGATCTTATTACTAGAATAGTAGTCCATCTAGTTTGTAAATGGCAAACCCTTCGTCGTCTGTGGCGCCAAGATATTATATATTAAGTAAAAGTTTACTTGAGCTATATGCCCTTTTCCTTTCCCGGTTGAGCCAGAGGATTCGACCAGTTCGACCCGTTGCATGGAAAAAAATTTTGAATGTTGTCGTTATCATGGAGCTCATAGCTTAGCGATGGCAGTCATGAACCCTTTAATTTAGGTACTCCACTCCACCATCTAAGATAAAAAGACATGGTATCTACAGTAAGTAATTAAATTAGAGATGCACCTCTTTAAAGAGGCATGGTATCTCAAAAATAAACTCTGAGGAACTGGTGTTTGAATCCTTCAAGTGCATTCTTCTTCTGAACCGTAAAAAGTTTTAAAATATGCTCTGTAAACCCAGAGAGCAAGTACAGGGAAGGCCAACTGACCGCACCAACTACCATATGTCCCTTGAGGCTCCCGCAAATCTATGTGTTCCTAAATGAAGCAGCAAGAAAGAAAAACTATAAAATGTTTGTGTGGTAATCAAAATTTTTATCATATCTCTAGAATGACGAATGAAGCAATAAAATGTGGCTCCAAGGGATATAACATAGCTGGTAGGGGAGATGGTTAGGCATGTTGTCAGTAGGATTCTTTGTACTGTAAACGATGAGACTGTGATCCTGCTCTAGTTGATAGTTGTATGATCCTGCTCTAGTTGATAGTTGTACTGTACTCCAACACAATTTAAGGCTCTAAGGTAGGTAGAATTAGGGGCCTTTAGGTATCTTTTATGGGTTTTAGATTGTTATTTTCTGCCCACACAAAAATGGAGAAACTTTTTCAAATAGAAATGTAGATGGAAATCATGGATGGGGCGATCAAGGCCACTAGATCACCTATCCTAAGTTTGCCTCATCCTTGCCAAGGAAAGGGGACAAAAAAGACCATAAACTATGTATCCACTTTGATGTATCAGTTTTGCACAGTTTCAAGTTCGAGTTTACATTTGTCAGACATCATTAAATATTCGCATTGAAACATCTAGTGCAGCTATATACTAGCATAAGTGGCTTCTTGGTTCAAATTGAAAACATCGTATTTGAATTATATATATGAATACCCCATGAAAACACTTTAAAAGTAGATGAGGATCATTTTTGAATGGTGGTGAGTAAAACATTCAATTTTTTATTTATGCATTGAATTTGGTTGGTGATCACCAAAGATGTTGGTGCTAAGGTATACTGGACAGATGAAATAACCTAGTTCACTTGTACATTCTTAAATGAAATTCCTTTTTCTTTGGATTGGCTACCAAGAAACCACATTCTAATTGAGAGATTTTGACGCTCACTCAACAACACAGACTCCCATGATTAAAAGTTTTTTCTCAAGACCTCTGCTGATTCGGCTTATTCAAGCAAATGAACTAGTAACTGACCTTATACCAGCGGCATTTTGACAGCTTTGACAGCAACATAATCAGGGTGTTAATCACGTTTCTACATGATAACCGTAGTTAGCCCCTTCCAACCAAACACTCTAATATCCTTCTATGTAAACAGCACAAGTCCTACGCGTGCAACCCTAAGTTGGAGGATGAGAGAGAGTTTTGGAGAGAGAAAATGTGCATAATATATGATTATTATGGTAAGAAAGGGGTGGCGGCCACAAATAGAAGCTAAGTCACCGAACTCTTCTATTTTACTGCCGCACCCGAGTCGCATCGAGTCGGATGCGCACCGGACGTGGATGCGGCTCCGACTCACACCCGAGCTCAATTAGATTGTCATATTACTAAATTACTTATATAATATATGTTGTTCTAACATTTTTCTATGCAATACAATTATTCAACTGTTATATATATAATAAATTAAAAATAAAAATAATAATAAAATACCCTACTGCACCGCCGCACCTAAACTTTTTGGGATGTGCCGCCGGCACCCGCACCCCCAACATAGACTAGAAGTAAGTCCACTAGAAATATAGAAAATGTAAAAAAAGAAAATACTAGTGAACCAAAAATAGACCACACTACTCAAAGAGTATTTACCCAAACCCACTTATAACTAATTATTATTTATCAACATGGTAGATCCACCTAGGTTCCTAAGCAGCCCTGGACCCTATGAGTGAGGGGAAGCGGACCAGTTTCAGCCTTTCTTCGAGCACATTCTACTCATTCAAAGATAATCTTATTGTGTTTCCTAAAAATGTTCCCGTTTCTTATAACCTGCAAAATGTAAACTTTATGCCATCAAATGCAAGCAGGGGTAGAGCCGTGGTAGGGTCTGCAAGGGTAATCTTCATGTAAATTTAAAAAAAATTTACTTGTCCCATATAAAAATTAAAAAAAATGATATTTCGCTCCATGTTAAAATTTAAAAACTTTAATTCAACCTCCCTCATAAAAATTTTCTGGCTCTGTCCCCAATGCAAACCCTCTTAAGCATTAATAGGATGTATTAATCGTTTAGTTTCCCCATTGCAAAAGCCATGCCAGTGGTAAACACCAAAACTGATATTCTAGAGAAGAAGAAAAAGAGAAACACCTTTTTCAAGGAAAAAAATGCAGATCCCGTGCTTTCAGCAAAAGCCAAAACGGTTAATGTTTGATGGGCCAAGAAGGGACAAACACTTGGTGGGTTTGTGATGTAAATTAATTGGTACTCCTTCTAAATGAGGACATAGGAGATGAGGGCGACTATAATTTCATTAGCGCCTGAATTCTTATATATGAAAATGAAGAGACATTAGTCTTGATGCTACCCCACTGCCTACATTATTCGCATTTGACATGGGAAAGAACACAAATCGATATGGACCTTCAATAAGATTTCGCCGGGGTCCATCTCCGCCATAGACGTCCCTTCCGGCAGTTTTATCGTGTACTTGCTGTCGACTTCGGCTCCGAAAGTCACTCGCCTCCGTTGAGATATTTTAATAAAGAAGAGGCCACGACGAAGAAAACCCACCTAAATCATGCATTCTTTGCTTATTTTTTGTGGGCATATGAAGAGCAGGAAATGGAAACGACGACTGGACGCTCGAAGCAAATTGGTGGTAGTGGTGGTGGTGATCGTGGTGGGAGCTCACTAGAAAACAGAGAAGTCAAATGGTGGAGAGCTGTAGACCTGGCTCGACCCAGTGGCGAACATTGCCAGAAAACTTTGTTGGAGGGGCACTCGTTAAAAATACTCCTATATGGTGAGACACTTATATATACATAAAGATAAATGTTTAAAGATGACTATTAAAATTTTAAAAAAAATTAAGTGACTGGTGTGGGCAGTTCGGTTACCGCATCAACATGAAGGTGACCTACAGAAAAAGTATGACAAGTATAGAACTTCAGGTGAGCAAGAGGGATATCCCGTGGCTTGAGCCAGAGACAAAGTCCCCCTACTCAAGAAAATCGAACTCATGACCACTCTAACCAGCCTCTCAGCTCAACTTTGAGGGCAAGAGTTCTGCCTAGGGTGAAGGGTCACCTTCTTAATAGAAATATAAACAATTGGGTCTAGATAATAACAACCCAGCTCCTTGTCCTACCCATCTAGGCTCTAGCACATGTAGATTTGACAGACTCACTCGCTTGTCAATTAGGTTGTGTTTGATTGCTTCGTATGGTCCGAAATGATTTGAGAACTAGGCATAGCAGCAAAGGCAGGTGTAGGCTGATGTGAGCCATTGCTGGCAAAAATTGACTACCTCCTTAATTTTTTTTCGTATATGTATAAATGCCCTTTAAAGTTTAAAATTTAAACTATTAGTGCCCCTTTAGTTAGAAATTTCTAGTTTGTTTGGCGGGTCTTAAACTCATGAATCCATGGATTTGTGCATTCAGTAGCAGATTTGAAATTTATAATGGCGGATTTCACAGCACTGCAAATTGCGTATCACATCAGAATTAATATACGACCTTAAAAAAAAAAGGTTGGGTTGTTTGGCATTAGGAACAACACGTAGGTATTCAATGAATCTATCTAAAAAGTATGGTAAATTTATGAAACACTTGTTCAAATGTTTCATGAATTTATATCATTTTTTTAAGTAGATGTATGAAACACTCATACTTTGTTCTTATTACCAAACAGCCCCTTAATTCGAACTTTAACAGGCAAGTGCTGGATTCCACTGTGAGGGCGGGCTTGGCCTTGCGTATTGATTCTTCTCTGCTCCCTATGGAAATATTGGGACACGAGACATCTTGCTAAGCCGAGTACAAACGCGAACAGATGTGGGCTTCTTGGCCACTGATGGCGATCGGAGCCCCATAACTTCACCAACCTCAACCTCATTGAAGGTGGTGTTGAAAAGCTCGGTTCACTTAGGTTCCTACCCCGTTCTTCATGGTCCAGATCCTTCCTGTCTCGGTTTCGGTGCAATGTTTGTTCTGATTCTGTTCCAATGTTTGATTGGTGTCCCGTCTCAGTCCTTGAAGTTGACGTGTTTGAAGACTTTTTGTTTTGGAGAATAGTCAGCAACATGCATTCATTTCATTCACATGTTACAGAGTTACTATGGTTAAAAAGGAGATTGTTTTGGAACTCCCCAGGTCAAAAAAGAAGTCTGCGGAAACCTGTTTCACCGCGCTCTGTTTTTAACCAATAAATACCATCCGTCCGTGCAGAATCCGTTGAGAAAGATTCACGGCCTCAACTGTAAAGCAAATGAAACCTCTTACTCTTGTTCAAAAAAAATCTAGGCGATTTCTAGGCGCAAGTTAATACGTGGCCGTCGGTTCATTCAGTTCATTAGACAATTCGATTTCAAAGATGTTGAATAGTAATCGCAGAAGATAAGAACGATCAATTTGTTTTTAATTAAGCATTTGTCCTTAAAAAAAGTTCCAATGGATCATTTTCTTGAATTTTAACATGGTGGTCTGATTTAATATTCCTGTTGATCTGACGCCGATGTTTTTTTAATGGTCAAGAGTGACAGTGCCTCCATGAAAGGTTGAATCGTTCAGTACGAATCGATTCCCACTGATACCAACAGCATTTACTTCCTTCCCCGCCCCGTAATTGAATTCTGTTTCCAAATTCCAACCAAAACGACTGAAAAGGAAACAGAAATGGAACAAACTTGAATTGAAGAAAGAGAAAAACAAGAACAGAAAGCAGGAACAGGAAACAGATCGAGAAAAGAATCAAGATCACAAAAGGAAAAAGAGAAACAAGAAATTTACCGATACAAATCGGCCGACTTGCTGACCTTAGAGACACCATTCAATCGAGATGGACGGAATAGGCCGTTCTGATTCTTTGCGGCTCAAATCGATTCGATACTGAAACGATTTTGACGCCATTGGTCTTCCATGCCTGATACTGACGTTAAGACTCCTGCCAAGCTGGCCTGACACAGGACTCGGGTCTATCTCTCCACCGCCTTTGATTTCCGTGGCCAGAAATTCATGTGCTTGGATTCACAACGTTGAAGCTCTTTTTCTAAGAAACTTCGTAGGGAGAAAGAGAGCCCCGCCTTTTTGCGGTGGCCGAGTTCATAATGAAAATCACAGAGAAAGACGAGATGGAGGCAGGAGATGAATGAACTTCTGGGGCAAATTGACAGCAACCCACATCTGGCTTTGAAAATTCCTTAGCACGAAGACAACTAGGAGTAAATATCTGAGGCACCAACCAAGAAAATATCGGGGAACGGACGAATCGGACTTTGATTCCTTTTCTTAAGGTACAGCCACTGCTCGTCGACCTGCACTAGATACGTGTAGCCATATACGATCTGGTATACGCACAGAGAGAAAGCGAGAGAGGGGAGAGGGCGTAGGTGGGCGGGGAAATATAAAAGGAGGGGTTCATCTGGGGAGGTGTTGAGATGGAGGCTTAACCCGCCTCTCGAGTCGACTGGGTTCTGCCACTGCCACTCTAAGAAGGTGGTGAGCTGCAAAAACCTCGACCGTATTCCGGCTAATACGACCATATTCCGGCTAATAGCCAGTAAGTTCCGACAACCATCTTTTTCAATCTATCCTTGTCTTTCTTCTTTAAACTCGAAAGGGGTTTTCTTCCTTTCGATTAGGAATGGTGTTTGTAGTTCGGTGAAGTATGCTAGAAATTGTTCTTTGCTGTTTTTGCTGATCTTCTGAAAGCTTTTCTATAGTAGAGGAAGATACGTTTCTTGCTTGCGCGTAATGAATGAGGGACGGAAAGAAGATTTTGGAATCAGATCGCCTTTTTTTCCTGCAGTAGGTCGAATATAATAGGCAGCAAGAATTTGACTAATTCGGTCGTTTCTTTTTAGGCAAAAAGCTCTCTTTCCTTGGCGAGATTTGGAAGGAAAAGGCGGGTGCTCGATCTTTCTTCTGTAGATTGGCACGAGGATTGCGAAGATAAGTAGGGAGGAAAAGTTTGTAGTGCTTTTACAGAGCGAAGGGAGATGGAGGTGCAGATCGCAACGACGACCCAGTTCCACTTTCGCCACGCTTGCTGCGCACAGACGTTCGCCTCTGCAATCTCCTTGTTCGAGCAGAGGGGGAGGTCGCCTTCTTGCTCATCATCTGCCTCCTGCTCCAGGAGGAGGCACGGAGGGGAGAGCGCGGGCCTGGCATGCCGAGGATTGGGACGGTCTTCTCTGTTCGGGACTCCGGCCAGCTTGTCGAGATCACGGTCGTGCGATAAACCCAGGAGCGGAAGCAAACCCCTGAGAAGGGCATGCAGCGCCGGCCTAGAGAGCTTCTCGGAGGAGGAATTCATGAAGAATCTTCAGGAATTAGCCCTCAACTTCCAGCTCTCCGAAGATGGCGCCGGCGGTGCGGAGGCGGAGTCCATCTCCTCGGGATCAGGAGTGAGCGACGCAGAGGAAGCCCCTACCTCCAGCCTAAACCCCTCCTACAATTCGAAGATCGACGCCTCGGTGGCTCCGCCGTGGATGGAGTTCCGGCCGTTGAACTGGCCCCAACGGGAGGAAATCGTGGTCCGGGCGAGCATTGAGCGGAAGGCTAGTAGCATCGAGATGCCCATGTCCCTCCGGATGCTCAAGAAGAAAAAGAGCCAGAGACACCAGGGAGGGGCGGGCAAGGAGTCAGGATACTGCTCGGTGAAGAAGGCCTTCTCCTCCATGGTCTTCATGATTAGGGAGCTACAGAGCTACACTCTGCACATCCGGCAGCTCCTCTTCTACGAAGATCTCCGAGGCGTCCTGGTGAACGTGCAGAGGGAGGTCCATGCCTCCTTCGTGTGGCTTTTCCAGCAGGTCTTCTCCTGCACCCCTACCCTCATGGTCTACGTGATGATCCTCCTTGCCAACTTCACTGTCTACTCCATGGGCCACAATACGGCCCTGGCCGCGCCGGCTCCGCCTCCTGTTGTGGCATCCACCATCGTTTCAGTCGCTGCGCCTGCTTCAGAGAACAAGACCCCCAAATTCGACATCATGTCTTTCTCCTCATCGTCAGGGAAGACACTCACTGTTGGCGGAGGCTCTGGTGGTGGAACAAGGAAATCGCCGCCAGTGGCGGGAGGGACTGAGGGCGGCGACGGCCGGCTCGAGCGAGAGCTTCTTTTTGACGCGTCCACTTTGTCGTCGACCGGCGGCAACTCGACGACGACGTCTGGCCGGGGAGCGGCTACAAAGGAGGATGAGTGGTCTGTGTGGGGTTCGTTCGTGGAGGAGGCAGCGAGGATGCAGGCGGAGTACAGAGGGGAGGCTCTGGACCACGAGACGGTGCGAGAGCTCGTCTCGCCGGTGGTCGCGGACATTGAGCCAGACGACCCGACGACCTACTTCCGGACGCAGCTTGTTTACCAGAAAGCCATCGAGGAGAACCCCGACAATCCTCTGCTCCTTTCCAACTACGCCCAGTTCCTCTACGTCGTCGTCCATGACCACGATAGGTAAGCATTCATCCCACTTTTTCCGGCAATTCAATTGTGAAACGAACTGTCTCTAGCTTCCTGAATCCATTTCGAATACATATCGTTGGCTTTGATCACCGCCATGATTCTTAAATCGAAAAAATTAAAGCAACGGAAGTTTTTCGTCGATTCAACTCTCTGTCCCTCAAAGTGTTTGCTTCTTGAGTCTTTCATTTTCTTTTAAAATGTCATCTGTGCTTTTAATTCTTATATGGCCATGCAGCGATTGAGTTCTTAAATTCGTTCGTTTGGTTTCTTTCTTATTAACGTGCAGAGCGGAAGAATATTTCCAGAGAGCTGTGCGAGCGCAACCTCCTGATGCAGAGGCTCTCAGCCGTTACGCCAATTTCCTGTGGTTGGCTCGCAAGGACATCACAGCGGCGGAAGAAACGTTCTTGGAAGCCATTGCTGCAGACCCTGGCAACACTTTCTACGCTGGGAATTACGCTCATTTCTTGTGGAACACCGGCGGCGAAGATACTTGCTATCCACTCGATGAAGCGTAGAAAAATCTCAAGTTGGTCATTGAGAGAAAAGGGAAAAAAGGGAGGAAGAAAAAGGGGAGGAAGAGGAAGGATGCAATTTTAATGGGGAGGGAACTCGTTCTGTTACTTCTTCCTGGACGGATGCCTACAGAGGGACATGGCAGTTAATGGCATCTCTGTAAATCACTTTATTACCTAGAGAGGGGTTTGCTTTTGCGCCTGAAGTAATACGTATCTACACCACGCTTTGCTGCAGCGTTCTGTATCTTCCTTTGTTACAGTTACCTTGCAGTGCTGACAGAGAGGTTGGATACATGGTCCTCCAGTCTCATAGGTGGACATCCTTTCCTTCCTAACATACTAACAAACTGTAATTACTGCTTGTAAATCATCAATGGAGGCTCTTTCTTGTCATTGTTGAATTCAATTCAAGAAGGTTTTGATGAAGTTCCTTATAGATTCTGCCAGTGGGAATGTAAATGTTCTTCTCACGATGGTTTAGATCTTTGCGCCAAGAAAAGCATCCGGTTCTTCCCTTCTGGTGCTGCAGCATCATGGGCCCCAACACAACTTCCTTCTTTGTAGGTTTAAGCTCAGGCAGCAGCTTGCGTGCCATATCATCTTTCTTCATGGAGATGGTGGAATATCCGTTCTGATAAAGTTTTATACAGGATTTTAGGAGATCACTCAACTGGTTTTTGTTTTGCACTTGATATTTTCAAATGGGGGGCGTTGCTGCCTACAGATTGTGTTGAATGCCTTTTGGAAAGTCGCTGTTGATGGGATTGGAGTAATAGAGGACACAAAATGGACCACCATCTCCCCTTCACAGAGCCAGTTATAAGGACAAGGAATGTTCATTTCAGTGGGCCTACACTCAAAGAATAGAATCTCAAAGCTTAATATGACTATTATTTGATCAGAAGCTGGTGTGGTTGTGGTGTCTGCGATCATCTCTTAGCTACCAGTGACATGAATGATCGAGCTTCCCTTTCAACTCATCTGTCACTTAGGATTCGTTCACGGCGCTGAACCGAAGGTCAGAAGATCTAGGAGCACGTTGGTCGTTCGGCCGGTGAAAGAATGAAGGAATTCACAGGCGCTAGCTGTTAGTCCATGGCTACCAATCGGCTGAAGCTGCCTAAGAAATCAAAAGCTTGTTGAGAACCGCTTGCTGGACTGTAAGAATCGATAGCTGCTTGGAATTTCAGAAGTTGAAACTGCTTCGAACGAAGATGGAACATCTGAATTTAGATGTTCGATGATAGATCAACAACCCAAGTCATTGTTCTATCGAATCTAAACAGGAACCGAGAAATATATCAACAGATTTCCGTGGGGAAATCAAATGGATTTCACGGGAGTACTTGCACAGTGCGGAAGCAAATGGCAGACCGCCCTTCCTTTCTGCCTCCGTTTCACGAGGTAAACAAACTCAACGGTGGAGAAAGGCCCTCCGCTTCTGGTGGGTACCATTCGCCAATACTGCTTACCACATGCTCATTGAAGATTCAGATTGGCGCTTTGCGTACGGCGCTCCTCGGATCACGGGAAACTTTGACGGCTGGTATTGCACATGAACTCATATAATGGACTACGCCTCACGGTGGTTGGTAAAAGTAAAACAAAGTAAAAAGAAGAACCTAAAATGATATTGCTCAGATAAACAGCGGCAGCAGCAGTCTCTGGTGAAACCTATATATATATATATATATATATATATATATATATATATATATATATATATATATATATATATATATATATATATATTCTAAATTCTACTTAAAATGATGCAGTAACCTTTTCGTAGTACACGTACCACGGAAAGTCTAAGTCCAGATGTTGTACATTCCACCCCAACGACCACCCACGTGGGGAATGACCATAAGTTCTCCGGCAGGCAGCGCCACGATGGTGGCCCTGCAATTCGGGCCTCTCTGCTGGTATCGTGCCAAGTAGTTTGGAAACTTACAATATAACCAAACAACAAAGAACAGAAGTTAAAGGTTAGGCACTGGGCCAGCTGTAGGCTTCACAAAGTAGGGTTAACTGGAAGTCCATGTTGGCTGTTCAAGTTTAACCAGGGTTAAGCTTAATCATTGATTTTATGTTTATTGAGGTATTCGGTACTTTTATTTAAAAAGTTTTAATATTTTATATTTTAATATCTCATAAACCCTAAACAACGTGTTAACATGTGTGATACACAAAGAGTTTGTAAAAATGTAATCAGCAACACATGAAAAGCTTAAGTTTTTAAAGAAGTCATCCACGAGACACTAAATCTTTTTAAATGAGCGGATTGCTAATGTTATATACCAAAACATCGAAATAAAAAACAAGAAAAAATGATATATATATATATATATATATATATATATATATATATATATATATATTGGATCGAGTCGGGCCCTCAACACTCGACTCGGGTAGTAAGGCCTGGCAAAATTTTTTAATCTAACCAACCTGTGTGTAAGCAACCAGCCCAAGCCCGGCCTATTACCGGCCGAGTACCAACTACCAATCAGGTACCCAACTTGTGGCCCACCAGGAGAAATTGAGATTCAGTGCCAAGGCAAAGACTCCTTGATTTTGAAGAAAAAAATTTACATGTTATCGTTTACAAAATATCATTCCTGTCACCAAACCTTTTCTAAGAGTCAAAGCTATTTTTATTGATAGTATAGTTAGTAAGCCAAGTCCAAACTGTGGTGGTCAGCTTGGGAGAAGCAAAGTTGAAGACAAATACATTCCTAAGGGGTTGGTGACCAGGGGCTGGTAGGCGTTCAATTTTAGTTTTGAGTTCCTTAACATTAATTTCTTGTACTACAAAATGGGTGCGTTAAGATGCAAGTTGAAGCAAAAAGTGACGGCTTCAGCTCCCAACTGAAGGTAAGATAAAATACCCTCTGCTCATCCAAAAGTTGAGAAAAAGAAACGTAGAGAGTGTGCAATTGAGATGGGGCCTGCACTAAAGTTATGATAGTAAAAAAGTTCACAGCAGCATAGGAAGTTGTATGTCGCGTACGATAATCAACACCAGTCACATCAGATGGGCCTGCTCGATCGAGTACTCCTCTTCCTTTTCTATGGCTGAGAGATTTATTTCAACTGTGTCAAATACAGAAAAAGAGATCTAGAAGGAGTAAGTTGCTCACTGCCAACCAAAGGGTGGTGGTAACCTCTTGGGCGATGGGGACTGATCCAAGGTGGTATACTTGTTATGGAGGACAAGGGGAAAGTGTTTCGTTATGGACCTTTTTCTCCCACCTCAAAGTTCAAATTCACATGTGAAAAGAAAAAATATATATATATTTATATGCAAGCATATAGAGGAAGCACACGCACTGCCATGATTCATCTCTCTCTCTCTCTCTCTCTCTCTTACCCCTCGGCTGTTCATGGGAACTACAATTGCAAATGAGTTGGTTTAGACCAGCTCAAATACGTGGGTAGATTTTCTAAGTTAATTATATCCTTTCTGTTCATAATCAACGTTGAAGTAAAGATAAGTTGGAATCCTAATCGCTTGAAAGGACAAACAGGAAAACACACACTTTCAATTGTTGACCCTCAAGCTTAAGGACTTTATTTCATTCTTGCTATAAAAAACTGGATGTTATCATAAATTCAGCAACACTAAGTCCCGCTTTAAAATAGGATTATATTATAACCAGAAGGTCAGCCTTTAGAGGGAGTTCGGTATAGTCTTCGCGAGAAGGTCCAATAAGGCTAGTCACTGGTTCGATTCTCGTAGGCATCAACCTCCTGCAGAAACTCAAGCAAGCTGCATATGTAGGGTCCAAGGATAGGGTGCATGCCAGTTATAAAGTTTCTTGGCATGCAGATCGCAAAAAAAAACATACCAATGAGAGCCTTTGGAGGGAGATTTCTCTAGAAACAAAGTAGGTGATAAGTGAAGTTGGGCAGATGATAATCAAGTAATTACATGTAAGCCTTTTTCTACAAACTGTTCTGCTTTGCTTGGACACAAAGACAAAGCACTTCATATATTTGGACCTTGAGCTCATCAACCTTGAGGTTTAGGTGCTTCAACTGAATATGAACTAGGAGTGCGCCAAGAAGGCAAGAACCATGAAAATGTTAACCAAGCTCAATAAAGTTTGCAGTTGGGTAGCTCTCACTGCATGAAATGGAACACCTTTCCCTTTATAAGGAAGGCAGAACCAAGAAGCAAACTTGCCAATCTCAAACATCATATTCGAGTTGCTTTTTAGACTGAGAACACATGGAGCTGTCCAAAAAAGAGAGAAAGCGATAAACTGATGAAGCAGATCCGAAGGAGAGCTTGGAATAGAAGAAACATGAAGGAAAAGTGTTAACTCAGAGTGACCAAGAAGAAACTGATCGACTTTATCTGTTTGTCATGGGGCATCTGAATAATAAAGTTGGTAGTGATGGTGCCTTGTTTGGCGTTGCCTCGTAAAAATAGTGAAGATTCTCACAGCATTGTTCGGTATAATCTCGCTTAACGTGTTAAGTGAATTGACCTGCTGTCCCTTTGAGGCCAGTAGTGAAGGAAAGAAGAGGTCAAATGGGTGATAGTGTCACTGGATAACTACAAGAAGGAACGAACAAAACGAAACCACTTGGTGCAGACACAGCGGCTCCGCCTTGGGTTTTCAAGCTCTTTTGGCAGCTTCTAGCCAGAATTACCTTCACTTTCTGTACAAATCCTTGGAATGTTGAGTTAAATTGGAGTAGTCATACCACACAAACGATTACACCAAAAACTCTACACTTACAAAGAGTAAAACCATAAGTAGTAGGAAAGAAGCTGAGGTTTTAGATGCAGTTGTAGGATGTTTCTCAAATGGGTATTACATGTATGGTCAGATTTTTTTTTTGCATCCAATCAATTAATATATATTTTTTCACGCCCTGACTTGCCACCAATGGTTAGGAATGTAAGAGGTAAGATGTTAGGATCAAGAGATTGAATCTCATGTCCCAAACAGGGTGAAATAGAGGCCGAAGCCAGAAATTTTTTGTTAAAGGGCACTCATTCAAAGAGAGGCTAAACATAGTAAAATGATTAAAGGGTACGATACAAATAATTAAGGGGCATAATGTAATTGGAAACCACCAATATGAAATCATTGAAATTTGTGAGACTATGTGGGCAAATGCCCACACATGCCATAAGTGGATCTGCCCCTGTGGTGAAGGTGTTTGGGTGCTTGAAATGGCCAAAATTTTCTTCTTGAAAAGGTTAGAAAACTAAAAGCACCTCCTCATAAGAACAAAAGTGAGAAGGGGGAAAAAATACTTATTGATAATGACAAAAACGCCCTTCACGCTGTGACGTGGTGGCTTGTGAGCATCGAATACATGAATAGTATGTTTAATCTCAAATTTCCACCACTCCCATCGGAACCGTTAGGTTAAAAGAAAATTACATTTTTCTTTTTAACATCGAAGTACTCTATGTATCTGTCCCAATATTTGGGGCATGTGAAGTGGGTGTTTTTTTAGTATGGTATGGCTTCAGGACCTTGGAGTTTTTCATATTTTGGACCTGTCCGAGTTGAGTAGATCTTTGTTTCAGATACATCCAAACTATCCAAATATTTTGTTTAATTTGTAGTGAGGGCTTATCATAACCTGGTGATATTTTCAGTTTTATATATGTATGTATGTATATGAATAAACATGCATATTACACACACACACATATGTGTGTGTATACATATGGACAAGGGCGCATATTTTATGCATGTACGTCTGTCTGTGCATCCATGTGCGTGTAAACCATTTTCACATCTCCCCAAAGAAAAAAGTGCTTTCGATCGTCGATCTTGCATGTGATGATACTATTAGAAACAAGCAATTAATCCAATCTAATTAGCTTCATCACTAGACCCACAACTTCTAGCGTGACCACACTGCACGTATATGGAATACTGTCGCATGTGACTTTATCGAACTTAATTATGCGTAATCAGGCCATCTACTTGTACCAATCCCATGCAATTTTCTTCTTTGGCAGTTTGTGGAACTTGTCCTCTCTCTCTCTCTCTCTCTCTCTCTCTCTTATCTCTTATGTATAATATATTGATGTAACATTCTAGGACCTAAACTTCCACTTAAAGAAAAAGATGGCAAATTTCAAAAGCTTATCCTTCTTT
This sequence comes from Nymphaea thermarum, assembly GCA_011799765.1. Lineage (NCBI taxonomy): Eukaryota > Viridiplantae > Streptophyta > Magnoliopsida > Nymphaeales > Nymphaeaceae > Nymphaea > Nymphaea thermarum. The sequence goes on along the minus strand of JAANDH010000013.1, from coordinate 1,249,839 downwards.
AGGTTTGGGGGAAAAGGACATGAAATATATCGATCACATTCAAAACCTATCTTGGACATAATGACCATGGAAAAAGACGCCATTAATTGTCAAGTTTCCGTGGCTAGATTACAGTCTACGGTGGGGCTCTGTAGTTATGTCTAGTCTCCGTGGTTAGTTTACAGTCTACGACGGAGCTCTGTGAGGGCCGCCGGCCCCCCACACCATCTCTCCCTGATCTCTCGACCATAGGCAGCTGGAGACGTCCCCCTTCATGCTTCTTCTATTATGTCAAAGTACTCTTGCATTCATTTTCCGCAACAACTCGTGGAAAGTTTGCGTGTGAAAACTAATGTCAGGCATTCTTTCAGAGCCATTAATTGATCGCCTTCGTTTCTAATGTCCGATCTAGACCGGCAACCAGCAAAATCCCGGACATGGTAATGAAGGAATTCAACCGGATCAGAATTGGTGACTTGGAAACTCATGGAGGGTAGGCCCTGAGAGGAAATCTGCTCATCTTAGTTGATTTAAATTTTCAGCTTCACCAGCACAATCTCAGATGGGTGGCTGTTATGTGAGACAGATACAGATAAAGCTTAAGACCACGACAACCTGAACCATTGACAGCAACTCTTTGAATCTCCTTGGGGTCAGTTCAACTTCACAGGCCACTCATGCCTCATGAATAACAAAGTTGCGAAGCTGAACACTGCATCTTGAAGCATTAACTCCATGTTCTTATAAAAAAAAAAAAAAAAAAAAAAGAAACTCACCCATATGCTGATGTTTAGTGGGTATCAGCCCAAAATACTCAAAACAGGTCTGGTACCATAAGGGTATGGAGCTTCGGCTTTCAAGCCTATGGTAGGAAACCAAGAATTAAATTACATAGCTGTCATGAAAGTCAAAAGGCGGTGCCCTAATTTCGGGGCTTTTATAGACAGTCAAGCGAAATTCAATCCAGGATAAGATATACACGTAAGTGTTATCCACGGCACTGCATGCTTAGACTGCATTAAATCTGCGGATTCATGCTTGCTCCAAAAAAATCAAAACTGGCTTGTTGTGGACGGACGAACTGTGAACTTGTCTGTTATTGATGAGCAAGCCCCAGTCTGGCAACCAAAATCAATTTATTGAACGGTATTAGTATACTTCAGGGAAAAGAAATATTAATTATGAGTTACACTTACGAAGCTGTACATTATAACCAACAAGCAAATCCCTAGAACAAGAAGTAGAAAGGAGACCAGGCGAACTCTTCGGAGATGCAACGAAATTCCTTAAGGATGCACCATGAGTTGCAGAAGAACTTGATCACCTGTCCTGCCATCTTTAATCTAAAACAAGAATGTTCGGGCGGTGGTGTTCAAGAGAACAGATGTTCATAACATCAGTTCTCATGGGCTCGGGCGCAATTGAACGAACACAGTGGGATCCAGCGTTGCTGCTGCCATCCTGCTATTGGTGAATCTTTTGTCACAACGCACCACCACCCATCCTACTTCAACGCCACAAGAAAAGGTCAATGTTATTTCCAAGTTGTCAAACGGTTGGAGTTTAATGCAAGGCTTGTCCGAAGCGTAAAACGGCATAAAAGTCCAGTCTGTGATACATTATACAACACCATTGCAGAACTTAGGCACTCAAAAGAGAGAGAGAGGTGTTACGGCAGATGGATGCGAAGCCAAACTGTCAAAGCTACTGCTATACGAAATTGTCAAAAGCTTTCATTTTGGGATAAAAACTTGACAGGAAAGGTGGAAATAGGAATAGTGTTCTAACCCAAACCGCTGCTACTACCAACTTTCAAAAATTTAAGTACTTCTACTATAATTAATGGCAAAGGCAATTTTAGTGAACCTCCTTAAGCTCGAGGTTCATTTTTATGGGACCAACTGCACATTTTTCTTTTGGTCATTCCAATTTTTACTTGATCACTGATTAGACAAATCAAAGTGGGTACACCTCTTTTGGTTTCCCCCTTTGTCGTCTCTCTCTCTCTCTCTCTCTAAATCTTCGTAATTTTCTTCTTTTTTTTAACATTTTTAAGAGTCTTCTTATACTAACATACCACGATATTCTTAACATTTTTCCAAATTGCCTTGACGAGAGAACCACGATGACAAAGTAATCTTTTCCATGTCTCGGAGTTGCAAATACAGTTATCAACAAGTGAGGGACTAGGAAGAGCCAAGAGCCAGTCATATGTAACATTAAAGCATTTAAGAGAAAAATTTGTAGATGTTAGATTGGCATGACAACGATGGAATTCTAGAAATGGGAAGCCAAATGAACGCACGGAAGAGAAATCTATTCCGCAAAAAGACAGATTTTCTAGGAAGCATGGTTGCAATATTCAAGCAAGCACAGGATCTCAAAACTCAAGGTGTGATAGACGCTAGCAAGGAGACAGCATCTTCCAGGAGGCCAGATAGAAAAAGCAAATGATATGAGCAATCAAACCTGAAACTGGAGACACATTACCGACTGATGGAAAAATGGAGATACATTACCGACTGAGGGAAAACGTCATAGAACGTCAACCGTCAGTTTCCATTTCCCAACACCACACGTTGTACCTTTTTCTGCTCACTGTCCATCAAGACAACCCGCCAATAAAGGGGCCCATCGTCTATAAACCACTCAGGTTCTTCTCCCATACGAATGATCTATTTTAGCTATTAGCTAGTGCCGACACTCAGAAGGCATTCGATTGCGCTGCTCTTGATATACCCTCATCTAAGACCATAGAAATTTGAAATAGACAGATAAAGATCGAACACCCTCACCTTTTAGGGTTTCAAATGTGGATTTTTTAAGTCTAACTTCAAATCTTTAATTTGATGAATCATGAATTTCAGTATGGATCTTTTGCTATATCACCGAAAGTATTCTATATGAAATCCATGAATCAAAAATCTGAAGTAATCAACCACCCAAATCTCAAGTAATCAACAAACCTTGTGTTATTCTTCTGAGCTACAAATAGTGGCAAGTGCGACAGCAGAATTGAAGAATTGCCGTAGGTTCACTGAGGCTTCGAAGCAAGCCAGAAGACATAAAGGTATGGCTTTCGAGGTTATGATCTTAAGAGGTTTTACACTGAAAGCAGGTTTCCCTAAGTAAACATTAAAAAAGAAAAGAAGACCAACAGAAAACAACCCAATCAGCAATCACCCACATTCATTTTGTTCTGTTGCTTTAGGCACAGTATGATGGTAGGGCTGGACTCCTGCAAGCAGCTATATTTAGGGGATCCAAGTGGGTCCATGAGCTTGGAAAGGGTTTCATGCTTTGCGACTCACATTTGCTATCGCACAGTGGTGGGGCCCTGCAGAAGATCCTCCCACTCTCTGATTAGGACATGGACGGTAGGCTTGGCTGGGGAATCATCTGAATAACGACAGGCACCATTTGGCCTCACTAGATCAGGTCAGAGCTAGGTTACTGTGACCTTTCAGTCTGCTCCAAATAAGATTTCTATAATGCACAGACATTGGTGAGGTCTTCAGCAGCCACATTAGATCACATAAACTGATTCTTCTCCAAGCACGAGGGCCTCAAACAGAAGATGCCAACTAGCTATGACTGTCTGCCAGTGCTTCAGAGCATAACAAGGAAAAGGTTGGCAAGTTCAGAAACTAGGTCTTACTGTAGGAGAGTAGGCTGCATGTAGCAACTGAGTTGTTCAGTATGGCACTTCTTTGCCTGCCTCTGTCTGGATCTCATGTGTGCCTTCCAGCCACTGGGGCCCCATACATTTACTGGACAGTGAATGTTGCGAAAAAAGAAAAAAGATTCTTATATTTGATGAGCTTATGGATAATAATGTTAGAGCTACAGAAAAAATATTAGATTTTGCATCAGATATAAAGGGATCTTGCAGCATCTTTGCAAAAGAACCAAACAATACATAAATAAATATTACATTGCATACTCATTGCAGTATCTTCAATCATGACATTTTTGCTTTTGCAAAGAACACTCCAGCAAAGAGACCTGCGTACAAATACCAAACACGTTACAGAAGCTTAGTTGGAGGACCTCAAGTTGTGAACTCATCAGTGTGAAGCATTATTACCAAAGAGTATGCTGGAAAGGTTTGGGAGGCTGATTGGAACCTTAAACACCAGAATACCAGCAACGGAGAGTGGTATCTTGTTTAAAGATCCTACCAAACTGTAAAAGGGAGGAAATCATCAACTGAAGCCAAACAGCAGCAGCTATAATCATTGGCACTTTTATAAACCAAACATAAATTAAACACCAATTAGAAGCACAATGATCCGAAGTGTAAAAAATAAAGACCCCCAAAAAACCTACGCATACAGTAGGAATCCAGGAGATAGGAATCCAATGATCATTACCATTGGTGCAGATCGGTCTTGTAGGAAAACCAGAAAAGGAACACAACAAAATCATATTTGCATAGTCTAAAACAAAGTCTTGGACAGCTACATCAAATTACATATAATTAGACCAAGAACTATCCACATTTTTGGTAATCATAATATGAATTCAATAATCTAAAGTACTTAAAATAACATCCAAGACACGGTGACTAAATTATAAACATAAAATCTTACACTTTGAATTCAAGACTTAGCCATTCTTCGCACCTATAGAAATTTCAGTCAGGCTTATCCTATGAAAGTTATTCATAATTCTTTATGACCAGTGAGATGTAAAGCAAATCACCCAAATCCCCCCTTAGTCACCGTGCCTATAATCCAAGTACAGAGCTGGAGAATGAATTTGACTTTTGTAGATTGTTTGATATATTCTGTAGCACAATCTAGTTGAGCTTGCCGCAGTTTTCACTTAAATCAATACTGGAGTAGAAACTTGTATGATATGGCTCTTATCTGATAGAGAATACAATTCAGATGTGCTCATGTAATGCATAAGCAGGTCGCACCATACCAGCCACCTAACTGAGTTTCCAATCGGAAGGAAGGCCAGTCTAAAGCATCCCACGTTTTAGTATGTGTTTGATCATCATTTACTTTTTCCTTCAAGAGCATACAATTAAGCAGTGTGAGACAAGCTGAACTCTCAGCTTTAATGTCAAAAGCAAAAAAGCAGATCTGATGTTAATCTCCCCACCATAGCATTTTACCATGAATACACCAACACACCATTACCGATGCATTTTTAGCAGTAAATGCAATTAAACATCCTAACAGATGTGAACTTGAAAACTTGAAAAGAGAGAGAGAGAGAGAGAGAGAGAGAGAGAGAGAGGGAACCTGAAAGTGGTAGGCCCAGTTTGGTGTAAGAACCACATAGATGTAAAGCTGATACCAAGTCCAAGAAATCCACTAGCTGTTGCAACCACCCAAAACATCGGCAACCTAATCATGTCTCTACAGTACAAAATTAAAGAAATTGTACAAAAATTCAGCATAGTCAAATAATAGTAAATTGATGGCAAAGACACCAAATTGAACCAAAGAACTGCAGTTCAGTAATGGTTGTATAATCCAATAAAGAAAGCCTTGTTAATCACCTATTTTAGTGTCATAGGACAAAATCGAGAGCAACTTTAGCCCCTAGATCCATTTGTCAAAGTATACAGAAGCTTCTACCACAACAATAAAGTACCTAAAAAATACTCCCGGGACCTAAATGGCAATACAAATTCCTATAACAATGAAACCTGAGACTCTTAAGATCTTCAAATGAGATTGCCTTCATGACTATTTCCTTTGAAACAGAGGAAACAAATGCAGCCACTTTGTACCAGCAATCCAGAATAATTCCTTGATTGTTCTGTATACATGTTTAGTGGAAAAAGTTGCTTAGAAAATGAACACTTGGTCTTTGGAAACCAAACGAGACCAGCTCCAGACAACTCCTGATCTAGGCAGCAATTGTTCATTATTCAGCCTTATATATACATACATACATACATATACATATATGTATATATATATATATATATATATATATATATATATATATATATATATATATATATATATATATATATATATATATATATATATATATATATATATATATATATAT